>CM057071.1:24432147-24809647 GCA_029379335.1 Thymus mandschuricus | reverse complement strand
TATTTAGGTATTCAGTTTATAATAAGAATTGATTAAAGCTAATTAAGCAATAAAAATTGTAGTAATATATATATATATATAAAAAAAAGAGGATGCCAACAATTTATTAAAAGAGACGTAAAACATGTAATTTAGGAAAAAATATTGTGTTAAATATTTGGAGATAATATAAGAGTTAGTTCCTTAATTATCGGATTTGGTGGGATCTCCTTAAATCAAAGCTTCCTAAAATGCCCTTATAAGCATCAAAAAATTGAAAAGTAGCATTCTCCTTTTATTTGTTAAGATTAAATCTCATCCATTAATTTAAGATGGATGGAAGGTTGTGATTAGTTCCTAGTTCTCATTATTAATACTAGTATCCATAATAACCCTCCCCTATATATATATATATATATATATATATATATATATATATATATATATATATATATATATATATATATATATATATATAGGGAGTGGTTCATATGAGAACCATATTAGTTTGTGAAAACTAAGAACTAATATCCACCATCTATTTTAATAGATGGGTGGTTCAGATTTGTTTATGGAATTTAATGTAAAAAAGGCAGTTTTATTATGGAATAGGGGTATTAAAGTAATCTTTATTTTTTGTTCCACAATTAATGGGATTAATTGTATCTCATTTATTTTCTCTTTCATACATTCATAAAAATTATACGTACAGTATTTTCTCAATTAATTTTCTTCTTCTTTTTCTTCAAACTGATATTACAAAATTATTATGCATTTTTACGACCATGCTTATCTAGATATAAAATGTGCTTTTTACATATATTTTTATGCTTTATATATATATAAAAAATATATATATTATGATTTTGTTTACAATAATGTGTATGCTTATATAGATATAAGCATTATTGGAAAAAAGCATAATTTTATACTATGAAAAGACATAGAAATAATACTCAAAGCATACAAGAAAAACAAAATTAAGCATAAATTCATACGAAAAAAGCTTATTACGTTGTTAAGAAAGCATGAATTTTGGTGTACGAGATGCTAGCAAAAATGTTAAAGATAATAAGCAATATAATAATAACTTCTAAGCATTAAAAATAATTGATTAAGCAAGTTTGTAAAATACTCTTCTATCAAAAACTAAACTTTGGGAATAAAAATCATTCGCTAGTTGTTAGGGGAAAAACTAAACCCTCTCGACAAACGCTAAACCCTAGGGGGTATGGGAGAGGGGTGTACCCTTTTCCCCCTAGGGTTTAACTTTCCCCGATAGGGTTTAAATTCCCTAACACCTAAGATATAGTTTATGTTTCTAAAGTTTATTTTATTAAAAAAAAAAAAAAAAAAAAAAAAAAAAAAAAAAAAAAAAAAACATGTATGTTATAAGCTATGGGGTTTACCTTTTCTCTTGAGGGTTTAGTTTTCTATAATAGTTTGGACATTGTTTTAATCTCAATGTTTAATTTTACATAGAAGTGTATATTAATAATTTGCTTAATTAATTATTTTGTGATGCTTAGAAAGTATTATTATATTGCTTATTTAGATATTTCACTGCATAATTCCATATATAAAGAAGCATAATTAGCCAAAAAAAAATAATTTTATACTAATAAAATATATGAATAAATAATAGTCCAAGCATTAAAGAAAAGCAAATTAAGCATAAATTCATACAAAAAAAGCAAACCATGTTGTTAAGTATGCATAAATTTTGGTGTACAAGTTGCTAGCAGGAATGATAAAAATCAAGCACCAAGAGCATATTTATATATTTTGTTTATAAATAAGCAATACAATAATAACTTCTAATCATAAAAAATAATTAATTAGGCAAATTTGTAATAAATAGTCTTCTATATTTAAAACTAAAC
Source organism: Thymus mandschuricus (assembly GCA_029379335.1). Classification (NCBI taxonomy): domain Eukaryota; kingdom Viridiplantae; phylum Streptophyta; class Magnoliopsida; order Lamiales; family Lamiaceae; genus Thymus; species Thymus mandschuricus. The sequence goes on along the minus strand of CM057071.1, from coordinate 24,807,785 downwards.
TTTGGTAATAAAAACTATACGCTAGTTGTTAGCAGAAACTAAACCCTTTCGGCGAAAGCTAAACCCTAGGGGCTAGGGGAGAGGGGTTTAGCCTTTTTCCCCTAGGATTTAGCTTTCCGCGATAGGGTTTAAATTCGTCTAACAGCTAGGGTTTAGTTTCTATTTCTAAAGTTTATTTTAAAAAAAAAAAAAAAAAAAAACATGTATATAAGTTCTCAGGTTTACCTTTTCTCTCTAGGGTTAGTTTCCTATAATGGTTAGGACATAGTTTTAATCTCAAGGTTTAATTTTATATAGAAGAGTATATTAATAATTTGCTTACTTAATTATTTTGTAATGCTTGGAAGTTATATGGTATTTCTTATTTAGATAGACATTTTTGCACTGCATAATTCCATATATAAATAAGCATAATTAGCAAAAATTCATAATTTTATACTAGTAAAAGATATGAAAAAATAATAGTTCAAGCATAAAAGAAAAACAAATTAAGCATAAATTCATACGGAAAAGGCGAATCACCTTGTTATGTAAGCATAATATTTTGTGTAAGAGATGCTGATAAATCTCATATACTTCATATCAATGATTAATTAATAAATATTTAAGCACTGTGTAGTAATTAATTATTCAAGCACAAAAAATAAATGTTCAAGCATTATATAATAGCAAGCATCAAATTCACGTTTCACTAATGAACTTGTAATATTAACTAGTACATTTTTAGACATAAATCTAAAAATGTTTAATTTGTTTCGCTTATATTTTTAGTCCATAGTTTTTTCATGCTTTTTCCTATATTAAATTTTGTTTTTTATAATCATATTATTTAGATATGAAATTGTGCTTTTTATAAATGTTACTATGCTTAGTTTATTTCTCTTGTAAAGTTATGTGAACAAAAGCAACAAAATAAATATAAATAAGCAACTCTTCGATTGATAAAATAATATTAAATAACTAATTATATATTCAAATATAAAACTATAAAAGCAACAAAATACACGTAAATAAGCAAGAATTCTCAAGTTTTTAGATAAAGAACAATTTTAATTTAATGAAAAAATTATTTGTATTGAAGAAGAAGAAGAAAGAAGAAGAAGAAGAAGAAGAAGAAGAAGAAGAAGAAGAAGAAGAACACAGGTTTTGAAAATAAATCTGCTTAATATTTATGTTAATTAGGAAGAGAATTAATTTTAGGGAATGACGATATTCATGGAAAGCATAATATATTTTTTTTGCTTTCCTAAAGTACCCTTTAAAATTAGAAATAAAACCTTAAATTAGTAAAATAGATAATCTTAGAAGTAATCTCCACCATTAGATTCTATAAAAGGAGTGGATAAGATTGGTTCTTAGTTCTCAAGATTTATACTATCTCCCATAAGAACCCACCCCTATAATATATATATATATATATATATATATATATATATATATATATATATATATATATAGGTAATAGATCATATGAAAACTAAAATTTTCGTGCAAACTGCAAACCTTGCATTTTTATGCATACCATTATGCATTTTTATGCATAGCATGTTGCATAAAGAAATATATTTTTTAATTAATAAAAATGCATTAAATAATATTATTTTTTTTATGCAACATGTTATGCATAAAAATGCATCAATAATGCATTTTTATGCATGGTTTTTAGTTTGCACGAAATATTTAGTTTTCACCAGAACCACTCCCTATATATATATATATATATGTATATATATATATATATATATATATATATATATATATATATATATATATATATATATACTCCCTCCGTCCTCCATTTAGTGACGGAGGGAGTTTGGGCACTCGTTTTTTCGCATTTTATGGTATAATAATAAATTAATGTGTTAAAGTGTTAAAGTGGAATAATTGTGGGTCCATTTGAATTGTTTAATAGTATTAAAATGTTAAAATAATAAAAAGTAGATGTATAAAGTGTTAAAGTGTTAAAGTGTTAAAGTGATTGTGGGGTCTACGTCCAAAAATGGAAATTGTCAGTAAATGGAGGACGTCCCAATATAGTATTAACGTCACTAAATGGAGGACGGAGGGAGTATATATATATAGGGAGTGGTTCGTGTGCAAATAAATCCTTGCGAGCTAAAATGCGAAAGATGCTTAAAACTATACAAAATCATGCATAAATCAGTATATATTTATGATTACAACACCATTATGCTTTTTAATGTACAAATTCATGCTTAAACCTAGTCATGCTTATGATACCTTATAATCATGCTTAAATCAATTCAGCCACAGATCAAATCAAGATCAATGGTCCAGATCTATTCTTATTTCTCACACCAGGACTTATTTCTATATGATCCATCCTCTATATACATATATATATAGTTGAAAGGTATCTCATTTTGCAATAAAAAACAAACCTCTTTTGATATATAGAATATTTAGTACTAGCAAATTACTAAAATATTTAGTTATATGCTATACAATTACAAATCATCTTCCTCTTCACAATGCTTCCAAAACTTTTCTTCATTTCTATACTCTCCTCACTATTTTTTACTGACGGGAGGAGTACTATTTTTTATTTGATTCTTTCAAACTAAATCTCGAAAGTTAATCGACACATGATTGCGAGAAAGAAGGGGTCAATGCATTTCAATTCGGACAATATCATTTATTTCGATTTTGGTATCCCAAATCTTAAATTTTCAGTAATTTTATATTATTTTAAAAAATAAATATTGCTATTATAAAATTAATTTCTTTAATAATTATGTATCCTACTTTTGAATTTACCAACCCTAATGATAGGTATAAAAATATCCCATCAACCCCATTTGAATATTGGGCTTGGCCCAAGGGCCCAAAGAATGTTTTTCAATATACAATACAAGCCCATGATGTAAAGGGAAAATGACGATTTATATTAATCTCGGTCTAATCGGATCTGTGAATATCTGTCATATCTGATCATGAGAAAGGAGCTCCTAAGGAGCACTAAATGCATTGCTATATTAAGTAGTTACATTGAAGAAAGGAACAATCCACGCGTTGTATTGTTATTGGCGAAAGTTATCAATGTATTCTCCCGATGTAAAAAAATGATTCGGAGGTTGTTCACTGTTTCCCTCAAGAAGACTTTTTTACCCTTGATTGTCTACACTTATTACGATTGATGCCAATGCCTCTCGTCGATCCTATAAATAAGAGGTATGTGCTATGTAGAAAGGTACGTTCATTCTCACTACATTTTTTATTACTCACGCGATTACGTGTTTAGCGCGGATCCCTTCCCACGCTAAATTATTCAGGTCCCAAATTATCAATCAAAGTCAAAAGCTTTTTATTCTAGTTGGGAACTACGATAACTACTACACTTAGTGCATGTTTGGTAGGGGTGATATCATGGGTTAGATCAAGATATCACACCCTTGTCACATGTTTGGTATTCATGATTCAAAAAGTTGAAAGCCCGTTACTATTCTCCGGCCCGGTCGAAATACACTATTACACCATGAATTCCTATCACACCTCTCCCCCATGATTAGAATTTGCACTTGAATAGTAACTATGATATCATAGTTTACTATTCCATCAACATATCACACTTTTTCTACCAAACAAGCTTAGTGCTTGTTTGGTAGGTGTGATATCATGGGTTTGACCATGATATCACACTCTTAGCTTATGTTTGGTATCCACTTTTTAAAAAGTCTAAGGCCCGTGAGATATGCTCGGCCCGTTCTTAAAACACTGTTACACACCGAATTCTTCTCACGCCTTGACCCCGCGATATGCTTTCATAGGTCAACAGTGTTTGTGATTAATTTGCTCCTTCCCCAATTTTGCCCCTCGCCTAGAAAAATTCATAAAGCTATAAACACAATTTGGGAGCAGGAGAGAAGAAGAGACCCAAATACAAGAAATCATCTCCAAATTCACGTCGAGAGAAGAAGACCCAAATACAAGAAATCATTTCCCGATTCGCGTCTAGAGAGAAGAAGACCCAAATATAGGAAACCATCTCCCGATTCGCGACGAGAGAAGAAGACCCTACCATCTCCCAAATTCGTGCGGCGTTGTCGCTGTAGAAATATTTGAAGGAGAGCTTTACAAATATGGCTCACCTTGATGTGTTGTCATTCTGAGTGATGAATCTCCGGTAGGGTTCTTCTTGACGGCGGCTCCAAGTGAATGGAAGAGAAGAATTCAGGGGAATTGAATTGGCGGCTTTATTTCTTGTTTAGGGTTATTTGTTGTGAAGGAGTGATATTTGAGTTTTTGCAGGGTTAAAAAAGTAAATTTGTTTTTTTTTTTTTTTTTTTTTTTTTTTTTTTTTTTTTTTTTATCATGTTCTAGTTTAGTCTACCAAACATATGAACCAAGATATCAATAACTTCAAATCTTATGTACCAAACACAATACTTTAAAAGTCAAATAGAAGTGATATCACATGGACCATGATAAATCATCTTTGACTCAAGATATCATACTTAATCACATCACTCCTACCAAACAAGTACTTATACTGTTATACAGCTAAGAAACATCATTACTCTTTCCCACAAAGCTCAGTTAACAAGAAAATTAAATGTGAAGAAAATGTTGAGTGTGAACTCCAAGCCAGTTATTCATGGAAATGAGGAGAGGCTCATTTCTAAAATTTCGTATCAAAATAAAATACGACGATTGAAGGGAGACGAAAGGGTATCATTTTATCTTTGCATCTATGATAGGGTGTATTTTTAGCATATTATCTAAGTGTTCTATTATAATTTTCTTGTCGTATTTTGATAGTTTAGCTTGTGTTTTGTATTGTTTATGTTATTTCGAGCTAGATTACGCTTTTGGGTTGTTTTGAGCGTTTTTAGGGCTTTTGAGTCGAGAAAACCCAAGGCGAGACAAGAGGCGATGAAATCAAGGAAGATAAGGAAGTATTGATCCCAAAGTTCTGACTTCTCATGATGTTATTGAAGACATATTATGGAATTATGGAAGCATAGCATTGAAGAGGAGTTCGATAGGAGCATATAGGCGAAAACGGAGGTCAATTCGGATGAGGAAGATACGGTCGAAACAAGAAAGGTGCGCAAACTGCGTGGATCCACTCGGACACCCACTCGGCCGAGTCAGTGGCCGAGTGAAGCTACTGCTGAACCTACTCGGCCGAGTCACCGGCCGAGTCGTTGGCCGAGTCAACCACACGGAAATTCTTAAATTTCATATTTTTATTTCCTTAACCTAATCCTTGCCCACTTAGGTAACAATTATGAACCCCTACCCTATAAATACCTCTAAACCTCTCATTGTAAAGGAGTCTTCGAATCTTTCATATACTTTAGATTAGTTTTTCTCTACACTTTTATACTTTAGATCTAGATTTATTTTATGTATGAAGACAATTGAAGATTGAAGATTCATCAAGATTCAAGAGTTTTTCTATCTCTTTTTCTTTTATTTATGCTTTTAATTATGTTTATTCTTCCTTCTACCTTTCTTTTAATTATGTCTAGCTAATTTCGTTTAGTTGATTTTAGGGATTGAATGCCTAATTGAATTTATGTAAGTGTCTTTTGTTTACAATTAGCCTTCCAATCTAGGTGCATGTTTCATGGTGCTTATTCTCATGCATGATTAACTGGCCATTGATTATGTATGCATAATTATGTGTTTATGCCGTGATAGGATAATTGCATAATAGATCTCATGAATACATGGTATGATAGTTTGATTGTCTTGATCGAAGTTGAATTATCATATGTCTATATATAATCGATTTGAGTGTCGTGATTGAACTTAGTTGATTATATCATTGATACTTGTTCTATTTTGCACTTGATTTGATATCTATGAGTCTGGAAGGAGATTAGGATCTTATTAGGTGACGACTTGCATTGCTTTGATCGGGGTGTAGGTTATATTTGCATGTATCACATCTAGATTGGATTAAATTGGTTAATTGTATTCATTAATTGCTTGCATATATTTGATTAGGTAGGCTTCCCTAGAATCAACACTTTTCCTTATTTGAGTTTTATCCTTATTTGTTTATTTGTCTTATTTGTTATTTGCTTTATTTATTATTTGCTTTATTATTTGCTTATTTCCTTATTTGTTTATTTGAGTCTTTTATTTATTTGCCTAGCTTATAATACCACATCTTTAAATTCTTAAAAGCTTAAACATCAGTTTAATTCTAAAGTAGAGGTACTGTGTGTGGTTTCGGTATATCAATCCCTGTGGATACGATACTCGTACTTATTCTATACTATACCTATTTTTGTGTGGTAGAAAATAGTGCGATCAAATTTTGGCGCCGTTGCCGGGGATTGATTAGATTTCACATGCATATTTTGAAATAGAATTAATAGGTGATTTAGGCGCTTTTATTTTTCTATTTTTATTTGATTGATCTAACATTTTCTTGGTCTTATCTTTTGCTTTTAAGGTAATAGAGAAGGATCGAGACGAAGTTGAGATTGATCAATCACCACCATGGGAGATCCACAACCGAAGCGAACTCTCAAAGATTGGTACTACGAACGCTACCCTGAAGAACGACCCTTGGAAGAAAAGAAGGACATGTCAACTGACGATTTGATTCGACACTACATGGCTCAATCGGAGGCAAGGATGGCGCAACAAGATGCAAAGTTGAGGACGTTGGAGATTACTCAAACTACGTTGAACAACAATTTGGAGAGTAGCATCAACGCCTTGACCAAACAAATGCAAATGTTGGAGACGCAAATTAGTCAACTAGCCAACGCTCAAGGAGGAGTCGAAGATTTGGGAGATGGAAGCAATTCAGAGGCGGAAACGGACGAGATAAAGGACGAAGGCCCGGAAGGAGAGGCGCTCGGCCGAGCCGCCGGCCGAGTCGAACCCCGCTCCGACCCCGTTCCTACCCCGACGCAAGAATCGACTCCCAAAGCTCCTGTTCCGGCCGAAACATGCGATTTCTTCTCCGACGGCCTTTCCCTTCGATATTTGTTCGATCCGATGCCCGATGAAGAGTCCATACAAACAAAAGGAGTAGTTGAAGATGTTCGAGTTCGAGGGTTCGACTTTTTGGCCGAGTTCGTGATCGTAGAGATGGAGGAGGACGTCAATCAACCACAGATTTTGGGACGTTCATTCTTAGCTACGAGTGGAGATTATTTCGACATGGGAAGTGGTGATCTCCCAGTTCGAGGGCATGAAGAAGAGCTCAAGATTTCAGTTTTAGGAGCAAAAAGAAGGAAACTCGAAGATGGGGGAGAAAAGAACTTTCACTTTTATCCACCTTGATAAGAGGTAACGTCGGGCTAAAGACGTAAAACGTAGCACTTGTTGGGAGGTAACCCAACTCTATCTTTAATTTTCAGTTTTTGTTTTTCTTTGAGTCTTATCTTTTATTAAGCTTTTTATCCAAGAATATGCGAAGCTTGTGAGTTGTAGGTTTTCTCGATGAGGTTTCGACTAAGAGGAGAAGATCGATAGTAAGCTAGCTTCGGTGAAAGGTACGCTCGTTGACTTAACCACTTCTTCCTTTTGAAACTTATTCCTTCATCATGATTCAAAATAAGTTTGGGGGAGGGGGAAGCGTGGTTTCGTTAACTCGGTCGTATGTGTTTCTTTGTGTTTATATCTTGGATAGTAGTTTAATTTTGGATATTAGTAGAGTCTTTAGGAGTTTAGATGATTGAGTCAAGCGTGATATATGAGTATAATTGAATTTTGCCGATGATAGCATGATTTTCTTTGAATAATTGATTGATATTATGTTTGGAACCTTGGTAGAGATAACGCATGTGTGTGATGAAATTTTATTATACTTTGATTTTGGGAAACGTTTTGTTATTACCCGTGAGGATTTGAGCCTTTGGTGCATGTTTATGCCTATTTTCTTTTGTGAGTGTATCATACATGTATTTGTACTTCTAGAACTTGCCTTTGTTCTCCATCGAGACTACGTATGTGTGTAGGAGTTTTGAAGTGATTTTAGGCCATCTTTTTGTTAGCCACATCTTTCCTAAACACTATCCTTTACATATATTCCTTTGTTAGCCACTTTTGAGCCTTTATAGCCGTTTGTTTCTTAACCGGATGAAAGGAGGTAAAGGAGGAATTATGGGTATCTTGGGAGTTGTTTTGTTAGGGATTATGTTTGGAGAAGTTGTCTTTTTAGTAAGCTCCTTTGAAAGAAAGGAATTTTAGATCCCTATAAGCTCTAAAAAAAAAAAACAAAAAAAAACAAAAAGGGGGAATAAAGGACTTAGAAAATCAGTTTTGAAAAAGAAAAATATATATTGAGTCCTAGTTCAAAAGAAAAAAAAAAAAAAAAGAAAAAAAAAAAAAAGGAAAAAAAAAGAGCATAAAGGGATGGATAGAGTTTTTAGTATTTTGGGAGTTGAATAGAAGAAGGTTAAGAGGAGATAAGGTTGATATTTGAGAATGAGTTGATGAGTAGAAGATGGAGTTTAATCCATACTAGCTAGTTTGGAGTTGCTAAAAGGTTGGTACTTGAAGACGTCCAAGTCACTTAGCCTATATTTTCCCTACCCTAAACCAATGTGCCTACATTACAACCTTGGAAAAAGACCTAATTGATCTTAGTTCTTACATACAATTAAGTGGTGGAGATGTTGAGATAAAGGGCAAGCCTATGGTAAGTCTTTTGCATTGTATTGATTATGAGTGAGCCTATACACTTTAATTCTTTCATTGTGAGTTGAGAGTTCACGTATACACTTATATCTTCACATGTCTTGAGTGAGTTTCCCTTTTTAAGCATGATTTGATTTTATTGTACTTTCGTAGAGTCGAAACTTTGAGGTTGCTTATATGATGTTGATTGATGTTTCTTTGAAGATCTATGAGGCCCTTAGAGTTCATTATGTTTGTATGTTGTGTTTGCTTGATTTGTCCATTCTTTAGTTTAGATTTAGTTTATTGTTCGGAACGAACAATGTTTAAGTTTGGGGGATTTTGATAGGGTGTATTTTTAGCATATTATCTAAGTTTTCTATTATCATTTTCTTGTCGTATTTTGATAGTTTAGCTTGTGTTTTGTATTGTTTATGTTATTTCGAGCTAGATTACGCTTTTGGGTTGTTTTGAGCGTTTTTAGGGCTTTTGAGTCGAGAAAACCCAAGGCGAGACAAGAGGCGATGAAATCAAGGAAGATAAGGAAGTATTGATCCCAAAGTTCTGACTTCTCATGATGTTATTGAAGACATATTATGGAATTATGGAAGCATAGCATTGAAGAGGAGTTCGATAGGAGCATATAGGCGAAAACGGAGGTCAATTCGGATGAGGAAGATACGGTCGAAACAAGAAAGGTGCGCAAACTGCGTGGATCCACTCGGATACCCACTCGGCCGAGTCAGTGGCCGAGTGAAGCTACTGCTGAACCTACTCGGCCGAGTCACCGGCCGAGTCGTTGGCCAAGTCAACCACACGGAAATTCTTAAATTTCATATTTTTATTTCCTTAACCTAATCCTTGCCCACTTAGGTAACAATTATGAACCCCTACCCTATAAATACCTCTAAACCTCTCATTGTAAAGGAGTCTTCGAATCTTTCATATACTTTAGATTAGTTTTTCTCTACACTTTTATACTTTAGATCTAGATTTATTTTATGTATGAAGACAATTGAAGATTGAAGATTCATCAAGATTCAAGAGTTTTTCTATCTCTTTTTCTTTTATTTATGCTTTTAATTATGTTTATTCTTCCTTCTACCTTTCTTTTAATTATGTCTAGCTAATTTCGTTTAGTTGATTTTAGGGATTGAATGCCTAATTGAATTTATGTAAGTGTCTTTTGTTTACAATTAGCCTTCCAATCTAGGTGCATGTTTCATGGTGCTTATTCTCATGCATGATTAACTGGCCATTGATTATGTATGCATAATTATGTGTTTATGCCGTGATAGGATAATTGCATAATAGATCTCATGAATACATGGTATGATAGTTTGATTGTCTTGATCGAAGTTGAATTATCATATGTCTATATATAATCGATTTGAGTGTCGTGATTGAACTTAGTTGATTATATCATTGATACTTGTTCTATTTTGCACTTGATTTGATATCTATGAGTCCGGAAGGAGATTAGGATCTTATTAGGTGACGACTTGCATTGCTTTGATCAGGGTGTAGGTTATATTTGCATGTATCACATCTAGATTGGATTAAATTGGTTAATTGTATTCATTAATTGCTTGCATATATTTAATTAGGTAGGCTTCCCTAGAATCGACACTTTTCCTTATTTGAGTTTTATCCTTATTTGTTTATTTGTCTTATTTGTTATTTGCTTTATTTATTATTTGCTTTATTATTTGCTTATTTCCTTATTTGTTTATTTGAGTCTTTTATTTATTTGCCTAGCTTATAATACCACATCTTTAAATTCTTAAAAGCTTAAACATCAGTTTAATTCTAAAGTAGAGGTACTGTGTGTGGTTTCGGTATATCAATCCCTGTGGATACGATACTCGTACTTATTCTATACTATACCTATTTTTGTGTGGTAGAAAATAGTGCGATCAAATTTTGGCGCCGTTGCCGGGGATTGATTAGATTTCACATGCATATTTTGAAATAGAATTAATAGGTGATTTAGGCGCTTTTATTTTTCTATTTTTATTTGATTGATCTAACATTTTCTTGGTCTTATCTTTTGCTTTTAAGGTAATAGAGAAGGATCGAGACGAAGTTGAGATTGATCAATCACCACCATGGGAGATCCACAACCGAAGCGAACTCTCAAAGATTGGTACTACGAACGCTACCCTGAAGAACGACCCTTGGAAGAAAAGAAGGACATGTCAACTGACGATTTGATTCGACACTACATGGCTCAATCGGAGGCAAGGATGGCGCAACAAGATGCAAAGTTGAGGACGTTGGAGATTACTCAAACTACGTTGAACAACAATTTGGAGAGTAGCATCAACGCCTTGACCAAACAAATGCAAATGTTGGAGACGCAAATTAGTCAACTAGCCAACGCTCAAGGAGGAGTCGAAGATTTGGGAGATGGAAGCAATTCAGAGGCGGAAACGGACGAGATAAAGGACGAAGGCCCGGAAGGAGAGGCGCTCGGCCGAGCCGCCGGCCGAGTCGAACCCCGCTCCGACCCCGTTCCTACCCCGACGCAAGAATCGACTCCCAAAGCTCCTGTTCCGGCCGAAACATGCGATTTCTTCTCCGACGGCCTTTCCCTTCGATATTTGTTCGATCCGATGCCCGATGAAGAGTCCATACAAACAAAAGGAGTAGTTGAAGATGTTCGAGTTCGAGGGTTCGACTTTTTGGCCGAGTTCGTGATCGTAGAGATGGAGGAGGACGTCAATCAACCACAGATTTTGGGACGTTCATTCTTAGCTACGAGTGGAGATTATTTCGACATGGGAAGTGGTGATCTCCCAGTTCGAGGGCATGAAGAAGAGCTCAAGATTTCAGTTTTAGGAGCAAAAAGAAGGAAACTCGAAGATGGGGGAGAAAAGAACTTTCACTTTTATCCACCTTGATAAGAGGTAACGTCGGGCTAAAGACGTAAAACGTAGCACTTGTTGGGAGGTAACCCAACTCTATCTTTAATTTTCAGTTTTTGTTTTTCTTTGAGTCTTATCTTTTATTAAGCTTTTTATCCAAGAATATGCGAAGCTTGTGAGTTGTAGGTTTTCTCGATGAGGTTTCGACTAAGAGGAGAAGATCGATAGTAAGCTAGCTTCGGTGAAAGGTACGCTCGTTGACTTAACCACTTCTTCCTTTTGAAACTTATTCCTTCATCATGATTCAAAATAAGTTTGGGGGAGGGGGAAGCGTGGTTTCGTTAACTCGTTTGTATGTGCTTCTTTGTGTTTATATCTTGGATAGTAGTTTAATTTTGGATATTAGTAGAGTCTTTAGGAGTTTAGATGATTGAGTCAAGCGTGATATATGAGTATAATTGAATTTTGCCGATGATAGCATGATTTTCTTTGAATAATTGATTGATATTATGTTTGGAACCTTGGTAGAGATTACGCATGTGTGTGATGAAATTTGATTATACTTTGATTTTGGGAAACGTTTTGTTATTACCCGTGAGGATTTGAGCCTTTGGTGCATGTTTATGCCTATTTTCTTTTGTGAGTGTATCATACATGTATTTGTACTTCTAGAACTTGCCTTTGTTCTCCATCGAGACTACGTATGTGTGTAGGAGTTTTGAAGTGATTTTAGGCCATCTTTTTGTTAGCCACATCTTTCCTAAACACTATCCTTTACATATATTCCTTTGTTAGCAACTTTTGAGCCTTTATAGCCGTTTGTTTCTTAACCGGATGAAAGGAGGTAAAGGAGGAATTATGGGTATCTTGGGAGTTGTTTTGTTAGGGATTATGTTTGGAGAAGTTGTCTTTTTAGTAAGCTCCTTTGAAAAAAAGGAATTTTAGATCCCTATAAGCTCTAAAAAAAAAACAAAAAAAAAACAAAAGGGGGGAATAAAGGACTTAGAAAATCAGTTTTGAAAAAGAAAAATATATATTGAGTCCTAGTTCAAAAGAAAAAAGGAAAAAAAAGGAAAAAAAAAAGGAAAAAAAAAGAGCATAAAGGGATGGATAGAGTTTTTAGTATTTTGGGAGTTGAATAGAAGAAGGTTAAGAGGAGATAAGGTTGATATTTGAGAATGAGTTGATGAGTAGAAGATGGAGTTTAATCCATACTAGCTAGTTTGGAGTTGCTAAAAGGTTGGTACTTGAAGACGTCCAAGTCACTTAGCCTATATTTTCCCTACCCTAAACCAATGTGCCTACATTACAACCTTGGAAAAAGACCTAATTGATCTTAGTTCTTACATACAATTAAGTGGTGGAGATGTTGAGATAAAGGGCAAGCCTATGGTAAGTCTTTTGCATTGTATTGATTATGAGTGAGCCTATACACTTTAATTCTTTCATTGTGAGTTGAGAGTTCACGTATACACTTATATCTTCACATGTCTTGAGTGAGTTTCCCTTTTGAAGCATGATTTGATTTTATTGTACTTTCGTAGAGTCGAAACTTTGAGGTTGCTTATATGATGTTGATTGATGTTTCTTTGAAGATCTATGAGGCCCTTAGAGTTCATTATGTTTGTATGTTGTGTTTGCTTGATTTGTCCATTCTTTAGTTTAGATTTAGTTTATTGTTCGGGACGAACAATGTTTAAGTTTGGGGGATTTTGATAGGGTGTATTTTTAGCATATTATCTAAGTGTTCTATTATCATTTTCTTGTCGTATTTTGATAGTTTAGCTTGTGTTTTGTATTGTTTATGTTATTTCGAGCTAGATTACGCTTTTGGGTTGTTTTGAGCGTTTTTAGGGCTTTTGAGTCGAGAAAACCCAAGGCGAGACAAGAGGCGATGAAATCAAGGAATATAAGGAAGTATTGATCCCAAAGTTCTGACTTCTCATGATGTTATTGAAGACATATTATGGAATTATGGAAGCATAGCATTGAAGAGGAGTTCGATAGGAGCATATAGGAGAAAACGGAGGTCAATTCGGAGTTCGGATGAGGAAGATACGGTCGAAACAAGAAAGGTGCGCAAACTGCGTGGATCCACTCGGACACCCACTCGGCCGAGTCAGTGGCCGAGTGAAGCTACTGCTGAACCTACTCGGCCGAGTCACCGGCCGAGTCGTTGGCCGAGTCAACTACACGGAAATTCTTAAATTTCATATTTTTATTTCCTTAACCTAATCCTTGCCCACTTAGGTAACAATTATGAACCCCTACCCTATAAATAACTCTAAACCTCTCATTGTAAAGGAGTCTTCGAATCTTTCATATACTCCCTCCGTCCTCCATTTAGTGACGTTAATACTTTATTGGGACGTCCTCCATTTACTGACAATTTCTATTTTTGGACGTAGACCCCACAATTACTTTAACACTTTAACACTTTATACATCTACTTTTTATTATTTTAACATTTTAATACTATTAAACAATTCAAATGGACCCACAATTATTCTACTTTAACACTTTAACACATTGATTTATTATTATATCATAAAATGCGAAAAAACGCGTGCCCAAACTCCCTCCGTCACTAAATGGAGGACGGAGGGAGTACTTTAGATTAGTTTTTCTCTACACTTTTATACTTTAGATCTAGATTTATTTTATGTATGAAGACAATTGAAGATTGAAGATTCATCAAGATTCAAGAGTTTTTCTATCTCTTTTTCTTTTATTTATGCTTTTAATTATGTTTATTCTTCCTTCTACCTTTCTTTTAATTATGTCTAGCTAATTTCGTTTAGTTGATTTTAGGGATTGAATGCCTAATTGAATTTATGTAAGTGTCTTTTGTTTACAATTAGCCTTCCAATCTAGGTGCATGTTTCATGGTGCTTATTCTCATGCATGATTAACTGGCCATTGATTATGTATGCATAATTATGTGTTTATGCCGTGATAGGATAATTGCATAATAGATCTCATGAATACATGGTATGATAGTTTGATTGTCTTGATCGAAGTTGAATTATCATATGTCTATATATAATCGATTTGAGTGTCGTGATTGAACTTAGTTGATTATATCATTGATACTTGTTCTATTTTGCACTTGATTTGATATCTATGAGTCCGGAAGGAGATTAGGATCTTATTAGGTGACGACTTGCATTGCTTTGATCGGGGTGTAGGTTATATTTGCATGTATCACATCTAGATTGGATTAAATTGGTTGATTGTATTCATTAATTGCTTGCATATATTTGATTAGGTAGGCTTCCCTAGAATCAACACTTTTCCTTATTTGAGTTTTATCCTTATTTGTTTATTTGTCTTATTTGTTATTTGCTTTATTTATTATTTGCTTTATTATTTGCTTATTTCCTTATTTGTTTATTTGAGTCTTTTATTTATTTGCCTAGCTTATAATACCACATCTTTAAATTCTTAAAAGCTTAAACATCAGTTTAATTCTAAAGTAAAGGTACTGTGTGTGGTTTCGGTATATCAATCCCTGTGGATACGATACTCGTACTTATTCTATACTATACCTATTTTTGTGTGGTAGAAAATAGTGCGATCAATCTACCTAATTCATATAAACTGATGAAAGAGGACATACGATTATTAAAAACGGATAACATATGTAGCTATCTTCACTGTCAAAATAGTAAAACATCTTTAATGAAACTAGCAGAGAGAACGTGCGTTGCGTATAACCTTTTAATTAATAAAAAGAAGTTTCAAATTATTGATACTATTAATTGTTGATTTCTAACGTTAATAAATTGATTCGGAAAATAGACAAATAGGATATATACGGTATTAAGTTTTTTTATATCGATCCTACATATACATTTTTGTTTCTACAACTTACAAAAAAAATTATACAATTACAAAATGAAAAAGTTCTCATCCAATAATAACGTACATTGACTAACGTGACATTTCCTATACATGTCACGATAGCCAAAATGTAGCATTAAATGTTTTATAATGGCATTTTCAAGTGCCATTATAACCTGATTTTCTATCAGTGTCATCCAATACTATATATTTTTATATTATTTATTAAACATCATAATGGCTATAATTACTATATGTATCATATAATATGAAAGCTATTTACATATCTCATTAATGAAATATTCATTAATCATATATGTTGAAGATTGACAAACTATTTAATAAATGAAAATATATAAAAATTATTATAACATTAATTAATCTGAAATTCTAAAATTACTTCTTCACATATGTAGCTTCAGTATTCCGTCAGTTTGTATGTTCATAGTTAAATGTAAACAGTTAATTTTTTCCCTTTTACTTCAAACTCATTCAACAATCCCGTTATTTTTTCCCCCTTATAATGTAGTTTCATCTCACTTTAGAATAATCATTAGAATGTATAGTTACAAAGACTAAAATACTGTATGATCCTTGGATAATTAAACCTTTTAAAAAGAATTTGCTCACTTATGCACTCTAAAACCAGTTCCTTAGATTAATTGTATTGTATACACATTCATTTGGGACATTAAATTATAAATTCCTCATCTCTTTTATCTTGACCGTTTTTATTCAACCTGATTATATTATAATAATAAAATGAGTAAAGATAAAGGAGACAAAGGGAATACTAAAATCATATCTATACGAATCAGGATAAAAATAAAGACTAAGATAATAAAATAAAATTATACTATAAAAACAAAATTCAAAAGATATATCGAACATCATGGATATCATAATTTTATTAGGTCATGAAACTACGGAACAACGACCCTATAATCCAACCTTAAAAGAAAATATAGAAATTGAAAATTATAGAAATTCATTAAGATTAATTCATGAACTTATAATTAACAATGTGTAAACAATTGAAAATCAATATTTAAGCTCCCGTTAAGGTCTTATTATTAGCAATCCCCTATCAAAAAGCACTTGAGCGTGCATGAAATTATATTTTATCTTTCCATCAAAACTAAATCGCATGTAGATCAAAATATTTTCAAAGAGAGGCTAATAAGATTAAAGATCAGTGTTCACAAAACATAAATAATTTGTTCTTGTAAATAAGAACATATAAAAACATTTAAGAAAGAAGAAGCATAAGTAAATATTACACAAGACATCATCGATTTTAGTCAATTTTAGCTACAGAAGAATTCGTTTGAAAGTAATTTTCGAATTATGAATGCAAAATCACACCTTACAAATATATTCTGCCTCTTCTAGATTGACAGGAGAACATGTCCACTTATACCATATTCATGATATATATAGGTGGACATCTTAGGAAATTACATCATACTCCTTTCGTTCTGTTTATAATGAGTTTGGTTCTATATTAGGCCGTCTAATTCATCATAAACAAACTCCAAATATGGAAATAACTATGCTTAATTAGGCTAAATAAATTAATTTCATTTACTCATCTATTCATATGTCTAAACATATTCTAGTATAATTTGAATCACAAGATTTTGAATCATCATAAATTGTTCATTTTGTTCTTTGATTCTTACTGTTGTTATATCAAATTAAATGTTTCTTCATGATTTTAAATTTATAACCAATCAATTATGTTACTATGAATGTAGTAAACATTACATTACATTGCATATACCATATTCTATCTTAGTGATTATTAAATCAATATCATGCTCCCTTAAACTAAAATTATATAATGTAAGGTGAGATTTTTTTCAAATACCATAGTTTAGAAAAATGCTATAAAAAATGATTATAATTCAAAGTACAAGAAATTAGATACACTTTTTTTTAAAACTTTAACGACATAAATTTAAAGGTCGCATCACTGAGGATTTGAACTCGAGATAACCCCTACCGCTAGGCTAACACTAGCACTCGTAAATTAGATACACTTATCAATGACAATGATCCATGAAGTATGATATTGGCTTTGTTGTTTTTTTGCATAGGTAAAATATTACTAACATTATAAAATTTCCTAGTAAAAATCTCTCATGTTTATAAATTTAACTTTTTAACCATATATAATTGTTATATGTATTCCAAATAAATCGATTACAAACATCATTAACATTACCATCAATATACTACTCTCTCAGTCCATGATTTACTATTTTGATTCAACCAAAACTAAAATACATCACGTCGGCTCTTGAGATTACTTCAAATTATCACTATCCGATTCTAAATATCTATGTTCCAGCAATTTCCATTTCCAAAACCTTCTAAAGTTTCTATCAAAATTTTACCATGTTTATCCAATAAAATTAAATTTAAATGTTAAAAAATAATTATGAACGTTAACTAACTGGGTCCTAAAATTATTCTAAATTAACTTCTTCTTTTTTCAAAGAAAATGCATAAAATTAGTAGAAAATCATATATGATGCAAAATTGGTACATAGAGAATGAAATAGAAATCTCATGGGTAGAGACACAAATAAGAAATAAAAAAACTCACTCATGGAAGCACCCAACATTGAACACGGCATTAGGTTATGCCGGAAATTGATCGATGGTTGGGTCAAAACTCAAAATTGGCGTTGAGTGTAGTAGGCCAACAAAGAGGAAAGACTTTTAATAAGAAATATAAGACGTAAATTCTTAAATTAAGGAACATAAAAGAATGTAGAGGAAAAGAGAGATTATTGATGTCATGCTAGCAGTCGTCCAATTAATGCTCACATAGCGTCGATTTAGTACTTCAAAGTTATATTTATATATATGTATATACTGATAGGGATAAATATCAGCTTCACCCGTGAGACCTCTCCCCATTCTTATCTGGATCGTCTTTCCGGTTGAGTTAAAGAGAGATTGATCCGAATAAAGAATAGGTTCGGGACGCTGTAGGATCTGACTCCTACCTTAGCTTGTGCCAAGGCCTATGCGCAGAAGCCAGTCCACACAGAAGCTACTCGATTCTATTAGGCTTCTGCCAGAGTCTAGGGATCTGCCCAAACATGTAATTGGCATGACTCTAGTCCTCTTAGGGTAAGGACCACGGCATTAATGACAAAGATAATATTGTCTTTACGGGAATTCCTTTTTCATCCCTCCTTCACACAAATAATGCTCACTTCTCCACCCTCACTACACCTATAAATACCGAGTAAACGCACACCTCATTCATTCCATCATCACAACACCACTCTTCACAAATATACGCACTCTGCGTACTGTTTCATTCACTTTCATACTTTTCACAAGCTCCTTCGAGCTCAGGCGATCAAGGAGTCCGAAGCCTTCTTTCGGGAAGCCTCATCCCTCTTCACTTTCATCCATCCTTCTCGACGCCGGGAAGAATTTCTCCTACATATATCACCTTGAGCCTAAGGTAAAACCCTCATTGCTTAAAGGAAATGAGGCCTAACGGAGCTCCGTGCTCCTTGTTTCTCTCTTTTTCCTACTTCATTTCTTCATTATCTGCTTATATGAGTGCTAAATTCCATGGATCTTACTAGTTTATGGCTAAATGTGCCCTTTATACGTGACACACAGCTCGATTATTGCTCTCTGCCTCTATGCGAACCATGCTCTGCATAAAATATGCGATTATAGCTCATAAAATGCATGAATCTCTTACTCTTTGCTGCTACAACGCTTTACCTATGAATGCTCTTTGTAAAACATGATGAATAATACCTTAAATTGTTGTGGACCTCTAACCCGGATCTATCAAATGGCGCCGTCTGTGGGAAAATTTTGAGTCTAAGACGTCGATTTCCCCTGTTTTTATGCGAAATTCTGGTTTGTTGTTGAAATACTGTGGAGGATTTTCCTTGTTATGTCCTTGTGTGAGGAATATGAGGAAGCTTGATATTAGATTCACTGGGTATGCTGTATTTGCTGTTTTGCCTGTAAAAACCCAGATATGAATACTACTCCCTGATTTTCGTTAAGCTTTTCATGATTGTGAGTAACAAAATGCGGTATAATTCCTAGATTATGCACTTTTCTTGTCAAAAATTGTGATAGATACCCTGCTAAAGGGAAATCTGCGTTCAGGATGACTGATTCTCTTTTTTCCTTATACGTGAATTTAAATCTGCTATTTGTAAGCACTGTTAAGGCCCATGAATCTGGAGTGCTAACCTCCTTGTTATCTTTGAAGTTTTAACTCATTCTGATGTTGTGTTTATGAATTCACCCTGTTATTCCCCTGTTGCGTGGGGTGCCTAATGATAGCGTTTGTAGAAACACATGTATGTTGAATGTCAGTTTGATGCTCTGCTTATGAAATCCGAATATGGATACAATGAATCCATCTCGGCCGAATTGTTCATGATATTAATTAAGGAATCGGAGGCGATTTCAAGATCATATATTCTTAATGATATGAATTGTGATGACTAAACTGTTTTTGTTTGTCAAAATCCTAAGGTTGTGAAGAATTCAGAGGAAAGCCGGGTCAAAAACTACAGCAATTTCAGAACGTATGCGGTTCACCTTGAGTAATTGGTGAGCATACAACTCTATCCATTATCTGCTAAATATGGAATCAATCTATGGGTTACAAAGGATTGGTGATTACAGAGGAAGCATCACTACTAAAGCTAGTCGAATGCCCCTGAATTGCCATGAATTGAAAACCCACGAAAATAATGAAAGCATTAGAAAACGGAGAGCTGAGGATGACGAGGTCACCCCATTCACTTTGATGAAGGGAGCCCGCATATGAAGGCAGAACCTTCTTGCAGAAGCCCTGTCTAACAGGCAAACATCCTCGTAAGCCCCGTATAACGGGCAGAACCTCCCTTCAGAAGCCCTGTCTAACAGGCAAACATCCTCGTAAGCCCCATATAATGGGCAGAACACTTCATAAGCCCTACACAGTAGGCGACACACTCGTAAGTCCCGTGTAACGGGCAGAACCCTTCATAAGCCCTACACAGTAGGCAACACTCTCATAAGCCCCATATAATGGGCAGAACCTCTCACAAGCCCTATCTAATAGGCAACTCACGTAAGCCCCATATAATGGGCAGAGCTTTTTGTAAGCCCTATTCACTAGGCAACATCCTTGCAAGCCCCATATAATGGGCAGAACCCTTTATAAGTCCTATCAGATAGGCAATGCACCCCCAAGCCTTGTTTTAAAGGCAACATTTCTATAAATCTTGTATAAAGAATATCACCCCCATAAGATTTACTCATCACATTTCGATGGGTAGAACATTGCATAAATTCTATCTCATAAGTGGGTATTCTCAAAAATCCTATTTAGTAGACAATATCTTCATAATCCTCTATAGAAGATATTATTCTCATGAGCCCTATTCAATGAGCAACGCTTTTATAAGCCTCATAAAATAGGTCAAGCTCTGGTAAGCTCTGTTCAAAAGACAATATTCTCACAAACCCCGTATAAGGGATATCACTCTCATAGCCCTTAGCTAGCAGGGAATGTCCTATAAGAGAGTCCTATAAAGTAGGCATTATATACAAAAAGGCATGTATGGCCGATTGTTTCGCATTGAACTTAATAAGGTAAGATGCCATACAAGTTCTAAATAACCTCCCCTCATGACGAGATCCTTTCCAGAAGCTTTGTAAAGAAAGCCTTAGGGAAACCAACACTCTAATAATGGATTTTGTAAAGGCAGATGTCATTAACCTCAACCTCATTCTGGCAAAAGCCACCCTTGAAAAGCCTTACATTAAAATGAACAACGCTTGTTAGAGCTACCATAAATGGTTTGCAATTATGAAAGGATCTGTTAAATTAGCATTATCTTACAGCTAAATTTTGCACAGCTAGATACCCTGTTAGAGGAGGGAACTATATAAAAGCCCTGTATCGTAATTAGTTTCGTATCATTAAGCCATCACTTACCTTCATCGTATATTGGCAGGAGCCACCCTTTAAGAGCCTTATAATGAATAGGCTATATTTGTTAAAACCACCACAAACAATTTTCAACTGCAGAAAATCTATCAAACGAATTACATATATCTTGAGCCGCTTTCAAAGAGAGCCTGAAATTAATTCTCTAAACGTCCTTAAATCTTTGCAGAATTTTGTAAGGATGATGGTTGGCTCAGAAGCTCGTCTGAGAAGGACATGTGACAAGGTCTCCGATGCTCCAAAGGAACAAGGGCCCGGCAATATGGTGGCAAGAATACCCTTCGGATACAGGGATAACAAAGCCATCATGCATCCACACAATGATGCCCTAGTAATAACAGCTGAAATAGAGGGGTATCAAGTGCAACGAATCTTCATTGACACAGGAACTCCTGTCAATATGATCCTCATAAGTTGTCTGGATCAGATGCCCCAAAGGAGGCTTCTGAAACCGGCCAGAATATCTCTCCAAGGTTTCTCACAGAAGCCTGTCATGACAATGGGATCGGTGGATCTTACACTCACCATAGGTGAAGGACATGTCAAAACATCAAAGGTGACCACCTTCTGGGTGGTCGATCAGGAGTCACCCTATAACGCTATTCTAGGAAGAGTCGCCTTGAACTCTTTCCAAGCAATCGTATCCACATATCATTTGATAATAAAATTCCCTGTGGGAGATCAAATAGGATGGATATCGGGGGATCAAATGACCTCGAGAAAATGCTATGTCCAATCTGTCAAAATGGGAGAAGCTAAGAAATGGGTTGTCCCAGAACCTGTAGCCCCTCGACACAAACCAGAAAGGGAAGAGGGCAGGATTAAGGAGGCTAATACCGTCAAAGAAGGGCAAAGCCTAATGATCCCTGCAGAGGAACTGATAGAAATAGAGTTGATCCCAGATCGGAAGGGATTCACCACTAGAATTGGCACTCAGATGCCTCAAGACATATCAGAACAACTGATAAGGTGTCTACAAAAGAATGCAGATGTCTTTGCTTTTGGATCATCTGACCTGGTGGGGGTGAACGCAGCCGTGGCATTACACTGTCTGAATGTGGACCCCTCAGTAAAGCCGATAAAGCAAAAGTTAAGGCAATTCGGCCCTGAGAAAGATAAAATCATCAGGGAAGAGGTCGCCAAGCTATTGGAGGCTAAGCATATTAGGGAAATACAATTCCCAGAATGGCTATCAAACGCAGTGATGGTGGCCAAAAGAAATACAGGCACCTGGAGGATGTGTATCGACTTCAGAGACTTAAATAAAGCCTGCCCAAAAGATCATTACCCTCTGCCTAGGATTGATCAATTGGTAGATTCCACGTCAGGTTATGAATTGCTATCTATGATGGACGCATATCAAGGTTACCGTCAGGTCAAAATGAATCCATCAGATATCCCAAAAGCCGCATTTGGGGTCTGCGCTGGGACATTTGGTTTTCAAAGCATGCCCTTTGGCCTGAAAAATGCAGGTGCTACCTATCAAAGAATGATGGATAAAATCTTTAAAAGCCATATCGGCAGAAATATGGAAGTATATGTTGATGATATACTAGCCAAGAGTGTGCATGCTCAAAATCATATACGAGATCTTGAAGAAGTGTTTGCTGTAGCCAGATTGTATCATCTTAAGCTGAATCCAGCTAAGTGCTCGTTCGGTGTGCAAGCTGGAAAATTCCTGGGATATATGGTTACCCCTAGAGGGATTGAAGTAAACAAAGCCAAAGTGCAGGCAGTATTAGATATGACACCTCCTCGAAACATTCGAGAAATTCAAAGGCTCAATGGACGAATTACAGCTCTCAGTCGTTTCATTTCTCGATCAGCGGATAAAAGCCTCCCTTTCTTCAAAATATTAAGAAAAGGGAGCAGATTTGAATGGACTAATGAGTGTCAAAAGGCCTTTGAAGAATTAAAAGGGCACCTGGCAGAACTACCTCTGCTTACTAAGCCGTTACCACAGGAAGTTCTATATTTATATATAGCCGTGGGAGAAGAATCCATCAGCTCGGTACTCCTGAGAGAGGAAGGGTTGATGCAGAAGCCTATCTACTATACAAGCAAGATGATACAAGGAGCAGAAATGCGGTATCCTAGTATCGAAAAAGTTGCCTTAGCAGTCATGGTCACAGCTAGAAAGCTGAGACCCTATTTTTTATCATACAAGGTGATAGTCAAGACGAATGAGCCGTTGAAACAAATATTGGGTAAACCCGATTTGTCGGGAAGACTAGTTAAATGGGCCATAGAGCTGAGCAAGTATGATGTGGATTTTGAGCCAAGAGTGGCTATTAAAGCCCAAGCACTGGCCGACTTCCTGCAAGAAACCACCAGAGGAGAAGAAGAGGAATACCAATGGTGGAAAGCCTATGTGGATAGCTCCGTTACTAAAGAAGGTGCAGGGGTAGGGATCTTTATCCAGGACCCCGAAAGCCACATCTACAAATTTGCTATCAAATTAAACTACCAGGTCTCCAACAATGAGGCAGAATATGAGGCTCTGGTCAGATGCCTAGACTTGCTACGAACCATGGGCGCTACCCATGCAGTGGTTCATTCAGATTCTCAATTAGTGACGCACCAGGTCCTGGGGACTTGCGAAAAGCGAGAGGAGCGAATGATGGCGTATGCTAAAATTGTGGATGAACTAATGAGACGCTTTGTCAAAGCCGAGGTGATCCAGATTCCTCGAGAAGAAAATACTGAGGCCGATAAGCTAGCTCGAATAGCTAGTGCGGTGGAAGGAACATGGACAGATGAAATTGTGCTATGCAATGCAGATGCCAAATTGATCAAAGCCGAAATACAGGCTATTGAAATAATGGAGGATTGGAGAACTCCAATCATCAGAGCCCTAAAGGAGCTTTCTGGAGAGCCAGAAGCTATAGCTCTAGCTAATGGGGGAGATTGCCGCGTGCATTCAGGGCTAAATTCTGCCTAATAGGGGATAAACTATACAAAAGGGCATTTGCACACCCTTACCTCAAGTGCCTATCAGAACCTGAGGGAGAATACGCGTTGCGAGAAATACATGAAGGTGCCGCAACGGCACACACTGGATTTAAAGATCTAGTTAGGAAGTTACTCAGAGCTGGGTTCTTCTGGCCTACAATGGAAAAAGATGCTAAAAGCCTAGTTAAAAGGTGTGATAGCTGTCAAAGAAATGGAAGGCTCATTCACAAGCCTGCTGAAGAATTAGGGGCCATGATGGCACCCTGTCCCTTTGATAAATGGGGGATTGATATAGTGGGAAAATTCCCCACAGTTACGGGAGGAAGGGTATTCTTAATCGTAGCTGTAAACTACTTTACCAAATAGGTTGAGGCTGAAGCTGTAGTAAAAATCACAGAACAGGTGATAAAGAAATTCATTTGGAAAAATATATGCTGCCGGTACGGAATCCCAAGGATACTGGTCGCTGACAATGGCGCCCAGTTTACAGGATCCATGGTGCGAACTTGGTGCAAAGAAATTGGCATTGAACAGAGGTTCGTAGCCGTAGCTCATCCTCAAGCTAATGGACAAGTCGAAGTAACAAACAGAACCATTGTAAATGGTATTAAGGCTCTGCTGGAAAAAGCCAAAGGAAATTGGGCTGATGAATTGGACTCGCTGCTGTGGGCATATCGAGTTAGTCCTAAGACAGCTACAGGGGAAGCCCCATTCAACCTGGTCTATGGGGCAACAGCAGTAACGCCAGTGGAGGCGGAGCTCAAGTCATTAAGGATAATAGCTTATGATGAAAATCGGAACTCCTCTCTGATGAGGGAAAACCTAGACATGGTTGAAGAGCTTAGGACTAAGGCCCTTCAGAAAGCAGAAAGATACAAGCAACAGGTGCGGGATGCCTATAACAAAAAAGTGCAGATCCGAAGGTTCTGCAAGGGAGATCTAGTCCTGAAGAGGGCAGATGCCCTCAAACCCATGGGAAAGCTAGATGCAAATTGGGAAGGGCCCTACCTGGTAAAAGAAGCATTGAAAGGAGGAGCCTATGAGCTGCAAGATGAAGAGGGAAGGGTGCTACCCCGGCCCTGGAGCGTAAACAATCTAAAGAAGTACTATGCTTAGTACAAAAATGCGTAAATTCTCTGGAAACCCACCCTGTGAGAGGTAAGAAAGAACATAGTAAAATTAGAAAAGTTCTCTTGTAAGAAGGATTACATAAGGTTATCCATTAAATGAGTTATGATTCATTCGACTTCTCATAACCCACTTGGGGGGAGGGGGGGAGGGGGGGGAGTAGGGGGATACCCTCTATATCCCATTATCTTAAAATGCCAGATCCTATGAGCTAAAAGTGCTTATATTTTACTTCAGTAAGAAAAGTAAATTTGAACCCGTAAAGGAAAACTAAGAAAAGAAAAATAGTTAATCCAGAGTCGAAAGCGTGGGGGGAATACCCCATCAAGGCTCAAAAGAAACTATTCTCAACCAGAAAGCAGTACCTGAAAATGCTGCATGTGTAGAAATAAAAGCACTTAATAAGCATCAAGAAGTCAGAACAGGATATACAATCTACTCCAAGGAGCATGAAGCGAGCCCTCAAGTTCAAGGGGAAAGAGAAAGTAGAGACAT
Source organism: Thymus mandschuricus (assembly GCA_029379335.1). NCBI lineage: Eukaryota > Viridiplantae > Streptophyta > Magnoliopsida > Lamiales > Lamiaceae > Thymus > Thymus mandschuricus. Next base: position 24,781,889 of record CM057071.1, on the reverse strand, counting down.
TTTGTCCTTTTAAGGTTATGAAATAAACATCCCAGCAAAAACATCAAAAAAGGAAAAAGTTGTTTCATAAACAGCCTGATTAAGCTAAGGTGGAAGAACTCGAGCTGGATGATAGGGTTGCAGAAGCTCGAGAAAAGGAGCAAGAAACGTTGTCCTCCCCAGTGGTTGAACCTTACAAAATAATAAAACAACAACAAATGTATACATATTAATCAGCCCAAACCAGCAAACAAATATAGCGGCTAAGACAAGGCTAATACAGTCAAAGGATTATATGGCTTACCCTCATCTGTCTTCTGTCTCTTGCGCTTCCCCTTGGGGATCTGCCTAGTCGAAGGTTCACCTACACCTCCTGCCTCGTTTGCCGTTTCAGCTCTCTTAACCCTTTCAATCTGAAGTAGTTCGAACATTAGAGTAGGGAGGTGTGTATAAACCCCCAAATTGGCAGCTCCGGCTTCCATTGATAGATACCCCCCAGGCAAAGACAGAATGATGAGTTCGCATTTCTCTTTCTCCGATAAGCGGCCGTCATACATCTCATACTGTGCAAAAAGATTCTTGAATCGCCCAAGATATGCCTTCATATTCGGAAAGTCATGGAGGTCCACGAAGTCCATTTCCTGCCGGGTTAGAAAACCGAGCAGACGGAGTCGAAGCAAATCAGGAGTATCATTGGAATATGCCAACTTGCAAATCTTCCGTCGGACAGAATCGATAGACATGGCTAAATTGATAAAGCAAAACAAAGGGTTTCTAAGGACCAGTTCCCTCATACATGATTTGTAAAAAAAAAAAAAAAAAGTAAAGTATGAAAGAAATAGCTAGATAGGGAGAAATACCTATTCGCCCGTGAAAGAGGGACCTTGCTAAGCTGAAGAAAGCGGAGAGTCCAAAGTATGGATTCTTTTCTCCTTTCTTCCTTTGGCGACCAAATGAAAGGGGAAAATAGGGAGGGGAATAAAAGAAGTGAAAAATTGCTTCTTAAAAAGAAGATCACCTTTTTTCTTCTCGAAGACGCCAAAAGGCAATGATAAGACGGGGAGTCTTCACTCCAATTGCACCTCGAAAAATTAACCAGCGCATCACCTTTTTTGCATAACTAGCTTTTTATGATGTTATTCAAAATAATTATTCTTGATAATAGTATTTGACAGAAGCTTATAGTGAACGCTTCCGGTCTTGGGGGGGAGTAGCTGATACGGATAAATATCAGCTTCACCCGTGAGACCTCTCCCCATTCTTATCTGGATCGTCTTTCCGGTTGAGTTAAAGAGAGATTGGTCCGAATAAAGAATAGGTTCGGGACGTTGTATGATCTGACTCATACCTTAGCTTATGCCAAGGCTTATGCGCAGAAGCCAGTCCACACAGAAGCTACTCGATTCTATTAGGCTTCTGCCAGAGTCTAGGGATCTGCCCAAACATGTAATTAGCATGACTCTAGTCCTCTTAGGGTAAGGACCACGGCATTAATGACAAAGAGAATATTGTCTTTACGGGAATTCCTTTTTCATCCCTCCTTCACACAAATAATGCTCACTTCTCCACCCTCACTACACCTATAAATACCGAGTAAACGCACACGTCATTCATTCCATCATCACAACACCACTCTTCACAAATATACGCACTCTGCGTACTGTTTCATTCACTTTCATACTTTTCACAAGCTCCTTCGAGCTCAGGCGATCAAGGAGTCCGAAGCCTTCTTTCGGGAAGCCTCATCCCTCTTCACTTCCATCCATCCTTCTCGACGCCGGGAAGAATTTCTCCTACATATATCACCTTGAGCCTAAGGTAAAACCCTCATTGCTTAAAGGAAATGAGGCCTAACGGAGCTCCGCGCTCCTTGTTTCTCTCTTTTTCCTACTTCATTTCTTCATTATCTGCTTATATGAGTGCTAAATTCCATGGATCTTACTAGTTTATGGCTAAATGTGCCCTTTATACGTGACACACAGCTCGATTATTGCTCTCTGCCTCTATGCGAACCATGCTCTGCATAAAATATGCGATTATAGCTCATAAAACGCATGAATCTCTTACTCTTTGCTGCTACAACGCTTTACCTATGAATGCTCTTTGTAAAACATGATGAATAATACCTTAAATTGTTGTGGATCTCTAACCTGGATCTATCATATACCATATACAAAATCTATATATATATATATATATATATATATATATATATATATATATATAGAGAGAGAGAGAGAGAGAGAGAGAGAGAGAGAGGATGGATCATATAGAAATAAGTCCTGGTGTGAGAAATAGGAATAGATCTGGACCATTGATCTTGATTTGATCTGTGGTTGTAATTGATTTAAGCATGATTATAAGGTATCATAAGCATGACTAGGTTTAAGCATGAATTTGTACATTAAAAAGCATAATGGTGTTGTAAGCATAAATATATACTGATTTAAGCATGATTTTGTATAGTTTTAAGCATCTTTCGCATTTTAGCACGCAAGGATTTATTTGCACACGAACCACTCCCTATATATTTATATATATTATATGTATAATATTTTATTTAATGTGGTTAAATTATTACATATAACAATATACTTGATATTAAGAAAAAAACATCTCTATAGCTTAAATTATTATTAAATACGTATCATCAACTTTAACAAAATCTATACTTATATAAAAAGAGCCTTATTTTACAAAATGTGGACTTCCTATTATTCCCTTTAATTAAATTTAATATAATAATATAAATAATAACATAAATAGTCCTTACCAATTTTTCTACTACCTAAAATAATAATTTATTCACCCCTTTGTGCAAACAAAGTTCTGAATTATTTAACGTTTAAATAGTTAAGAATTAATTATATGGATGTAGACGTCAATAAAATCAAAATATAACATATGATAATTATAAATTATTAAATATTACTATTATCCTAATACAACTACAATTCTTTCCTCAATCCCAGTAGAAATATAAAACAACCTACTCTCTATGTATATAAGCATTTTAAAGTATAAAATTTTTATACATCCCTACCAAAAAATTATACATCAAATTAAAAATCAAGTATAAAATGGTAAATAATTTTTTTTTTTAATTCCTTATTACTCCCTTATACCGACGTTTACCTTAACGTAAGGCTACATATACGTTTTACATCTATAATGTCGTGAAATTAATAACAAATAACTTAATAATAACGAGTCTCGAATTATTTTTATTGTGTTTACTTTCAACGGTATAAAGTTTTTAAAACTGTTTAATTTAATCATATATGTATGTTATTTACTTTGAAAGAAATTGATGGATAAATATGAAATATCTAATATTTTCTTAAGTACCACATCCATCCATTTGGAGGTAATAACGTCTCTTATAATATATAAGACGTGTAAAATAATAAAACATATCTTCTTTAAAAGCAGAGGCAATATAACTCTCCCTTCGTCCCACATGAGTGTCCCATTTTTTTCCTTCACAATAAACAATACATTGTTTGTTAAGTGAATAAGTGAAGGGTCCACTATTATTAGATGTGTAATTAACAAAATTTATTTTTTTAGGATTTTTTTAAAATTTGCATAATGATTAACATTTATTAGGATTTTTATTTTCTTAATTAATAGAGCTCCTAATCTATGTTGAGTTTTGACTAATTTTTCCCAAATAAGGAAAGGAGACTACTCATGTCATGTGGGGACATTCCAAATTAGAAATATGGACTTCTCATGTGAGACGGATGTTATATAATATAAAGAGATGTTCGAAACCTGATCATGTCTTATATACATTAAACTGGACAACTTATGTTTAATTTATGTGCCCAAAAGAAACAAGACGTTATCTATAAGATGGTGAGAGTATATATCATTTATAAGTATTTTAATGATTCATTATGTGAAGTAAAATTAATGTCTATTAATAACTTGATATTTATTTTAGTGAGTCTAAGTATCATTCTTGTAGTTTTTTCTTGAAAATATGAATGTATATGTAAATTGTTGTTATAAATTTTAAAATGCAGATTTTTAACTTTTGAGATTCGATAAAAATAAACGTAGATCTTGAATACTCTTGATAACTATAAGACTTGTCAGTTCTTTGTTTTGTACCCTTATTATTATGCAAATATAAAAATTGTGACAATTAATTCAAACGTTTTAAGAAATGACAGTAAAAATATTAAGTACAGTTATAACATTATTTGCAATATTATAATTTATACTTGAACTCTTTGTTTTTTGTTGGCTTGTAAAATGACAACATTATTATAGTTGAAGTAGATCTCTTGAATATAAATAAAGAGAATTGCATAAGATTTTAGGAGGAACAAAATTTCTATATGGCTTTAATATATAGTCATGGAAAATAGTGAATGACAATACATAAGATGATTACAAAGTGAATTCTAAAAAATCTCTAATCAAACAAAGTATTTTGCTCTAAGATGAGCTATGATGATTTATTTAGTCTATCAAATATATAATTTTGTTAATGATATTTTTAACATACAGTTTAAGGATAAATGATACGTATAGCATGTAATTTAGCTTTTTAGTAGGGGAAATGTTGTTGAGTTTCCTGCTCTTACTTTCTAAAGTGTTTTGTGGATTCGTAAGTCATAAGATGTCATTACACCTAAGATTTATGAGTTAATGATGTTGATGGTGAATAAATGAAAGGATCAAACATGAGTTAGTATCCGAAAAAAGAAAAGTGCTTGTTTATGGTGGACACCTGAAGCAAAACAAAACATAATGTTATTTTTTAATGGATGGAAGGAAATAAATATTAAATAAGTTTTATTTGAGGACAAATGAAACAAATAGTGTTAAGTCATTTTCTTTATTTGTTCTGACCTTTGTATCATCATTTTGTAGAAGTTTATAGGAAACTCAAGGGTAAAGTATAAATGAAAAGGAAAACGAAAAATTAAGTAAAAGGGGCTTAAGAAGTGAAAAAAAATATTTTTATCATGAAATATGGTTATTCTTTTTATAAAGTTGTTAATCAAAGAAATTTGGGTCAATTTTCATACTAAAATTCATTATATTATTGCAATTTAAATTTAAAATAAAGATTATACGTGCAACGCACGTCATATTTGCTAGTGTTATAAAATAAGAGTAAGAAAGTAATAGTATTATATAATAAGCAAACCATATATAATCATATAAGTAAGTACACATTATATTTGTGTATGACTTTTGTAACTATATGATATTGGTGATGAGCTTCATCAAAATCGAATCACCTCTTCATATGGATTATCTTAATGGTAAGTTTACTTTAATTTCATTAAATTGTACTCATTGAAATAATTCAATCATTATAGGTGTTCCATGTAAAAAAGTTCATCCCCAACTTATTCGTATTGTACATGTAAATAAAGCACCCAATTTTCAAAAATTATTTTAACTCGTTGGAATTAAAAGTTGTTTAAAGAAAGAGTTCAAATTAAGTTCTTCTCCAGCTAAAGTATTCATTGAAGTTAGTTACCTTTTTCCTAACACGATTTTAATAATAAATATTAAAATTTGGCATCATAGAGGACTCTAAAATTTAAGACATTCATGATGAATATCTTAGGCACAATGGCACATCACTACCATTATTCAACACACGTACACAAACTCGTTTATTTTTTGTTCTTCACATTTCATTGACTTCATTTATTTTATTTTATTTTTTTATTTTTGCAAAGACAAACCGAATCAACAAAATTTATTTTTGAAAAAGAAAATAAAAACTCCATTGACCCAATAATCATCTTAGAAGTGAACTTAGTTACTATATTCCAAAAAATAAAAATAAATAAATAATCAAAATTTAATGAAATTCTTACCTCAACCTCATTCCAAACAATATTTCACATTACTCCACTAACTATAGCTTATGTTATCCATGTCTCCGTGCCTTTTAAGATCTGACCATCACTTAAATCCATATACTATCACTTATGATTACTAATAAAATTTCAATGTCAATCATGAACACACATTTTAATTTTAAGATATGTTTATGTCTAATTTTTATTTATTTATTTATTTATTTATTTTTGATCGGGATGTCTAATTTTAATTTGTAAGATATATCTAATGAATGGTTATATCGATACTCCATCCATCACCGAAAACTCTTCATGTAATTTCATTTTGGGTTGTTTTCAAAACTCTTCACCTTTTACTTTTAGACATGGACCAACCATCACAATATCAATTATACCTTTTTCACATCACACTTTTGATTTATTTATTTATTATAGTACATTAATGTGATGGGTCACAATCTCTACTATCAATAAATAATACAAATCAATTATATTATTCCTAATTTCGTGTCGATCAAAACTATGAATAATTTTTGGGACGGAATGAGTAATACTACCGTAAAACCTCTATAAACTAATACTCTATAAATTAATAATCTTTTTAAAATAATAAAATTTCCCGGTCCCGACTTGGGCATTTGTAAAAAATCATCAATTTCGATAAGATAATATTATAATAACTTTTTAGAAAATCCCTTTATAAATATTAGGTCCTATTAAAACTCTAAATTAATAATTCATAAATATTACAATTATAAATATTATGTTAATTTGCTAAAATATGAATATATTGTTACTTGATTTTTCTTGAAATTAAAAATTATGGTCTTTGTACCTTAGCTAACTTTCAAACGATAACTTTCATCAACTTACTAATGATTCATAAGTTTGATCATTCATATATGATTTTGCTATGCCTTTTAGATGAGAAAACATGATTGAGTGTTATAAATTATTTTATTTCTATATTGAGATTTATATACATATGTTTCATTCATCATGCATGTATATATTTTATTGGCTATGATATTTATTTAAGTTCAACGATTTAATGTAAATATATATGAATGCAACGATTTAATGTAAACATGCATATCTAAGTAATTCCAATGACTTGATACATGTGTCAATAAATATAATAGTTGATCGTATACAATGAGTTAATATTATATATAAATATATTTAATTAGCTTCAGAGAAATGGTTGATGAATGAATATAATCAATAAAACATATATGAATTCATTTATTTTCAATACATATCTATTAAATTCGCTTAATTTAAAAATCTCTCTTTTAATTAATTAAATATTAATTTATCGATATTTTAATATCTCTAAATTAATAAAATTTCATGGTCCCAAGGTTATTAATTTATAGAGGTTTTACTGTATTTCTTTATATGTATTTAAATATTAGTATAATATTTTATAGAAATAGATATATAATAGGGTATTATGTAAACAAAGACTTTTTTTATGACTCGTTATACTTACAATTGTTAGTATGTAATTTCAATACAAAATTGTATATAACTATATGGATTAAAAATTAATTTTTTCAAAATGAACATGAATTTATAATCCAAAAATATTTATTTTATATAATAATCAAATTAATATAAGCTTCTAGATTTTTTTTTCCCTTTCGTAGCATTTTCCAAAACATCCAATTAAATATAGAGAATTTAATTAATTTTTTTCCTAGATTTACGCTATTATTGTATAAGGAAAATTATACTATTAATAAATTATTATAATTTTATGTTCATGAAAATTACACAATTGTCCTTAAATTTAAAATATTATGAGGACATAACAGGCAATACATTATTTTGTAACATAAGGCTCTTTTTAATATAGGTATAGATAGATATAGTAGTACAAAATTTAATCATAATGAAGTTAAGAGTTTGCACTAAAATTTCTATATCGAGTTTTAATAAAATGTTATATGTACGTTTTTGAGAGTTAAGACGACTACAAATAAAATTTGTTAATCCTCCAAGATAACAGATGGTATCCTCTGTCCCGAATTCTATGTCTCAATCGTGTTCCTTCTCCAACTTTTGCTTTTGGTGCAGTTGGATCAACTGCTTCCTGCTCCAGTTTTCAGTTTTGGTGGGAGTTCTTCGGGATCTGCTTCAGTAATCACTACCTCTTTCAGCAGCTCCTCTTCAACCAGTGCAGTTGCATCGACTAGTGGTGCGGCTCCTTCGACTTTCAGTTTTGGGATGAGTAATCCTGCAGCAATCATCCACAGCAATCAACTCTGATAATGCTCGTCCAAATCCCTTTGGTTCCAGTTTGCAAGCTCCTACGCCTTCGATGTTCGGTTCATCTCCTGCTACCGGATTTTCCTTTGGTGCATCTGCCGCAACCTCTCAACCCACAAACGCTGCACCTGTCACTTTTAATTCGTTTTCCTCGGCCCCTGCTTCAGTCTTTTCTTCGCCATCCCCGTCTCTGAGCCAGCCTGTATTTGGTAACAGTTTCCAAATGAATGGAGAAGACAGTATGGCTGAGGATCCTGTGCAGTCGACTGCGCCTACACCATCCCTACCTGCATTTGGCCAACCCAACGCCTCTCCTTCGCCCCCTGGCTTCATGTTCTGATCAACAACAGTTCAGCCTCAAGCAAATCCCTTCCAGTTCGGTGGGCAGCAAAATAACCAAGGTGCTCCTCAGAACCCGTTTCAGGCATCGGGTAGTCTAGGTGGCAGCTTCTCATTAGGCAGTGGCGGAGGTGACAAGTCTGGTCGAAAGTTTGTGAAAGCCAACAGAAACAAGAACAGGAAGAAGTGAATTATTCACTAATGTGTTCCACCACCAACAGCTTGTGATTTTTCAACGGCTTTCGGATCCCTATTCGTGGAGATCCGTGCTTTTACTAGCTGCTGCTGCTGCTTCAGAAATTAAGGTCTGCTGTTTCTGCCCTATCATATCTCGGAAATTTTGCGAAAGGAGAAAATCATGTAGAATGTGAGAGTAGCGATTTTGAAATGCGCGTGTACTAATAGTGTCTGAAGGAGGCTCGGGAGCTATGTAGTCGAGATCTTGAACGAGCGTCGAGAAGCTCTCGGAATAAGTGTTCTAATTCAATATCACATTGTATAAGGCTGTTCTGTTACATTTTCGTTGTTATAAAGTGTTGTAAAATCTGTTTTTCCAGAAAAAAACTGAACGATCGATGTGTATTGCTGAGGATTTTAGATGAGTAATGTATATCAGGTGAAATAATAAACATATTCAGATATCTCTCTCTCTCTCTCTCTGTGTGTGTGTCTGTTCATCAGCAGTTGTAAATCGATAACCACCATTTCAGTTTTGTCACCAGAAGCCTGCGGTTTCTACCATTAATCTCTTTCAGTTCTCTCTCTCTCTCTCTCTCTCAGAAACACACACGCAGACAATGGGAAGAAGGGTGATGTTACTGCCATTACTGTTTCTTTCATTGCTGTGCAGTTTATCACAGGGTTTGCAGCATAGAGTCGGAGATTCGATCTGGTCGATTCCTCCGAACAACGATTTCTACACCAACTGGTCATCTTCCTATACCTTCAACACCGGAGATACTCTCTGTAACTGCCTTCACCTTCTTCCAATTTACGCGAATTTCTTTTTGATTTTCTCGGTTGATCTCGCTAAATCGAAGGAAAACTGCAGATTTCGACTTCGATTCCGGACTTTACAACGTTCTTCAGGTTTCAAGAGGCGAGTTCGATTACTGCACCGGTGATAATCCGTACACCGCTGCGATGGAGGGCCCGGCAACGCTCTCCTTGCCTCTGAAAGGCGTGTTTTATTACATATGCAATGTTTCCAACTACTGTGGCTTAGGACAGAAGGTTAGTATCATCGTACAACAGAGTCCATCTCCTGCATGAAATCAAGTTCTTCATTTTTCTTTGTATCGTGTAATCTCTCCATCATCATATAATTAATCATGATATAAATCTCAAGTTTGAATACTCAGTGATACTGTCTTAAAATTTTTGTTATAAAAAAGAAAGTTTAAAAAAACTAGTACTAATTTAAATAACTCATCGTCAAGCAAATGAGAAGTACAATTAGAAGAGAATAAATTAATAAACGCTACAAAAACTTTATCGACTGACATCTCGATTGGAGAGATGGAGCGGGAACACTTTGATAGGTGGAGCGAAGCGGTGGCGGCAGCAGCAGTCGAGGGCGGAGGAGAGGCGGGGGAGGATAGCGCATGGTCAACCCTCCTCCCAAAGGGCTTGACAAATGCGGCATCCGATGATGGAGAGGATGTAGAGACCTAAGACGATAAAGCCTAATCTCTCGTCGTGCTCTTATTGTTCCAACGAAGTTGTGTCGTGCATTTTATTTGCTCCTCTCTCTAACTCTTATTCTCTTTTACATATGTGTGATTTGGAGAGAGAGGGATGTCGATTTAGGGTTTTTATATTAGTATAGGATTCTCCCTTCGTTTACTCTAATTAATTCTGATCCGTATTGTGAGACGAAATGGGCTAAATTAGAGTAGCGAATTATTCAGAAATTCACTCCGAATAGGACTCTCTCCATCTCTATCCCTTATACAATTATTAATGGAAAAAAAAGGAGTTGTACTAATAATATTGCGTTTTATGTTTATTAAATAATAAGATTTTTTTTTTAATTTCACTATTAAAAATTCTATTTTATCTTTCTTTCCAACGTATGATTATCTACCAGGATTTGTGATTCTTCTTCTTCTTCTTTTTTTTTTTTTTTTTTTTTTTTTTTTTTTTTTAATGTAAATTTTCAATTGAGGATTGTTTCATTTGAATTTCAAAATTCGGTTCAATATGCATAAATATAGAACGGGCAATTAAGGGTTCTATTTATCGTTTTTGTTCGTTATTACTCCCGTGTCTAATTTATAAATGGATAAATTTTGTTTTCGTTCGTCTCACTCATAAAGAGATATTACTTTAAATAGTAAAATTTTAACTCACTAAAACTCATTTATACTACTGATAGGAAATGACCCATCTCCCTAGACCCAATTACCCCACTTCGGCACAGGCCCAACCAACAGCAGCTCGGCCCAACAGTAGCTCGACCCAACCCAGCTCGAAGACAGGCCCAGGGAGTTGAGCCCTAACCACCCAGACATGGAGTGATGGAGAGAAAAGCGGGAACTACCCACGATCTCCACAACCCCGTTCCCATAACCGGCGGGAACTTAGCTATAAATAGGAGAATTAATTGTATTGTATACAGGCATGCTATTTTGAATACAAACTCCCTCTCTCGTTTCTCCGTGGACGTAAATCTTACGATCGAACCATGTAACTCTTGTGTTCATTACTTTCTCACGCACAAACACCACACATACATTTCCGTTTTTCACCGAGCAGCGATTATTGGATTCATCACTGGCACCGTCTGTGGGAACCGACAAATTCGTGATTTGATTCCTGTTTTTGTTGCTCACACTCACCATCTATGGCACCTGGAAGACGATTGCTGCGAGGGACTCCTTCCCGGAGTTCTGGCAGTGTTCAACGGCGACGACGAAGCCATCGGAGGCAGCATGAGGAGCCTGCCGCGGCGGCAACTCATGAAGAACAGCTGCACCTTGATGTTCCTGTCGACAACCAGGCCGAAGTTGGAGATATCCCGGAGGTCCCTCACCCCGGCGAGCAGAACCCTGGAGAAGGCGCTACGGCACCACCACCACCGCCTTCCCCGCAAGCACAACAAACCCAGCCGCGCCAAGGTCCCGTAAGCTCGCGCCTAGGACCTCGGGTTCATCAACCAACACCGGAGGGCCACATCGAGGATCTCACCTCGGACCGTGAACGCGAGTTATTTGAGCCAGGAGCGACCCGACGTCTGTCCCCGGTCATCCAGCCGAACCCGGCAGCTCCACCACCACATCCACCTCCGGGAATTGAGGAGCTGATAAGGAACTACCTCACCACAGCAGCAGGAAGAGAGATCCTCAACCAATACGGAGGAGCGCCCCATCTCGGTGCCGAGATCCGAACTGGACTGTATGGAATGCCTGGAGGACAGGACCTACGACAACACCTCCAGCAAATCCGAGGTCAGCACCAGGGAGCCCCTCTACCACCACCACCACCACACTACGTGGCTGCACCTCCGCCACCTCATGGCGCCCCAACCCAGGGACACCTAGCTGGAGGCGCACAAATTTTTGACACATTCGGCAGAATCATCAGCCCGCTCTCCGAGGACATTCTCAACACGCCCATGCCCTATAGGTACAAAGTGCCGAACATCAAGCCCTACAATGGGATAGGGAATCCCAGCAACTTCCTGAGTCAGTTCAAGTACAACATGTTGAACCAGAACGTAGGAAGTGTGCACATGTGCAAACTATTCCCCGAACTGCTGATTGACAACGCAAGGGAATGGTTTGACAGTTTACCAGCCGGGTCGATTAGGTCGTATGCCGACCTGATGAATGCCTTTTCACGGAGTTTTTCCCAGCGTGTCGAGATGAGGCACACCTCGGCACACCTACTCACCGTGAAGCAGAACCGGGGTGAATCCCTTCAGGATTTCATGACCCGATTTGACAGAGGATGCCTGCAAACTCGCTGCACTAATGACCTTCTCATCATCTCGGCATTTCAGAATGCCATCAGTTCGGACCTCCTCTACAAGGAGATCCTGGCAAAGGAGCCGCAGACTACCACCGAGTTGTGGGCAATTGCGGGTAAGTTCGCTAAGATTGACGAAGCGACCAAACGACGAAGAGAAGTAGACCGAGGAGAGACTTCGAAGAAGAAGGAGGATATACCACGAAAGAATGTGATGGAACGCATTCAGCGCGGTCCGCTGGAGTCCCACCTCGGACCGCGGCAAAACCCGGCACAGTCGCAACGAGGTCCGCCCACATCTCAGCCCGCTCAGCGACCACCTCCGCAATTCACTCCTCTGACAAAGCCGAGGACCGAGATCCTCGAGCTACATGCAAACTTGTTCGAGAAACCTCGACCGATGAGAGAGGACGGCAAGCCGAGGTCAAAGAACAAGTTCTGCCAGTTCCATGATGACTACCGGCATGAGACAGAGAATTGCAGGAATCTGGCTTATGACATCGAAAGCCTAGTCCGCAGTGGCCCACTAAAAAAGTATCAAGATCGAAACGCGGGAGTCAATCAAGTTGATGTCCCCCGAGGTCAGAAGAAAAAGAGACAGTACCGAGGTGCTCGCTGTAGCACTGAAGCCGACAAGAAAACCAAGTATAATGACGATGATGCTGACGAGGATGGGGACTACCAGTACGACGGAGTCATTGCCACCATCTCCGCGCTTACCAAAGGACAGACGAAGTCCTCTCTTAAAAATGGTGCGCGGACTCTGCCAAGTAAAGATTCGACAAGCAAGAGATTCAAAAAAGATGAAACAATAACGTTCTCTGCCGAGGACCCAGTGCCTCCTTCGATCCCCCACTCAGATGCTATCGTTATTGAAGCCGTCATAGCCAACAAGCTCATCAGGAGGATCCACATTGACACCGGGACATCTGTGAACATTATGTTCAAGCATTGCTTTGACCAGATGGGAATTGATAAATCGAAAGTCACGCCAACGTCCCGACCTTTGCGTAGCTTTGCTCAAGAAGAAACACAACCAGTGGGAGCAGTGGAGCTCCCAGTAACTGTAGGAAAGGGGCCGAAGTCCACTACCGAGGAAGTGGAATTCATCGTGGTGGATGCCAAGTCCCCCTACAACATCATCCTTGGACGGACTTGGCTGAATTCGTTCAAAGCAATCTGCTCCACCTACCACCTCGCCCTAAAAATACCAACCAAGGGGAGGATAGCCCTGATCCGAGGTGATCAGAAGACAACAAAGGAGTGCTTGCACGTGGCGCTCAAAGGGCAGGGGGCTCCACCCCAATTGCCCCAAGCATAGCAATCACAGAACTCCGAGGAGCCGAAAAATATGTCACCTGCCGAAGACAGCTCGGTGAAAGAAGTAGTCTTGTACGAAGACGACCCCGCTAAGGTCGCCAAAGTAGGCTTCACCGAGCTGACGAGCTCCCACATCTTCGTGAGCAGGTCATTCGGCTCTTGAAGGAGTATAGAGACGTCTTTGCATGGTCCCCACTGGACATGACAGGAGTGTCACCTCGGCTGATTACACATCGACTCAACATTGACCCCGAGGTCAGGCCCATCAGACAAAAGCAACGCTCTTTCGCCGCAGAGCGAAATCAAGTTATAAAATCCGAGGTGACGCAATTGCTGAATGCAGGAATTTTGTTCGAAGTGACGTACCCGACCTGGATAGCGAATCCAGTAATGGTCAAGAAGGCATGGGGAGGATGGCGAATGTGTATTGATTACACCGATCTTAACAAGCATTGCCCAAAGGATTTCTATCATCTCCCCGACATCGATAAGAAGGTGGATTCTCTAGTCGGCCACAAGATATTCAACTTCCTCGACTTGTATAAAGGATATCACCAAGTACTGATGAACACCGAAGACGCAGCCAAGACTGCGTTCATTACGGACTTCGGCATCTTTGCCTACCGCAAGATGCCATTTGGGCTAAAAAATGCAGGAGCTACCTACCAGAGGATGGTAGATAAGATATTCAAGGAACATATTGGGAAGGAAGTCGAGGTCTATGTGGATGACATAGTAGTCAAGAGCAAGGAAGAGAGCACCAGTGTTGTCGATCTCCAAACTGTGCTCTCCCTACTCCGCGAAGTCAACCTAAAACTTAACCCCCAAAAATGCACCTTTGCTGTGACCTCGGGGAAGTTTCTAGGTTGTTGGATCTCTCGAGAAGGGTTAAAGGCAAATCCATCAAAAGTTAGAGTTGTGTTGGAAATGAAGGTTCCGAAGTCAATTAATGATGTATATAAGCTCACTGGATGCCTTGCCGCACTGAGTAGGTTTCTCTCCAAAGCTGCAAAGAAACAGCCACCCTTCTTTAAAATTTTGTTGAAGGCGCCCGAATTCAGCTGGAGTTCGGAACACCATCTCGCACTCAACCAGCTGAAAGAGTATCTCAACAACCTGCCAACCTTGTCGGTGCCAAAGGAGGGGGAGGTACTATTCTTATACCTAGCCACCTCGGAGGAGGCGGGCTATCAGCGCGGTGCTCGTACGGGAAGAGGCAGGGCGCCAACTCCCCGTGTATTTCATAAGCAGATCCCTTAAAGGACCCGAGGTGCGATATCAACCCCTCGAGAAGCTCGCCTTGGCATTAGTCAATGCCACTCGGCGCTTGCGCCCATACTTTCATGCGCACCCCATCCAGGTCCGAACAAATTCCCCACTTCGGCAAGTACTGACAAAACCCGAAGTGTCGGGCCGAGTAGCGAAGTGGGCCATCGAGTTGGGGGAGCACGACGTTACCTACGCTCCTCGTCAGGCCATAAAAGGGCAAGCCCTAGCGGACTTTCTGGTTGAAACTTCCATACCCGATGTCCCGCTCCACATCGGTGCCGACGACAATCCCAGCTCGCTCAACCGCAGTAGAACCTCTCGATTGTTGGCACATGTATGTTGACGGTGCTTCCGGGAAGACGGGAAGCGGAGCCGGAGTACTCCTCATCAGTCCAGAAAAGAAGGAACTCACATATGCACTTCGTTTTCAGTTCGCAACGACTAACAACGAGGTGGAGTATGAAGCACTACTGGCCGGACTCCGGATAGCCACAAATCTGAAGGTCACCGCCATCAAGGTACACAGTGATTCACAAGTAGTTGTAAATCACATGCTGGGAAAGTACGAAGCAAAGGGGGACAGGATGAAGAGATATTTAGCTAAGGCACGGGGTATGCAGGTAGCCTTCACATACTTTCGGCTCGAACGCATACCCCGAACTCAGAATTCCCGAGCTGACATTCTCAACAAATTGGCGGCGGTACCCGGCTCTTCACCTGTTGAAGATGTCCTGCACAGGAGTATAGAAGAAGCCGAGGTCAACGATTTGGACGAAGAGCAACAACCCACATGGATGACGTCTCTACTCGACTACTTAGTAAGGGGGAAGTTGCCCGAGGACAAAACGGAAGCGCGGAGGATATTGTCAAAATCATTGCTATACACCATTGTGGACAACATCCTTTACAAGAATCGTACCTCCAACCCCTGCTCAAATACGTTGGCCCCACCTCGGAAGATTATGTCATGCGCGAGGTGCATGAGGGGTCTTGCGGAAGCCATATCGGACCTTGAGCCCTAGCCAAGAAGATCATGAGATGGGGGTATTTCTGGCCCACGATGCTTAAAGATTGCACCGAACTCGTACAGAAGTGCGAGAAATGCCAGTTACATGCAAATGTAACAAGGCTACCCCAAAGTGAATTAGCAACGATACAAAGCCCTTGGCCATTTGTGCAGTGGGGAATAGACATCGTGGGACCGTTTGAAAAGGCACCTGGTCAATTGCGGCATCTTATAGTCGCAATAGATTATTTTACGAAGTGGGTTGAGGCGGAACCTCTAGCCAAGATCACAAGTAAGAATGCTCGCAATTTCATGTGGAAGAATGTCGTGTGCCGTTTCGGAATACCTCATGTTCTAGTCTCCGACAACGGAACACAGTTCACAGACAAGGTCTTCAGAGATTGGTGTCACGAGCTGCAGATCCAACAGCATTTCACCTCGGTGGCTCACCCTCAGGCAAATGGCCAAGCCGAAGTGACAAATAGGACGCTCGTCAAGGGTCTTAAAACCCGATTAGAGAAAGCCAAAGGGATGTGGGTGGAGCACCTTCCCAATGTTTTGTGGTCTTATCGGACTACGCCTCGCTCCACCAATGGAGAAATCCCGTACAACTTGGCTTACGGAACAGAGGCTGTTATCCCAGTCGAAATCGGACTGCCGAGTCCGCGCACGACTTATTTCATCTCCGGAGTGAACGACGAGAACCGATGTGCGGATCTCGATTTATTAGAGGAGAAACGGGATGCCGCTTACATTAAAGAAGCCCGGTACAAGCAGCTCATGGCCCGATATTACCATCGGCGAGTTCGAGGCCGACAATTCTGCGTAGGAGACTTAGTCCTACGGAATAACGAGATCAGCAAGGCCTGCAAGCTCGGCAAGCTGGAAGCCACATGGGAAGGTCCTTACCGAGTTGACGAGGTCCTCGGTAAAGGTGCCTATAGACTATCTAGCTTGTCCGGGGAGCCCATCCAACGACCATGGAATGTTATCCATTTGAAGAGGTATTATGCATAGCAGTGGAGTACCATATAGGATAGAGTCAAGTTCGGTCTTTTGTTTCCCTTTTACGTTTGTTTGTCAGTCAGTTCGAGTCCGCTTTTTCAGTTCGGGTCTGTCTTTTGAAATATTTTCAAAGTTCAATGAAAATTCTCAGTTCTTTTATTTTTAGGTGCTTGCATTATCTTGCATTACTCCACTTATATGAGTATTACCTCTGATTCTTCACACGATCCTGACGAGGACAAGTGTTAAATTACTAAAATAAATTCGTACGACTAGGGGACCACCCCTCCCGACCGAGTCGGCAAACCAGGAACCCGATGATCGACCCAAGTGTCACCTCGGCCGCCAACGATAGGCTATTAGCCATCTCGAGCCCGAGGATCGACCCAAGTGTCACTTCGGAAGCCGAAGTCAGGCACCCAGGTCACTTCGGAAGACCCGATGATCGACCCAAGTGTCACCTCGGCCGCCAACGATAGGCTATTAGTCATCTCGAGCCCGAGGATCGACCCAAGTGTCACTTCGGAAGCCGAAGTCAGGCCCCGGGTCACTTCGGAAGTCTCGATGATCGACCCAAGTGTCACCTCAGCTGCCAACGATAGGCTATTAGCCATCTCGAGCCCGAGGATCGACCCAAGTGTCACTTCGGAAGTCGAAGTCAGGCCCCCGGGTCACTTCGGAAGACCCAATGATCGACCCAAGTGTCACCTCGGCCACCAAAGATAGGCTATTAAGCCATCTCGAGCCCGAGAATCGACCCCAACGTCACTTCGGAAGCCGATGTTGGCCCTAGTGCCACTTCGGGAAAATAGGCCTAAGTGCCAACTAAACACTGATAATAAGCCTTAAGCCGAGTTCGGCGAATAAAAGCGAATATAAACAATATTGTAAGATAAGAAAAACATTTATTATTTCTTTATGAAGGTTAAACAAATTACAAGTCAGCCAGACGGACCACTCCTGTCAGGTCTTTTGCTACAATAAAAGTATTTGGCCAGGCCGCTGGTCGGAGGATTAAGAAGATCATCTATATTTACATTGTCTTCCCTCTTCCTCGCACTTCGCCCTCCACTGCGACCGGCTCCTCCACCTCGGCTGCTTCCTCCACCCCGGTTCCCAGCAGTTCGACCTCTGGGTATGATCCGAGAAGCCGAGTAATTACCGTCTCCGCGGTTCGGAATAAGATGACGTTTTGAGGCAGGCAAAAACATATCCATACGATCTCGGACCAGGCGGGAGGGTACAGTAGGGCTTAGTGCTCGGATCCGAGAAACGTTCTTCTTTGCAGCCTGAATCTGCGGGTAAGCGTCAAGCCACTCCTTCAGTACGGACTGCCTCGAGATAATTATGGGAAACAGGTTGGCTAAGTACCGCATCTCGGCAACATATTCCGCTACCTCCCATGAATCCGGTCCGCGATGTTTTTGTTCTCGGTTAGCATGGTGAATTACTTCGAGGACGTCGGACTCCACTTCGGATATAGTCTTTCCGCCGAGCTCATGGATTACTCGTTCATACTCGGCATGCTCTTCGACAATCACCTTGGCATCGGCATATTCTTCCTTTAGTTGAAGATACCGAGCTTTATTGGCATCGGACGTGGTTTGCAGCGCTTTGTACTTGGCATCAAATTCATTCCGGATATGCTCAGCAGGTTTATCGAGCCGTGCAATTTCAATGTCCTTAGCATCAAGAAGGATTTTCAAATGTTTGATTTCAATAAGATAAAGAGTCACATCGGTTGCGGAGTTGTTCTACAGAAAAGTAAAAAAGACTCAGAGTTGCAAGAAAAGTAAAAGGAAATTCATTTCATTGATAAGAAACAGCGAATAAAAAAGATTACAGTTGGAATCGACAAAAATATACAAAAGAGGGGGGGATCAACTGACCCCGCCAGAAGGATCGGCCTCGTTCACAACTGAACTCGGCTGCTGGACCTCGGCGGCCTTGTCCACCTCCACCTCAGCATCCTTCTCCCCAGGGATCGCGGTTTCCACCTCGCCCTCCTCTTCTCCCTCCTCGTCAGAGACATCCGGAGAGAGAGGATGAGTCTTCAACTCTTCACAAAAGGGACCGAGAAGAGCCTCAAACTCCACATCCCGGTCAACCGGGCACTCCCGCACTTCTTCTGCGGTCAGCAGCGTCCGCTTCTCGGCCACATGTTCGACGACCGGGAAGAAGGACGTCTTCTTCATCAGCTGACGGAAGTAGATGCGGAGCATCTCTTCGTCAGTAATCACCTTGTAACCATACTTCCCCTTGTCAAGATTGGGGAAGTCGGCCGCAACTAGGTCCAGCACCTCGGCGACAGCACGGGTGCTCGCCGGCTCAGTCAGCGCGGCAACCAGAGTGTTGAACTTCTTGTTGAGGAACATCCTCTCAGCAAGGGCGCGGAAAACTCCGCCCTGAGCAGCGGCAGTTTCCTCTTCCCGGGAGCAAGCCGCCACTAGCTTCTCCTCGGTCTCTGCCACTTTCTCCTTGGCGGCAGCGAGGTCGGCCCTAGCAGCGGCGAGCTGCTCCTTCAATTTTTCCTCCCGAACTGAGGATGCCGCCAGCTCCTTCGACCTTCCCGGTGGCTCGGTTGTACTTTGACACCGAGCCCTGGAGGAGTTTCAAGATCACGCCGGAGACGTGGTTG
The DNA here is from genome assembly GCA_029379335.1 of Thymus mandschuricus. Taxonomy (NCBI): domain Eukaryota; kingdom Viridiplantae; phylum Streptophyta; class Magnoliopsida; order Lamiales; family Lamiaceae; genus Thymus; species Thymus mandschuricus. Next base: position 24,762,253 of record CM057071.1, on the reverse strand, counting down.
TAGTCTTCAATTGCGGACTCCACGCCCTGAAATTATAAAAATAAACATATGTACATGATAAAGTGAAGTTGCACGACAAACCGAGGTAAAAATACGCACCGCGGGAAAGACCGGGGAAGGAGGCCGAGCACCAGTAACGGTCACATCGGGCTCAGATGATGCCGAAGTGGCCACGAGTTTGCGGACCCCCACAGCATAAATTTCCTCCACAGCGTGGGAGGCAGAGAGGGGAGCCCGGGGAGCAGGGACCTCGGAGCGGGTCCTCTTAGACGACCCCGTGGCCTGCCTCTTCGTGCCGGCACTGGAGCCGGCGTCATCACCTTTCCTCTTCTTCTGGGCCGGCCCTTTCTTCTTGACCATATTCACTGCAACAGACAGAAAAGAATTAGTGCCGAAGACCGAGAAGAAACAAAAAAAAAAAAAAGACAAGGGGACCTCACCCCTCCCCGGCTCCACCGCGGTGGAAGGATCATTGGGGATCGGCAGCGCCGACTCAATTTTGGACAACAGCATCGGCATTGTGCCGAGGCTGTTAAAACACTCCGCCAGATCGGCGAAGTGACTCTCTCTCCTAGAGGGTTTTATGGCACCCCGGCGCCACTTCACCTCGGTAGCCCCCTCGAAACGACAAAAAAAAAAAAACCGTTTATACCAATCCGGCACCTTCGAGGGGGCTTTGACGGTAAACTTGCTGCGGGATGAAATAAAGTACCACCCCTCCTTCTTATCTTTGAAGGTGAACATTGCTCCAAACGTCTCGGCCGAGAACGGAATATTCAGCCGAGAACAAGCGATGCCCAGCCCGGTAATTTGTAGAATACCGTTGGGGAAAAGTTGGGAAGGGGAAACACCAAAGGTGTTCAAAATATCGACATATATGGCCGGAAAGGGGACACGGAGACCGGCCTTCAGATGGTCAGAGTATATAGTTACATACCCCCGAGGGGGGAAACAAGCCCTATCACCTTCTCGGGGTTGAAGGAGAAGGGCAGAAGAGGGAAAGTTATATTCTATACTTAAATTATACAATGTGGAGGTAGAGAGAGTAGAATCAAGACTCCCCACTTTTCCAGTAACCCCAGGTGTTTCACGGAATTCTACATCTTGGGGGTATGTGGTAGAACAGTTAGACCGTAGGCATGGAAATGTATTATCGGGAAAGAAGGCAGATTTAAGAGAATAAGATGCAGTTGCAGCAGATGATGCATTTGCGGAAGACGAAGAGGAAGTTGCAGAAGAAGAAGATGCAGACGAACTCAACGAAAGAGAAGCCATAACTTACTTGTTATCTTTTGAATTCTTGAAAGATTTGCAGAAGAGGATTGAAGATGGCGATGAACCATGCAGAAAATTTGAAAGTTAGGGTTTCTTTCGATTTAAACAAGGGAGTAAATGATTCCTCTTCTTCAATCATCATACATTAAGGGGGGAGAAGTTAATGCGTATTCAATAAGCTTAGTTAATGCGACGGCGTTTCGAGTAATGGCCCGTCCAATCCTTGCTTTATCGGGACACCAACCGTCCGCATTTAATGCACCTGACACGCTTTACGCGTCTTCGGTGGCCAAACTATTTCGCACTTCGGCATGCAGATTAATTACCGAAGTCCGATGTTCAAGAGGGGTACGAATTCGGAAAAGCCCACCTCGACTACGCAACTCGGAACATCATCCAATAAGTACCTTTTGAGGGGGGGGGGGGGGGGTACGACAACCGAACTCAGATATTCTCACCTCGGCATACCAGTGCCAACATCATCCAAACAAAAGGAGAGAAAAGCGGTAACTACCCACGATCTCCACAACCCCGTTCCCATAACCGGCGGGAACTTAGCTATAAATAGGAGAATTAATTGTATTGTATACATGCATGCTATTTTGAATACAAACTCCCTCTCTCGTTTCTCCGTGGACGTAGATCTTACGATCGAACCACGTAACTCTTGTGTTCATTACTTTCTCACGCACAAACACCACACATACATTTCCGTTTTTCACCGAGCAGCAATTATTGGATTCATCAACTACTTTATCCACGACTATCACTCTCGTCTTAATTCTCGTGTCGGAAAAAAGGTTATCACTTTACGCATGGGACATGAGGAGTATTATTTATTTTTAAATGTCTCATTTTGAATTTTGATGGTAAAATAGGTAAAAGTTTAATTACTTCCTTGTTCTATTTCAACTGTCATGCTTTCCTAATCTAATCGGGTCATCCTACGTTAATAGTTTTGTTTTTTGAAGTGACAATAATTAACCCTTCTTTTCAAATTGACTTGTTTTCTAAAATGGAAAGAATTAACCCTTCATTTTCAAAGTGGACTTCTTACTTTTCATTTTTAACCAATGTTTTAAAAAACCGAACCGGAGGTCGAACTAGTGAGGTTCTAGGGTCATGGTTCAATTGGTTGAACCGGTTAAACCACGATTGAACCGTTGTGCAATTAAATTAATTATTAAATAATATTAATTATAAAAAAATATTAATAATAAGTAATATTTTTATATATATCAACTTATAAGATAAAAATTACATTAAAGTTAACAGAGAAATTTATTCACAATATAAATTTAAATATCATGTTTTAAATATATTTTTTACAATGAAAACTATATAATAACGAATACTTTTATTATGTCAATTGCTATTAATAGATTTAAATATCTTATTATGCACAATTAATTGTTGTAGCTTGGATGCTAAAAACCGTAAAATTATTAATCTTTTAACTAGAACAATATATAATTTGTTTGTGTGAGAGAGTTGAACCGCTCGGTTTTTTAAAAACCGCCCTGGTTCATCGGTTCATCCTGTTTTGACCGGTTTTCACCGGTTCATCATGTTTCGATCGGTTTTCACCTTTTGAGCGGTTCAAATCTGGTCCAATCTGACCTCCGATTTTAAGGTCCAGACCGGATCAGTATCAAGTCCGATTCCCAGTCGAACCGGTTGTACCAGCTGATCCGGTCCGATTTTTAAAACATTGCTTTTAACACTACGTATAAAATCTTGTGCCGAAATGAAACAAGTCAAGTGAAGTGGGACAGAATGAGTACTAAACACTTCAAAATAAATAAACTTAAAATAAAACGAACATAATAATTGTTGCAGCTTTTTAAAAGCTCGAACTTGTAGAGCATAATTTATGACTCTCTCCGTCTCATTAATAAAGGGATAAGTTCTATTTTCGTCTGTTCCACTCATATAAGGATATTGCCTTAAATAACAAAAATTTAACCCACTAAAACCTATTCACACTACTTTATCCACCACTATCACTCTCGTCTTAATTCCGTGCCGAAAATTTTTTATTCCTTTATGAAAGAGACAGAGGGAGTAGTTTATAGTATTATGTATTCCAATACTTCCACACTCACTTATTTCAACATAAATTAAATTATGTTATTCAAGATTTTACTTTTCTTTTTTATAAAGAAGCATACGAACCATAAATCAAATGCATTTTAAAAATAGGAAATTTAAAAATTAAAACAAATTGATGATAATATCAAAAGGCATTTAACAAATTAAACATAAAAAAATAAATAAATTGACGATGAAATTATGGCCTCTGAGATCTATGGAATTATTGCTATAGAATAGAATTTTATTTGCTATTATAATATAAGTTAAATACTTGAGATGAAGTTTGATAAAGAAATTTTAACAGATGTTTTTATTTTAATTTGTTTCCTTTGAAGGAAAATGGACTAATAAATGAGATACACGAAAAATAAAAGGTCTACTAATTAAGTGGGACACAACCGCCTCCTTTACCCATCGTGGACATTCTTAATGTGCTCATGACTTGTGTATATTTATATAAGTTAATATAAGTTACTTATTTTAGATAAGTTAAGATATATATTTATATCTTTTATTCATTGATAGTATATAACGTCATCAATGGACAACGTAAAGAATGTAAACAATAAATAGGAGAACATTCCTATTTCTTGTATTATCTCAAAAAAAGAGAATTTCTTTTACCAGTAAGTAGAATCACTAGTAGAAAATTAGCTTTTAAAGACACTTTAAAATGCCATATTAAAATAGTTATTGTTACAATATATATATATATATATATATATATATATATATATATATATATATATATATATAATGACATTTTTTAAGTGTAATCTAAAACGATGTAGCAATAGATAGAAATGTCACGGTAAATATTTTTTCGTGACACTTATTATTAAGGAAGCGTCATATTAGTGTTTCAGTCAAATGCGACGTTAGCTATTTGCATTATTAGGTATAGTTTCTAATGAATTTTTTTAAAGTGTCATGTATGTCGATGTAGCTATAGGTTGTTTTTCTAGTAGTGAATTCTGGAAAAAAAAAAAAAAAAGTGCGAGGATATTTGGTAAATCAATAAGGGGTTAATGCTTGAGGTCTTCTTGACATAGAGAAATCAGTGATTTTGTTCAAGTCGATAATCAATTTAACAGTAGAAAGATCGGTTAACGGAAAAGTAAAACTCAAAACATGTGATCTTGAAGATTAATCTCTTACTGTTGACTAAATATACACATACCCGTGTGATGATTTTATTGTCAGCCACTATTTCCTCTCTTTCTTCTCTTTCCTCACACACACACACACACACACACACACATATATATATATATAGGATATATCAGGTGAAAACTAATGTTAAAATGAAACTTAGAAACTCACCATATCCATTGATTTTGAAGATCTAATGGATTAGATTTTATTTCAAATTAAATATAAAATATTCAATTTCCGATTTTTTAAACTATTTAATGCATTATCTAGGGTTAATATTGATATTTTATTTCTACATAACTGAATCTTCCTGAAATATGGGATATGCATTAATTATTTCTCCTTATCGGTTATGTATTATTTATGTTAATTATTTTTAAGATCGTATCTTCTCAGAATTCCTCCTTATGAGTATCACGGCGACGGTAATTCTCTGCAGAATTCCTTCCTTCTTAATCTGCGTCTTCTTCTTCTTCTTCTTCTTCTTCTTCTTCTTCTTCTTCTTCTTCTTCTTCTTCTTCTTCTTCTTCTTCCTCCTTCGTTTTTTGAAGATTGATTATTCTGAATTTTGTTGAAGGTTGATTATTCAGAAAACGGATTCTAGTGAGAATTCCTCCTTAAGCGCCCAGAACCAGAGGCGGCGGAACTGGCCGATACATCACCATCATCGATAGAAAAAAAAAAAAAAAAGGATCAACGGCGGCGACACAAAGGCGGCCGCAGAAGAAGAGAAAGGAATTGACGCCGCCAATATTGACAAATTCTCCAAATTCGACGGGACCTTCGCTCTTCACCATGGATGGTCCAAGATCGCCGGTGAAAACGGATTGAAGGAAGGTGACATAATCATGGGAAAGAGAATTTACGTCGACCACAATTAAAGAGTTGTTCTCAGTTTCACAAAGGACATTTCTAGAGTTGTTCTTCTTCTTCTACTCCTTTGTAATCTGAAATAGTTTCGATTTATTGTTTTTATATGTTATATGTGTATATTGGGTATAATGCATATTATGTCGAATTTGTTGCATTTATGACTCAGTCTGATGCATTTTCGTTCCAATTTCAATGGTTGGCTTCAGTTTTTGTTGTTAGGGTTTAGTATCCATACGATCGGTACGGCGAACCAGAGGCGGCAGAAGTTGCATCTTCATCGGTAGGAAAATAAAGATCGACGGCGGCGATACAAAGGCTGTTGTGGAAGAAGAGAAGGAGGTGACACCGCCGGTATTGACAGAGAGAGAAAGGATCGAGGAGGAAGATTCTTTAGAGAGATCCCTAGAATTATCGTGCAATGGAGTTAATCACTTCCTCGGATTTGGCAATAGGCTTGGCTTAGGATCCCTGGCTCCCTGCCTTTCGATCTTCAGGTAAGTGAAGCCAAGCACATAGTCATTCATCTTTTCACAGTTCTTGATTGAGAAGTTGGAATATTTGCAGAAACCTAGATGCAAATGCAACTTCCACGCCTTAAAGTTCGTGCAGAAAATTCAGAACAATTGAGAGCATTAATACATTGATACATCCAGCACTTCTAGAGTAGTTGTTCTTCTTCTCCTCCTTCTTTGTAATCTGGAATAGTTTCGACTGATTGTTTTGGACCTTTTGTAAATTTATACGTTATGTGTGTGTATTTGGTATAATGCATATTATATCAATTTTGTTGCATTTACGACTCGGTCTAATGCATTTTTGTTTCATTTTCATACTTGGCTTCTGTTTGTCCTGTTAGGGTTTAGTATCCATACGAGTTAGGGTTTAACTTTCCCTACAAGTTAGGGTATAACTTTCCCATATAGGGGTTTGGCTTCCCCTATGGGTTAGGGTTTATCATTCACTACAAGTTAGGGTTTAGCTTTCCTTACTGGGTTAGGGTTTAGCTTTTTTTACTGCGTTAGGGTTTAGCTTTCCTACTGGCCGGATCTAGTTCCATAAAAATTATGCAACATTATATATTTTGTGCAACCAAAATACGTATGTAGACCTGTAAACTAAATTATGTAAACGAAAAGAAGATCTATTAATATGCAACAACTCGTGACCTAATATGCACCAAAACTATTTGAATATGCAACAATTGTTGAGTAATCATCACAAACAAACTCATTGTAACTCAAATTGAATATCGTAACTCAAATTGAATATCAATGCATATTCTAGTCATTTTGATGCATTTTTGATAGCTATCAAATCTATCAAAATTTGAACTCAAATCTCATTCAAATTGGATGGGACCACCCAGAAATATGTTCTACACTTCAAGACCAGCAAATTGAATATCAATGCATATTCTAGTCATTTTGATGCATTTTTGATAGCTATGAAATTTATAAAAATTTGAACTCAAATCTCATTCAAATCGGATGGCACCACCCAGAAACATGTTCTACACTTCAAGACGTTTCCAACGGTAGGTCGCCCATCTAAATCTAATCGACGATGAGGCCGGAATTGCGCCTGGAAGTTTACATCGCCGCTGAAGTTACGATTTCCATACTGGTCCGACTTCTTCAGCGAATATCTCCTTCATTTCTCCACCAAAACGAGCGATCCACCCATGAATCTCTTCGTCTCTTCGAGTAGAATAAAACGCTATTGTCCGTTTTATGATTATCATTAAGATCTGGCCGGAAATTGCATTGTTGCAAGAGAAGTGGATTAGTGTAGGTTGCTTATGGGAAATTCCTATTATTATGGAATGAGATTTTATTTCTATTTTTTTAAATTAAAATTCTGGACGAATTTGTCCTTAATGACACAATATTTTATTTTTTTAATGCATTATTTCATTTAATCTCATCCATTGGATCCTTAAAATCAACGGATATGGTCGGTTTCTAAGTTTCACTTTAAGATTAGTTTCCACCAGAGTGCTACCCTATATATATATATATATATATATATAGGGAGTGGTTCGTGTGCAAATAATTCATTGCGTGCTAAAATGCGAAAGATGCTTAAAACTATATAAAATCATGCTTAAATCAGTATATATTTATGCTTACAACACCATTATGCTTTTTAATGTACAAATTAATGCTTAAACCCAGTCATGCTTATAATACCTTATAATCATGCTTAAATCAATTACAACCATAGATCAAATTAAGATAAATGGTTCAGATCTATTCCTATTTCTCACATCAGGACTTATTTCTATATATATATATATATATATATATATATATATATAGTGGAGAGATCAAATACAAAAGACATGTCTAGTAAGAAATGAGAAATGATCTGGACCATTGATCTCAATGTGATCTATGGTTCATATTAACCGGTGCATTATGATTATACTGAAAATGCATTATGATGGTTGATGCATTATAATAGTATAGAACGTGCAGTATAATTATGCATACCTTGCATTATAGTTATGTATAAAATGCATCATTTTTTATTTTTTACGATAACCTCATTTTGTACATGATCTCACCCCTATATATATATATATATATATATATATATATAAACAGCTGAAAGGTATCTCATTTTGCAATGAAAAACAAACCGCTTTTGATATACTCCCTCTGTCCCACTGATATAGGGACCTTTTCCTTTTCGGGATGTCCCACTGATATAGGGACCTTTCCCAAAATGGAAAATTCTAATCCAATAAAATTCTGACACATCACTTTAACCCACTACCTTTTACTTTATCCCACTATCATCATTCTCGTCTTAATTCCCGCGTCGGAAAAAAAAGGTCCCTATCCCAGTGGGACGGAGGGAGTATAAAATATTTAGTACTAGCAAATTACTAAAATATTTAGTTATATGCTATACAATTACATATCATCTTCCTCTTCACAATGCTTCCAAAACTTTTCTTCATTTCTCTACTCTCCTCACTATTTTTCACTGACGGGAGGAGTACTATTTTTTATTTGATTCGTTCAAACTAAATCTCGAAAGTTAGAACTAATCGACTTGCGAGAAAGAAGGGGTCAATGCATTTCAATTCGGACAATATCATTTGTTTCGATTTTGGTATCCCAAATCTTAAAATTTCAGTAATTTTATATTATTTTTTAAAATAAATATTGCTATTATAAAAATTAATTTCTTTAATAATTATGTATCCTACTTTTGGATTTACCAACCCTAATGATAGGATAAAAATATCCCATCAGCCATTTGAACAGTGGGCTTGGCCCAAGGGCCCAAAGAATGTTTTTCAATATACAAGCCCATGATGTAAAGGGAAAATGACGATTTGTATAAATCTCGGTCTAATCGAATCTGTGAGAAATCTGGCAGATCTGATCGCGAGAAAGGAGCTCCTAACAGTGGCGGAGCCAGGATTTTTTATTCGGGGGTACGAAAAAATATATATAGTGTAATTACGAATATAATAAAATAAAGTCTTTTATATTAAAATATCATAATGTCATATACATTTCAAAATACAATAAAAACAAATACATTGTTATTTAATCTAAATTTAAACGAGTCCTTATTTCTTGAAAGCGATTGGTAACCTCGTCTTTAAAAACTAATTTTCGATGTCAGTGACCAAATAATCATTCAAAAATTGATATCCCAAGCTATTCTCGACTTATTTTTTAATATAAATCATTTTGAAATATTAATACTCGTATTATTTTCACACATGATATAGGAACTCGAAAAATCAACACTAACTTAATGAGGAAAAACCTCAAAGGATAAGCCACGTTATGAACTTGGTGGGCTTTTTTTTTTTTTTTTTTTTTTATTTATTTAAATAAATTGGAATTTCAATAAAATATATATAAATCATATATATATTTATACAGTTTTGATATGCTGGGCTTCAAAGTATGAGCGTTCCGTGAGAGTCCAAAACACGTTAGCGTACACGTCAACATAATCTCTCTCTCGCTCTCTCTCCCTTTCTTTTTTCTTTCTTTTTTTCCCCTATCCTCTTCATCGCCGCTTCCATCTCAGTATTTTTTTTCCCTTCTAATCCTCCTATTCTTTCATCACATGCAATATTTATCATCCTTTAGATTGAGTTTAATGATTTCCCAATAGGGTTTAGTAATTTCCAGGGTAGGGTTTAGTAATTATCAATTAGAATTGATCAAATTTCAATTTACATTCTTCCTCTCCTTCGTTGGGGGCTCTCTCTGCGAATTAATTATAAAGTGTGTGTTCTTAGATCTTGAATCGTTATTGTTTTTGTGAAGCAACAAATTTGATTTTACAAATCCGCAAGAAAAATTTGTAATCTATTGAAGAAAACACAGAAATTTTCATTCGGGATGAGAGAGAGAAGTTGGTTGAAAAATTCGGGATGAGAGCTGTAAAACTTGAGACATTTGCAGAGAGATAGGAAGATTTAGAGAAGAGAGATTCTTGAGAGTTGTAAGAAAGAGAGAGAAAGAGGGAGAAAGAGAGAGAGAGAAACGTGTGGGAGAGAAGGAAAAAAGGAAAAAAAGTTGCTGCTAGATTGTCGCTCACATCTCGCTCAAATAGGGACGCTCAGCATAACATAACTGTATATTTATATATAATTAATACACATACATACATATATATATATATAGAGAGAGAGAGAGAGAAGTGATATGCTACTCCCTCTAGACATATAATAGTAAAAAATAAAATAAAATTTGGGGGTGCAACTGCACCCCGTTGCTCCATGAAGGCTCCGCCTCTGGCTCCTAAGGAGCACTAAATGCATTGCTATATTAAGTGATTACATTGAAGAAAGGAACAATCCACTCATTGTATTGTTATTGACAAAAGTTATTAATGTATTCTCCCGATGTAACAAAATGATCCAGAGGTTGTTCACTGCTTCCCTCAAGAAGACTTTTTTACCCTTGATTGTCTACACTTATTACGATTGATGTCACCGCCTCTCGTTGATCCTATAAATAAGAGGTATGTGGTATGTAGAAAGGTACGTTCATTCTCACTACACTCACAATTACTCACACGATTACGTGTTTAGCGTATCCCTTCACACACTTAGTGGTTTCTCTCTTGAGGAACCTCAAAAACACTTACTTCGGTCTAAGTACCGACTTGGTCGTAGGAGGTCTTTCCTGGAGGACTCCACCCCACTCCTCCGATTTTCTTTTGCAGGCTCTCATCGCAAAGTTGAGTCTGCGAAGGTGAGGTTCGGTCGGCGAACATATTTGAGACATCTACCTTATATAAATTAATGATGGATCTACCCTGTAATAATGCTATAATTTGTATATTTAATGAAGAGAGTTCAAATCTCTATCATCACCATCGGAATAATATTCTTACTTCATTTAATAAATATTTCTTATTGTGGATCTATAACCCGGATCTGACTTATAATATAATAAAAACTAAGTTAAATGTTAAAAAATAATTATAAATCCTAATTGGATGAATGAATCATTTTTTTTATATAAATGAAACTAAATTATTATAAAATTAAAATTATTGTAAAGAAATATATATAAATTGATTTATGTTTGATGTTTGTTTTTTTATTGATACCTTTTTGTTCCCCTTCATTTCTTCACGATCTCACAAAAAAATCATATACCTCGTTTTCTTATCATTTGTTCTTTAATACACCAAATCAGTTGAATAAATGAATTTCTTTTTTGGCCTGAATGTACGAATTCACGAGTCCCGCCTTATGTGAGTGAAATCATAAATTGGTGCATCGTCCAATTTGTATAGAATAATTTACGAGCTCAAATGAATTCGTACTTTTACGGGGACATATTATATAGTGTGGCTATTTTGTTCACTATTTTTTTATATTATTTATCTTAATATTTAACGTGACTATGTATCTTATCTAACCTACATCTTAATAATAATAAAAAAAAAACGGGGAAATATATAGAAGTAGCCGCTTTCATATTGTAAACTTAAATAATAGCCACCTATATAAAAAATACAAAAACTAGCCACTTTTTGTATTAATTGTCCTATTTACCCTTAATTGTTTTACTTCTCTTCTCCCTATTCTTTCTTCTTCTTTATTTTTGCATCGCCGCTGCTTCTTCATTTATTTTATTTTCTTTTTCCTTTTCTTCTTTCCCTTTTTACTCGTTCCTTCCCAGCTTCCTTTTCTTATTTTTTTTTTCTTTTCTTTTTCTTCTTAATTTTACCTTTTTCCCATTTTTTTTCTTGTTCTTTCTTTTTTTCCTTTCGTTTTTTTTCTTCATATTCGTCTTCTTCTTCTTCTTCTTCTTCTTTTTTTTTTTTTTTCTTATACGTATAATTTTATTTCAATACACGAATATATAAGTTGGATAATAATATATTGTTTAAAATTTACTTTAAAATATATAAATACAAGAGTCATGTATTTATGTATTAGTTAGATTTTGTTTCAAAATACACGAATATATGAGTCATGTATTCGTGTATTCATTTATTGGTCAAATTTTATTTTACAATACAAGAATAGACGAGTCATGTATTCATGTATTCATGTATTGGTCATATGCTTATATATTCATGTATTAGATAGATTTTATTTCATAATACATGAATACACAAGTCATGTATTCATGTATTCATGAATTGGTCAAATTTTATTTTATAATACATGAATACATGACTCATGTATTCGAATACATGAGTCATGTAATGTTAATCATGTATTGGTGTAAATTTATTGCACAATACAAGAACAAACAAGTCTTGTATTCATGTATAAGGGTGTTTTGGTAAGAGTGACTAGTTTTTATGTTTTTTATATGAGTGACTATTATTTGTGTTTACTATATCAAAATGACTATTTTAAGGGTTGCCCCAAAAAAAAAAGGCCTACTTTATTGAAGTTTGTTACTTCATTCGTCCCAATTCAATTGATTTGTTTCATTTCAACATGGAATTTTAGGTGCAATGTTAAAAGTGAAATGTACATGGTCCATATTTTAAAGAAAGGTTAATTCGTTATATTTTATAAAACAAGCCAATTGATGTGAATGTCCCGATTAAAAAAGAAAGTCGAGTAAAGTGAAACGGATGAAGTACTTAGTATATTACTGGGCCATATATTTCATTTTCTGCCATAACTATGAAATGGTGGGCATACTTTTGAAATTTACCAAAACATTACGTTGTTTCCAAAATCTTTCCCATAACTTTGAAATTTAAACATAATTTTTATCTCCCCTTTTCTAATTTCGCTATGTTTTCGTAAAATTTTAATTGAAACCTAACTTTGTTTCCAAAATCTTTGTATTATTTATACATTATGGACTTTCAAGTTCGATCAAAGGGAAATTGCTAGCCAGATTGTGGAAAAACTTTACAGAATACACCCTACGTCTTCCACTGATTGATACATTTTGTTTATCTATACAAGGATTAAGAAAATTGGAACTTGTTTAATAAAGTGGAAATGCCATCATTAATTTTCTATAATATCCTTTTCCACAATAAGAAAATGTGTCATTTTTCTTGAGACGTCCTGAAAAGAAAAATCGGTCTTCCCTAGACACAAGTCGGATTTCTTCTTTTGCATTTTGGTCCAATAATAAAAATAAAAAAATCCTTCCACTATCCAAATATTTTATTTTAAGACAATCTTTTCTTGTTTTTTTCTAGTTTTTATAATCCAAGTATATTAAACAAAAGCACTAAGGTAAAGCTAAAGTTAAAGCTAAAGTTAAAGCTAAAGTGGGGAAAAGGCATGCATGCATTGACTAGTTTGTTTTCAAAGTAGCTTTGCCAGTTGTCATGGGCGCCACTTGCAAAGACGCGCTACAAGAAGTCTGTTTTTTGGCAATTAATGTTTTGAAACTCGGACCGGATACTGAACCGATCATTCAATTGAGTTATCGGGTTATTGGGTCGACCGATTAACCCGTCCTTTAAAAACCGGATGACCCATATATATTAATATTATCCTATTTAGTATTTTATATATTAAAATATATAATATTTAAGTTATCATAATATTTTAAATTTTATAAATATAATGAATTGAAACTTATATAAAAATATACTATAAATTAATAATACTAGTATTTAATCAACTATGTATTAATAAGATTAAAATATATTCTCATTAAATATATTAGTAGTATAAGTTTGAAAAATACAAGGCATTTACAAAATGTCAACTCTTTTATGTTCATTTAACTATCATAATTGAACCTTTAAATTTATTTATGAAATGCAGATAAAGAAAAATTAATATTCAAAAAAAATTTATTTTAGTGTTAGTATGTTTTAAAATATAATTCTTGTACTATTAGAATGCATATATGTAGTTAGTTCAGTTGGTTATTATCATAGACTAATAAGTTAGAGGTCACAAGTTCAAACCATGATGAATACAAAATTGAATTTTTTAAAAAGTAAACCGGTTCACCGGTTCTGACCGGACCGGGTTTTACCGGGTCTGACCGGGTCACTTCGGTCAAGTGAATGTTACGAAAATTAAAGAACCGAACCTGATTAGGGACCGGTACGCAGATTTTCCGGTCGGACCGGCCGGTCTGGGCCGAGTTTCAAAACATTGTTTTTTAGGAACACATCCAAGTATGGCTAAAAACATGCTTATGTGCAAGTGCAACTATATATTTTTGTCCCCACATAACGTAAATAATTATATTAATATTTTATCCAACCTAATCTCGTACTTGTTAACTAAGGATTGTAATCCTGAAGTCCGGATTAAGCACACAGTTTTTTCCTTGAGCAAGACTTGGTCTCCCAAGTCAATAGAAAGTAGAGGCAGTATCTGCTTTATCTAAATTTCTTATCCTAAGATGGTCATTATTTATTCATATTAAACCACTACTTCTCTTTCCTCTTTTCTAGGGGTGGGAATTCGGGTTCGGGTTTTCGGGTCGGGACTAAAATACCCGAACCCGATCGGGTTTTCAGGTACCCAAAACCCGAAAGTTCGGGGTCGGGGTCGGGTTTAATATTTTGAAAAAATTCGGGTATCGGGTTACCCGAACCCGAAGTTCGGGTACCCGAAATACCCGAAAATATTAATATATTAATTAAATAATATTTATTAATTATACATATATTTGATTATTCATTTGTGAAAAGAAAGAAAGAATTATAGAAAAGCTAAATATATGTTCCATTTTTTTCCTTATCGAAAAAGTAGTAGTATTCATGTTGATTAAATTAATATTCCAAAATTGCTATACTTAATGTTAACTAATTGATCGTCTAATCATCTTAAATTCTTAATATTTGTAAGAATTCGATTTTATCATGTGATGTACATTAAAATTTTAAGGTGGTACTAATTTAAATAATCATAGTGTGTATTTTAGTTCATATAAAGAAGGTTGATAATAGATATAATTACACACTAATTAATTAACTTTTGAATAAAATAAAATTTTAAAATAATTTCGGGTTTTTTGGGTACCCAAAAACCCGTTGGGGTTCTCGGGTACCCGAATAGAAGTTCGGGTTCGGGTTCGGGGTTAAGAATTTGTGATTTTCGGGTTCGGGTACCCGAATTTTCGGGTTCGGGTACCCGCCCCGCCCCGAATTCCCAGCCCTACTCTTTTCCCTTTCCTGGCTTATTTCTTCTAATGTTTCATTTATTTATATAAAATTCAAAAGGATAAATGTGATTGGACCAACATTAAGTATGACCAGATGAAAATGAGGAATGCCAAAGACAGATTATTACGATTACATTCTCCAAAAATAAATCATATATATCTAAGTGTTGGCCTAACGGGTAGGAGTTATAATTAATAGACATTTATGAGAAAATAAATTAGATTATTTTAATTATAATATGCCCTAGTTTTGAAATTTTCAAGCATTATATACCCTACTTTGGATTAGTGAACCATAGATAATCAAAGAATTAAAATAAATCATCATAAATTAAAATAATTATGTAAATAAATTTATTTGCGTTGAATTTCGATCAACGGTAAAACAATTTGATATACGAAATAAAACATCCTAAGAAATGATACCCTTTTAAACTTTTTTTTTTTTACAATTAGTACGATTACATGACAAGATGTTGTCCTCATTAATCTAGTTTTCAAAGATATATTGTGAACACTAATATCTTGAAAATTTAAAATTCAAATGAATACTAATACAAAGCCCTAGAAAATGCCCCTTATAAACCTATTTTTCAATTATGGCATTTTCATTATCCCATTTATTATTATTGTAAACAGCGAATAGCTCGACATTCAAAAATTCAAATACATACGACTATCCGAGAAAATATTACGCGCACCATTAAACAACGGCGACTCAAAATGTGTAAATTTAAATGACAAATCTCATAAATTCAACAACAATATATTTTCCATAAAACAATATGATAGCTAGTAGTAATTACATAAATTAACATTAAGGATCATTCGATCTTGTATAAAATCGTTCAACTTCAAATTCCGGTTTGTTATAGGAAAAATACGTAGAGGGGGGGGGGGGGGGGGGGGGGGGGGGGGGGGGGGTGGGGGGTGAATACGTATTTTTGAAGTTTTTCAACTTCAAATTCCTTAACTCAGAGTATGAAGTAAAGTGCTCGTAGAAATACTAAGACCTAGCCGAGAGCTAGATCTAAAGCAATCACTGATCTCTCGACCTAAGCTTAGAGCTTGATCAAGAGTGAGACTTTACTCTTTGTGCGGAATTCGGTGAGCTAATATCTTTTCCTAAGTAATTAAAATTTCCAAGTTATGTTGTTTATATGCACGTGCAATGGATAATCAAATAAATAAAGAGATTAGGGTTAGAGAGATATGACACAGGGATTATAGTGGTTCGGAGATAAAGCTCCTACGTCCACTTTGTTGCACTCGGCAACTGTTCTCTTTACTCAAGAACTTGAAGATTTCGGGCTCTTCAAAAGCCTAGTCAAGATCGGGCTTCACTCGCCTAGATCCGACGACAGACGCAGTGATTACGGGTTCACTACACAAACCTAGACAAGACTGGAAGCTTCACTCGCTTCAGTCAAACACAGACAGGGAGATTGCGGGCTCTCCTTACAGCCTAGCTTCGATCGAGCTTCACACAAACGATGTAAGTGTAAGCTTTGATCTAGACTATATGATCGAGGCTTCTTCAATCGATGAAAGAAGGGCCTTGGATCGAAACAACCTAACGACGACGAACTCAAAAAACTTGACTAACAGATTAGGGTTTTTGGTTTACGACGACACACTATGAAGAGCTCTTTACAATGAGTGTAAAGATGGGTAGAGCTCTTCTTCTAAGCTTGGATATGGAATGGGCTTAGACTCTAAGTGTGAAGGTTGTGAAGACGAGTTCCGATGAACTGGAAACTCGGAGAACACTTGGAAACAAAGACTCGAAGATTGCTCTAAGGCTTGGGAGTGTTTGTTTGCTGTAGGCGCTCGAATGCTCAGGAAGTGTTCTACTTCTTCACGTTGTGATTCTTCACTATTTATAGGCGGAGAGATGGCCAAAATCCGTTGCTTGGTTGGTGGCCTTGTCCCTCCTCCTCTCGACAGTACTTGCGCAGGCTTTTGCTTTTGCAGGCGCGCAGATTTGGCATTTTGCCAAAAATGGCTAACTTACAAACCTAACAGTAACTGGAGCGAGCCAGTACTGTAGCGGCGCCTTTGTCGGCCTGGCAGTCAACTCCTCTGCTCCACTCCGTATTCGACACGTGGAGATCTCGTAAATAATGTGGAGATCTCTTGTTGACTGTAGTTCAAAATATGGGCGGGAGTTGTGCTGTCGCTTTCTGGTAGGTGATGGCTCGCTTTGCTTTGAAGTCGTAGTGGCCGCTTCGAAGTGAGTCGCTTCAGGGTCAATTTGTAGTGAGTCGCTTGGGAAATGAGGTTCCGAAATGACCGCTTTAATAATTGTTGACCCGTGTTGACTCGCTTCGGCTTTTCTTTGTAGCGCTCGCTTCGCTTTGCTTTGGTGGACTCGCTTTGATTCCACTGTAGCGCTCGCTTCGCTTCGCTAGCTTCGGCACGCTTCACTTCAGCTTCGGTAGACTCGCTTCGCTTTGGAAAACACGCTCAAGTGAGTGGCCTTCACTTGGAATTTCTGCTGTCTAAAAACCTAAGAAAATTGAAGTCATCCTAACAGTTTAGGCTTAGAAAAATTCTAACCTATTTTCTATATCAAAATGGGTCGCTTGGGAATAGGACACTTGGGGTTTTGGGATCAAATCAAAACAAATTACTCCATTTATAAAATGTCCTATGTAGTTCCCCCTTAACATGTTCGTCCTTAACAATTCCCAACACAATATGATAGCTAGTAGTAATTACATAAATTAACATTAAGGATCATTCGATCTTGTATAAAATCGTTCATATGTCAAACCAGTCGAGTAACATGACTATGTCTAATTCGCTCAAGGGTTCAACTTGAGATCCAAATTCATTTTCTTCCCCAGCTTGAATATTTTGTTGATTATCAGTTGCTATCATCTCCTCATCAATAGTATCGTGAATGTGACGGTGTTGTTGGTAGTATTGCCCCGCATCTTGATCAAACGTCGCCGCCTCTGTCAGTGGTCGTCTGTCGATCATCCTCGCACACCTCGATCTCTTGTAGATTCGGCATAAGCTGAGATCTTCCATGAGCTGCATGTATAACATATAATAGTTAAGATAATTAATCTAATTGGCACACATTAATGATCCCATGCATTTTTTTATTTTTGGTAAAAAATTAAAAAAAAATGATTCAGCTTATGCATGAATAAAATGTACGTTATGCATAAGCTGCATTAATTTTTTTGTTTGTATATTTTATAAAAATATATTTTTCATAGGATCTCAAATCTCAATCGTACGTATACATAATATTGTAGTAACAAAATGAAAGAAAGAAATATGTTTACTAACCTGAGGATGAGCGGCAGATTGATGGTTAGCCTCGTAGAGTTTGTACTCATTCATTTTCCAAGCAGTCTTTCTACCCGTGGGAGCCCGCCCCTCGTAGAAAACCATGGTTTTCTTCCGCCCGATCCGGAGATTATGACTGGTATAAACATCTCTGGGAGAGCCGGTAGCTTTCCAATATCCACTTTCGGTAAGGCGGTTAGGTCTTCCTCCATGGGATTTCCTTTCTTGCTTCGGCGAGAAGAAGAACCATTGTTCCGTTTCCGTATCCGCACGGCAAACTTCTCCGGCTACATCTGCTCGATTCAGTTTCAACAACACATACATTAGTTATACTACTTTCATGCAACCTTATGTAAATGTATGTATGTACGTGTGCATGAATCAAATAAAGAAAAGAAACAAGTATGCATGTAATATTAATGAGTTACGTGGAAGGTCCCATGGATTGTAGTCATAAATGTGGACAAGAGGAATAAGTCCATCGATAATAGGGTTTGTGGCATTGAGTTTATTAGGAAGATAGTAACATAACAGTTCTTCCTCTGTCGGATAGAACCTATAACCTACTACCCTACCATCACCCATCTCTCTCTCTCTCTCTAGATCTATATATGGAAATTAATTGTAAGATGTTGAAATCAATGCCTCATTTGTGCAATTATTTATAGAAAGAGGTTTCCCTCTTCTGCATATATTAATTAGTGTTAATTTCCAGCTTGCATCCCCATTTGAGCTTCTCCTCACTTTCGCTCCATTTTTTTATTTTTATTTTTTCTTGAAAACTATTATTTTAACTCCTACCTTTATATTGTGATAATGGGGTCATTCACATATACTATTAAACAAAAGGATACGACTACGAGTAATCTTAATTGGAACAATTTACGACCGTGTTTGACCGCTTAACTATAAACACTCTAAAAACGTTTGGCAAAATAAATTGCTTAAATTTTCATTGTATAACTTTATATTAATTATTTTATATTTCTAGGGATCTGTAGACATATTCTCCATATCTTAAGGGATGTGTAGAATCTTTGTATAATATATTCATTACTATGAAGAATATATTTGATATTCTCTTAATGATGCAAAAATCCATTAACACATTAATTAGTCAAAAATTTGAATCTTAATTGGAAATCAGGACTAACCGACGGTTGACTAGGTGTGAGAAAAGGGCCCATGTGTGTCAATTAATCAGACATATGAGTGCGTAATTGTGATGTACTCTTAATTAATACTCCATTCGTTGCACTTCATTAGTGCTATATCTTATTTCGACTCGTCATACTTTAATAGTTTCACTTTTGAATATGGAAAAAGTCAACTCTTACTCTTCAATTAACTCATTACTTTTCGTTTTTAACACTTGCAAATAAAATCATATACCACAAAACAAAGAGAAAAAATAAACTATCATTTCTCTGCATGAACTTTCTCTCTCTTCTCTCCTTTCACCCACTTTTTCTGACACTCTCTCTTCACCACAAAATCTTCTCTCTCTTAAATGCATAGAGTGAAGCGATAAAATTCTTCATGTTTCTAGTAAGACTTTGTAAGTTTTGTATTGTGTTGTTAAGTGCATGTAGTGAAGTAATAAAAATTGTGAACTTTTATAATGAAGATTTTTTAAGTTCGTACTATGTTGTTAAGTGCCCAGATTCAGGTATCCCTTTCTTTCCTCTTGCGTTTCAGGTTAGTTTTAGATGTCTTCCTCTACTAGTCCTTCCTGTCGAAAGAAGAATAAGAAATCCCCAATTCTATTGGATAAATATAGTTCTTCTCATGCTTGAACGAGATCTGGTGAAGTTTCAACAGAAAAATGGGAATTTTTGTTAGGGTTTTCCTTGAGTCTTCCTTCTCCGAAGACTACCGAATGGATGAATTTTTTGGTCAATCCCGATTTTAATTTGAATATAGTAATTACTATGATCTACTAGTAATAAACAATAACAACTAAAATAATAGTAGAAGATATGCTAATTAATATCTTTTGTATAGATTAGATATATATTCTGTTACCTAAATAAATTTAGATAGTTAGAGTTTCATGTATTCTTGTATAAATACTTTTTTATGATGATAAAATCTCAGCATATTATATATATTCTTTCATGGAAAATGTAAACATTATATTCCTATTACTTGACTTTGAACCCATCAATTAATAAATCCTTAGGGAGTAATTTTAAATTTTAAATGGTCTTCTTAACCGAAGGTTCATATTGTGGGATCCATGAATTTCTTGTCCGGATTTAATTGGACAGCATTTAATTGGGCGGTGCTTCATAATATACTAAAAAAAATGAGTGATCTTGGAATATATACAAGGCCCCTTCCAACACGATATATATGCATATACTAACCCATTCTCAGTTATCGATCTCGTATGTCATTTTCGTCTGTCCCATTTAATAGTCTCATTTTCTAAAATGACTAAAAATGTTTGGCTACTCTCTGCTTAAGAATTGATTACAATCACGTATACCTTCCTTAGTTATTGTATACCAAAAAAGGGGACTAATAACAAGAAATAGAGGGAGTATATATTATCAAATAAAAACAAATTTCTTATTCGTAATTGTGTGCATGTGTTATTTTCCAACAATAAAGAACTCGAACTTGATACCTAAAACCCTTAAATTTAATCATCTAGAGTCAGATCTAGTCAGAGTAAGGTATGATTTTAATTTAAGAGAATGTAATTGTTGGCATTCCTCGTTATT
This sequence comes from Thymus mandschuricus, assembly GCA_029379335.1. Classification (NCBI taxonomy): domain Eukaryota; kingdom Viridiplantae; phylum Streptophyta; class Magnoliopsida; order Lamiales; family Lamiaceae; genus Thymus; species Thymus mandschuricus. The sequence goes on along the minus strand of CM057071.1, from coordinate 24,741,219 downwards.
TTCAAATGGTCATAATTAATGTTGGTCCAATCACATTCATTCTTTTGAATTTAATATAAATAAATGAAACAGTTGAAGAAATAAGCAAGGAAGGAGGAAAAGAGGAAAGAGAAATAAAAAAGATAATGACCAGATAAATAATTTGGAAAAGTGTAATTGGCGTCAACCTATAATGCACGGATTCTTCAAAAAATATCATATTGCAGTATCGGATACGTGTAGGATACGGGTGCGGGTGCGATTAGCGTGGGATACGCACCGGATACGTCACGTGGCGAATCCTGCAAAAAAAAATAATAATAAAGGATACGCGAATCGGGTGCGTCCACCTCGAGAATCCGGAGCGTTTAGGGTGCATTTGGGGTTATTTTTGTAATAATTTTACTTTTTTTGGGTTTTTTTTGTAATTATTTTTATATACAACGCCTAAAATTTAAACAATTAATAAAATTATTGTAATATTTAAATTATGAGGTTCAATCGAAGATTTCATTTTAAGGGATATTTGCAATATACTTTTCTATTTATACTTTTTATTTTTATAAATAAGTGTCATATATATATATATATATATATATATATATATATATATATATATATATATATATATATATATATATATATATACACACACGTATCCTTCATGAATCGCACCCTAACTTTTTAAAAAATCCGTATCCCCGTATCCGAATCGTATAGCCCCCGCACCCGTATCCCCGCACCCATGCAACATAGGCGTCAACACACACTTTGTTCAAGAAAGATTACACTTTGTAGTAGGAGTAATATTTTATCATAATTACTATATACTCTCTCCGTCCCACTTCACTAGTTCATTATACTATTTTGGACGGTCCCATACCATTAGTCAATTTTCCTTTAAACGAAAGAATTAACCCTTACTTTTTGAGGTGGACCCCTTACTTTTTTACTTTAACACTGCGCATAAAATCTCGTGCTGAAAAGGAAGTGGACTAGTGAAGTGGAACGGAGGGAGTATTGTTTATTTTGCATGATCACTTGATGGACAGAAGAGATACTAGCTTACTGTCTTTACTCTCATAGGAATTTTAATGTTTGATTGATACTCCAGTTGATTAGTAATAATTCATCCATGTATACTCTATACTCAATCCGTTCCACTTCAATTGTTATGTTTCTTTTCGAGGATTTTAGATGTACTCCTTTCGTCCCGCTTCACTTGATTTTCTTTCCTAATCGGGACGTCGTCCCACCTTAAATGGAAAGAATTAACCCTTACTTTTCAATGTAGGCTCCTTACCTTTCACTTTTACCGCTGCCCATAAAATCTCATATCAAAAGAACAAACCAAGTGAAGTGGGACAAAAGGACTAGTATTTTAAATTATTCGGCTATGTTTACTTATCGCTGGGCATATAGAGTATATCATACACTCCCTCCGTATAACTCCTACCTTTAAGACTTATAGTGATATATATTGTGATAATGTTGTCCTTCACATATACTATTAAACAAAAGGATTTGAGTAATCTTGGAATAATTTACGAGGGTGTTTGACCGCTTAATTATAAATACTCTAGAAAAGTTTGGCAAAATAAACTGCTTAAATAAATTTTCATTATATTACTTTATATTAATTATTTATATATTTTTATTGTATATACCTCCATTTGGTATATTAGTTTTATATTTATATGAAATATGTAAACATATTCTCCATGTTTTAAGGGATCTGTAGAATCTTTGTATAATATATTCATTACTATGAAGAATATATTTGATAAATTAGTCAAAAATCTGAATCTTGGAAATCAGGATTAACTGACCGGTTGACTAGGTGTGAGAAAGGCCCATGTCTCTCAATTAATTAAATTTTGATGTCACTAGTAATATGAGTGCGTATATAATTTTGATGTACTCTTAATTAATACTCCATTCGTTGCACTTATTAGTCCTATATCTTATTTCGACTCATCATATTTCAATAGTTTAATTATCGAAAATGAAAAAAGTCAACTCTTACTTTTTAATATTTAGTCATTACTTTTCATTTTAACACTTGCAAATAAAATCATATATCATAAACAAAGAGCACAAAATAAACTATAACCTATTTGAAGTTGTAATATGAAATGCAGGTTTGGAGGGAAAAAAACACAAAAAATACCCACTTTTTAAATTTTGGACAAGATTTTCCTTGAGGGACTTCCCATGTGCGTCTCTCTCTTCATCCTTCGCTCTTTTTCTGTCACACCCACTTCTCTCTCTCTTTCCTTTCTCTGCATGAACTTTCTCTCCCTTCTCTCACATTTCACCCACTTTTTCTGACACTCTCTCTTCATCACAAAATCTTCCCTTTCTTAAAAATGCATAAAGTAAAGTGATAAAATTCTGCAAGTGTCCAGTAAGACTTTGTAAGTTTCGTATTGTGTTGTTAAGTGCATGTAGTGAAGTAATAAAAATTTTGGACGTTTGTAGTAAGATTTTGTAGTTTCGTATTGTGTTCTTAAGTATATATAGTGATGTGATAAACATTATAAACGTTTATAGTAAGAATCAACCAGCAGCTAGGGGAATAGTTTACACATATAGATATTTCCCAAATTCTAATTCAGCATGTTGTATTTGAACTGACTCAGGAAATTGTTGGGATTACCTATCCCGTTGTACGGTGCAATATTGAGAACTTTATAGCGTTCCGGCATGGGAGTGTTGAGGATTTCGTCTGAGAGCGGACTGATAACTCTCCCGAATGCATCAAAGATTTCAGCACCTCCCATGCGGTTATCCCGAGGTGGGGCATTGTAAGGCGGGGGTACTCCCTGCGTCGGACCTCGGTTCGGCTGGAGCTGGTGTCGCAGATCAAGCCCATCGGGTGCCACGAGGGGATTGACTCGGTGTTCCCCCATGGCCTGTGCACCGTATTCCCGAGGCCGAGTTCCTCCTCCGCCAGGCAGGGTCGCTCTTCGCTCCTCCTCGTATTGATGTAGGAGCTCTCTTCCTCTGTTGGTGGCGAGGAAGTTTCGTAGCAGATCATTGATTCAGGGAGGGGGAGGGAGAGGGGGAGGAGGAGGAGGAGGAGCGACGTTGTTGGCCCGGATAACTGGGGAGAGGTGGTAAGTGACCCCGGGTTCAAATAACTCATGCTCGCGCGCCGCGGTGAGGTCTTCGATGTGTGCTTCCGGGGTTCGCCGGTGCTGTTGTCCTGCTGGAGTATTCCGGACTGGATTGGCAGGGGAATTTCCACGAGGTCCTAGGCGTAACCCTATGTGGACCTCGGTGTGGCTGAACCGGAGGATGCGGCGGCAAAGTTGGCTGCGCGGCATTCTCTTCGGGTTGTAGTACGCCTTTGTTGGTTGGAATTTCCTCGTTCTCGTCATGGCCAGCAAGAGGAGCGTCGAGGTGAAAATCATGGGGTTGTTCTTCATGAGAAGAACCCAGAATTGGTTCTTCCGGTTGAATCCTGCGACTCCGTCGACGTCTTAGAACACCGACGGGAGTTCTCGACGAACTCCCCCTGAGTAGTCGCCTTCTTCAAGCCATCCGACTTGATTACAACAACGGAAAATTAGATTCAGATCAAAAATTTGTTGTTACCACATACGGCGCCAGTGATGAATCCTAAATTTGTTGGTAATCGGTGAATAAAAAGAATTTGGTGTTGTTAGTGCGTGAAAATAAAGAACACAAAGAATTTATGTGGTTCGATCAATTGATCTACGTCCACGGAGAGAAAAGAGAGAGAGTTTGTATATTGCGAGTAGTCTCTGTGTGTGTTACAATGTCCTTTTCCCTCATTTTATATCTAATCTCTCTTAAACTAACGTTCATCATGGGTGATGAACGTGGGATTCGGCTCTGATCGTGGGTGGCCGTTTCTTCCTCCATGATCTTATGTTGTGCTTAGGGCTCAACTTCCTGGACCTAAGTTGGGCTTCTTGTCATGGATCGATCCAAACTGAATCTGGGCCAAGGTCAATGTATTAGGCCTAGGGAAATGGACTGTATCCTATCAATAACCTACAATCAACTAAAATTCTTCAAGCACATATCTTTGTATTTGCTTTATTAAATACAAATAAAAAATTGTGTTTGCAAGAACTTATAAGACAATCTCCAACTCAGTCTTCTATTTTACAGTATGCTATACTTCAAAATGAAGTATCTCGTACTCTATTTCAAAAATCTATTCCAACCACGTACTCTATGTATTTAATTTATTATTCTTTTATATTTAATTTTAATAACTTAACAATATTGACAAAAATTAAATGAATAATACTTTGATTTATTGACATATATTGAAAATTAAATAATAACTAAATAAAAAAAATTATGGCTTCTTGAACTATTAAATTGTAAATTCATCCCTTTTAAGCAAAATATGAATTATATTAATCATCATAACATACATTATATGGCTAGTGCAATTTATGTAATGTTAATTTTTTCTAGAAATACTTTAAATTTGATTTTTTATAAATAGGAGTAAATGAAATAAAACGAAATAATATAATATACGAATTAGCATAATTATTTACAATGAAAAGCACAATTAAATAATTCGATATCTTCAATTATTTTTTTTTGAATAGTGAAAATAGAGTATGAAGTATTGAACAGTAAAAATTCATATATAGAGTTTTACTGTTCAATACTCTCTACGTCCCCTTATTAATGTCCCATTTGCTTTTTGACTTTTTCCGGCACGCGTTTCCACCGAGACGTAGTACGGGTTTTACGATATAATTTTGAAATATTATTTCTTTTACGGGATACTACGAGTGCCGGAAAAAGTCAAAAAGCAAATGGGACATTAATAAGGGGACGGAGGGAGTACTTCATACTCTAACTGCAAAATAGAGTACGGTTGGAATGACCTCCGTACTCCAAAATAAAGTAATACTTCAAAATGAAGTGTGGGTTGGAGATGCTCTAACCTACTACACCACCATCACCCATCTCTCTCTCCGTGTCTCTCTCAACTATATTTAAATGAAGAAAAAACAAAAAGAGAGTACCAAGTTTGAATTAATGGCTGATTTATGCATTTATTTATAGGGCAAAGTTTCCATTTTCTACTGAGAAAGTTTGCATCCCCATTTGAGGTTCTCCCCAAACTTCCTTCCATTTTCGTTACTGCTAATTATTTAATTACCTTTTCTGTGAAATAGTTACAGTGTTAATGCATGGGCGGTGCTTCATAATATACTAAACAAAACGAGTGAAATCTTGGAATATATACAACGCCCCTTCCAACACGATATATATGCATATATATACTAACCCATTCCTAGTTATTGGCCTCGTTTGTCATTTTCGTATTTTGATACGGTCATAATTAATGTTGGTCCAGTCACATTCATCGATCCTTTTGAATTTTATATAAGTAAATGAAACAGTTGAAGAAATAACCAGGAAGGAGGAAAAGAGGAAAGAGAAATAAAAAAGATAATGACCATCTAGAGAAATAATTTGGAAAAGTGTAATCGGCGTGAGTAGAGCGTCAACACACGCTTTCTTCATAATTATATACTCCCTCCGTCCCACTGATATAGGGACCTTTTCCTTTTTGGGATGTCCCACTGATATAGGGATCTTTCCCAAAATGGAAAATTCTAACCCAATAAAATTCTGACACATCACTTTAACCCACTACCTTTCACTTTATCCCACTATCATCATTCTCGTCTTAATTCCTGTGCCGGAAATAAAGGTCCCTATCCCAGTGGGACGGAGGGAGTATTGTTTAATTTGCCTCACTTGATCAAAAATAAAAATAAAAATTGCCTCACTTGATGGACACAAAAGAGATACTGTCTTTACCACCTAACATGAGTGCTGTTGTGTAATATACATGGATTCACCTATTTAATTTTAAAGGTTGGATAGGCCTAGAATATTTTCCAGTTGAACAAGTTTGGAATAGGAGCTTCCAAACGGTTACGACTCAGATCTAAAGACGAAAGACGGGTAGACACATTCGCAAACAGCTGGAAGCTTCCATAGCACCACCTTTGTTGAAAAGCCAGTTGCTTCCTCACTTCAAGCAGCAGGGCTTGTTGATGCTCTAGCTAGGCATATATATAGATGAGGCACACTCCTATCACTTATCCAAGTATTAAAACTCATGCAAAAGATTTCATGTACAAATATAATTGACGAATAGAGTAATAAGTTGATAAATGCTCTCATATTCATGGTAGGCTAGGTGTATTAATAACCGCTAACATGGTGGTGATATAAGTACAAAAATATACTATACAAAACAAAAAATTAGGTCCTACTAAAAATACTATGCCAAATTAAAAACTTATTATGGGAATTTCTGGTAAATGTAGAGGGTAAAATCTACAATAAACGGTTTCGACTGGTTCGTCCGGTTCGACGGGTTGGACACTAGCAACATGTTAACACAAACAACAAACGTTAAATTCCTTCGAGAGCACCGGTGGGAGTGTTCGACGAAGGGCCTCCGACGCTCAAGTCAGTTGGGCTATAAAGTATATTTTGAACGTAAATAAAGCAAATGGAAATAATAATGAATAGCAATAATGTAGCCGAAACGACGGAAGCGAGAGTAACGAAGGTGAGTATAAGGATGACAGAATGTCGGTCTCTTTAGGCTAGCCCGCTCAGTCGACGGCCGAAAATCCTAGGCGGAAGTGGTAAGACCGTAGAGAGAAGGCGAGGAGAGCGAGTATGAGAGTGGAGAGTTCGTGTATAGAGATCGTGACATTAACGTGGGTTCTTTGTATTTATAGGACGGCTTGGACCGTCTAGGGTTTTTATCTTCACCACTCTAGATATACCCGTTAGGTCCGCCTCTTCAGGTTGGTATCGATTTTCGTGGAAACACTTCTATGTTGACCATTTTCTCCCGCTTAAGTGAGAGTCGCTCGTTCCGTTTACTCCGCTTGACCTAATTGAGCTCTCTAAATCGGGCCTTTATTTTTCTTATGGGCCGGAGGCGTAAATGGGCCAAAATATTGATGATCGGGCTGGTCCGTATGGTCTGTTTAACCCCTTAGGCCGTTGAACGAATTTTGTCCACTGCCGTAAAAAAATCTATTATGATTTTTGCTTTGTATATCTTTTATTATGAGTAAATATTTGAACCCCTTTTGCACTGATATAATTAGAAAATGAACCATTACGAGTTACGGCCATACGATTATTGTTAATTAAATTCCAACATGCCGCATAATTACACGCACATCACCATCAGGTCCATCTGCACCCAACTCTCTCTCTCTCTGTCTTTCTCTACTATATTTAAATGAAGAAAAAACAAAAAAGAGGGTACAAGGTTTGAATTAATGGCTGATTTCTGCATTTATTTTCTACTGAGAAAGTTTGCATCCCCATTTGAGCTTCTTCTCAACTACCTTCCATTTTCGTTATCGTTAATTATTTAATTACCTTATCTGCGAAATAGTTATAGTGTTAATGCATATGGGCGGTGCTTTATCTTTATAATATACTAAACAAAACGAGTGAAATCTTGGATTATATACAACGTACGCCCCTTCCAACACGCGCGATAAATATGCATATATATACTAACCCATTTCCAACCACTTTCTTCACACGGAATGAGAGAACGAGTATCTCAACAAAGATTACGTAGTATTGTTTATTTTGCCTCACTTGATGGCAAATTAAATTTGCACCTTATATTAGTGATCGGAATTGAAACAAGGAAAAATACATAAGAAACCCGGACTTTGGGATTACACGATCGAGATTAGGTTGGATAAAATTAGTCGATCCCTATCCGGTTTTCAAAGGAGTTTAATGTTGATTGATAATTCATTAGTAATACATTATAACAGTATCATAAATGTGAAAGGGATGCACCAAAAGCAACAGAACACATGCAAGGTAGAAAGCAAAAACCATAAATGCTAGCTAGGGTACATTCTTCCTATTTAATTTCTGGAAACTCTCCTCCCCCCATGTTTTTTCTTCCTGTGCTGGCAGAACCCGTATCTTGTCGCAAACATCCTCGATTTTATCGAAGTATTTGTACCTGAAGCTTCTGCAGAAGAGGAGCAACCAGGAAAAGCTTCCTAATCCCACAGCATATCCGGCAGCAGCAAAAACATACTCCCATGCTATCTCCCTCTCTGTTTCCACATTCGGTGGTGGTGGAACGGAATGAGGCTTTGAGCAACTGATGTTGAGAGGGAGGCCACATAATCCTAAGTTTCCTTCAAAGCAATCTGCAGGAAATGTTTGAATTTGAGTGCTAGTTGGAATCTGTCCGACAAGCTCGTTATGGGATACATTCATTGCTGCAAGTAATGTGAGGCCTGCGATCTTTGATGGTATCTCCCCCGTTAGCCGGTTCGTTGAGAGGTCCAGTGATACGAGCGATGACAAGTTACCAACCGATTTGGGGATTGCTCCGGTGAGGGAATTGTGGGATAAGTTGAGAAGATAGAGTCCGTCCAGCCCACCGATTGAGTCCGGGATACCTCCATAGAAGCTATTGTTGGAGAAGTCGATGGAAGTAAAGTAAGGCCAAATCTTGACGATCTTCCTCTCCACCCCATTCATGGTCAGTGTTACCTCTTCTCTGTAGTACGCCGAATTCCATATATCTGTGGGTGTAAACCCCAAAGTTTTTTGACTCAACTTTGTGACAGTATCTCTCATCATTCCTCTCCAAGTTGAGAAGTTCAAAGGATTGAGGTAGCCGCTGAAATGGTTGGAGGCTATGTCGATGATCTGAAGATTAGGCCATCTCTGCGTCTTTCGACATGTGACCTCTCCGTGGAATCTGTTGGAGCGCAACACAAGCACCTGCAAGCTAGATGGCAGCATGCATGGGAAACTACCCTCGATCTGGTTGTTTCCAACATTCATCACCGCTAACTGTTTGCAGTTTGCAAGAGATATCGGAACTTCTCCCGTGAAGTTGTTGTGATTGAGAACCAAGTATTGTAGGGGGCAATCAGCTGTGAAGTTTGCAAGAGATATCGGGCCGGTCAAGTTATTTCTCCCTAAATTGAGGACTGCAAGCTTTTCGAGGTTGGGTGGAATCGTTCCGCTTAGCTTGTTTCCAGACAAATTCAAGACTTCTAACTTGGAGGGGTTTGCAAGGGAAAGTGGAATGTCCCCGACTAAATTGTTGTCGCTCAAATCCAATGAATTGAGGCTGCCATCTATACTAAATTTATCAGGGATGTGACCACTGATTCTATTTCTCCCTAGATTGAGCACTCGAAGATAATCAGTATTTTCAAACAGACAATCGGGTATCCTACCGCTCAAGTTATTGCTAGACAAGTCGAGAACTTCAAGGTCTAAAGTGCTGCAAATGGAGGTTGGAATTGATCCAGACAGCCTATTATTAGATAAATCTGCATACCGAGCTCCCTTAGGTATGAGTGAAGAGGGCAACTCTCCCTGAAGCTGGTTAGAGTGCAAGTCTAGAATATAAAGAGAAGCCGGAATGTTGTAAGGCTTTTGCAGATCCACCAGCATATTACAAGAGAGGTTCAAAATCCAAAGTGATTCAATATCCCAAATCCAACTAGGAATTTCCCCCCGGATCTTGTTGTTCGAAAGATACAAATCTGACAAGGAGGATTTTTTTACAGCAGGGGACGTGGTTGTTGAATCATCGAGTGACAAGTTGTTGCTAGAAAGATCAAGAGATTTTAGCTCTGGAAAGCTCAGAAACTTTTCCAGTTGTAAAGTATCATTGAATCTGTTGTGAGAGAGAAAGAGAGATTCGAGATTTTGAAGGTTGAAGAGAGAAGAGATGGGAATAGGGCTCTCCAATCGGTTACCACTCAAATCCAAAATAGAAAGTTTGGAGATGTTTACAATATGAAATTCTCCGACCTGCCCACTGAATTGATTGCGGCTGAGGTCGAGCCATTCAAGCGAAGGCAGAGCAAAGAGAGATGTGGGAATGGTACCATTTAGTAAATTCCCACTTAAATCTATCCGGCTAACATTACCAAGAGTTTGGAAGTGGATGGAAGAAAAAGAGCCGGTGAAGAAGTTGATTGACAGATCCAATGTAACTAGTCGCGTCAAATTACCGAGCGTGGAAGGAATCGAGCCACTGAAGGCATTGAAGAACAGGTCCAGCTCCTCCAGGTACTCGAGGCCGAAGAGGCTCGACCACTCGTCCAATCCGCCGGAAATGCCCTCGTTGTAGAGCTGCAATCTTTCAACACGGCCTATGCCGTCACATTCAACTTATTATATTATTTGAATATTTTATTTTATATTTTTTAACGAATTTGAAGGTATGGCTGAAAATTTGATAAGAACACTGCGAGAGAACCAAATGATTTCATCGATATGTTTGAAGCCTATACGACTTGGACATGCTGCTATGCGTGGAAATAATACGAGGCTTCAAAAGATTATTATGATAGATAGCGAGGTGCGTAATATGATAAATATCAATTTTTAAGTTTTATAATATATTAATAAATTTATTATTTTATTTGCAGGGTACAAAGATTTTTGTTATAATGTTCAATGATAATATTGAGAGACATGCTCACAAATTTAAGATGGATAATACGTATTTATTGTGCAATGTTAATGTTAGAGAATTTAACACCTCATACAACAACAACAACGTACATCCTAAAATAGAATTATATCTCGGGAGGTTTTCTGTCATAAATGACACGTTGGAGACTATCGATCTCACAATACCTCACAACTTTGTTGACTTCGAAGATATACGTTCAAGGCTCGAAAAAATGGAGAATTTGGTAAAAAACAATCCCGAACCTATCTTTCTAATTACAATTTATATACTTTATTTATATGTGTTATAAATGTCTTATACGATGTATTAACATGTATATCGATTAGATATCTATGGAACACCGGTTAAAGTTGAAGATAGTAAAGCAGTTTCAAATGGTACAAAAACCGTGAGAGACATAGGTATCATCAATAAAGTGTAAGTGATTTCTATTTTATTATATGTTATTTATATACTATATCATATTAAAAAAAATATATTTTATTTCAAACTATCATAAATTTATTCTAATAAATATAGTCATCACCATCTTATTTGTAGGCCTCCATGTATTGTAATTACTCTTTGGGATGATATGGCCACGAACGAAGGGGACAGGCTGCAAAAAGTGATAGGACAAAATCCAATAATCACAATATCGAATGTCAAGGCAAATGAGAAATTCGGTAAGACATGAAAGTATATATAATATATTTTATGAAAGTAATATAAGCAACGTGCATTAATAAATTCATTATATAAATTAGGTAATTTACAACTGCAAACTACAAACAAGTCAATTTTACAAATTTCTCCAGAATACCAAGAAATTGAGAAGATCAATTCAAGGTATGCAAACGTGGACCAAAATATTATTATTATTATTATTATTATTATTATTATTATTATTATTATTATTATTATTATTATTATTATTATTATTATTATTATTATTATTATTAAATGTAACGTTTTATTTAACTTCTTATCTAACTTCCTTACTTACAATACTTTTGATATATGATCCATTGAAAATTGATGAGTCAATGATGATAGAAAGAGCAAACAATGCAAGAGAAGTGTTAATTAAAGGGAAGTACGCTTTGTTACAACGACCAATTCGGTGAATATAGACAATAAAGGGAACTTGAGCCTTATAGTCGATGCAATCCAAAAGATAAAAGCCACAAGTGAAGAAGAAGTCAAAAAAAGTCCAAGCAAAAACGTGAAACCGAGGAAAGCCTCTAAGAAAAAATCAAGCGTGGAGTTGGAACTTCGTGAACATCAAGAGAAGGGGAAAAGAAAAATATTTCGAAAGAAGTTTGAAGATTGCGTCGACATTTCCAGTGGTGACGAACTGACGATGATGATACCTAGGAAAATTTTATCTCCAAAACCAAAAGGAAGAGAAGTTCGATGCGCGTCAAAGTAAAAAAGGAGAAGGATTGACCGTGATACTAATTTTAATTTTTAAATGTTATAGTTTAGATTAATTACTTCCTTTTTAGCGATATATCACTTTTTTTTAGTTTAATTATTTTGTTTTTGTCGTCTACTAATTATTCATTTTTTTCTATTTTAAAGCTTTATTTTAAAGATTTAATTAATCGTTATTAGTTTATATTATAAACATAAAATAATATAAACTAATTTTTTATCGAAATAAATAAAATGCTTAGTGACCACGTGCATCGCACGTGTTGTCCGCTAGTTTATTATAAGGGATAATACCATTTTCTTTGTTATAGCGGGCTATTTTATTTCCAGTGTAAAATAATTTTTTTTTTTTTTTTTTTTTTATTATTATTATTATTATTTTTTTATCAATGGCACGTTTCAAAAAAGTATATAATTGAGAATAATATTTATTTCGAGCAATTCTCACGAGGCAATTTTGGCGAAGTGACTCTTCGAATATTATTTCATCTTTACACTCACTTCGTTCCACTCAATTGATGTATTTCAACATTTTATACCTTCACATATAACGCTTGTATAATCTTGTAAAATATAATAATCGATGGGATGTTCCTATTCAGTCCTTCCAACCTATCTTTAAAATTCACATTCTTTCCAAAGTCGACGTGGGACAGTTGTGTGACTCTAACATCGGGAAGGATTAGAATCTTCATTGAACAAGTTGTGGGAAAGAGAGATATGCATGAGATTTCAAATGTCGAAGAAAGAGTCCTGGATCAGGCTCTCTAGTGATCGATTACTACTCAGGTATACTGATACGTGCACCGTGCATGCGGCAAGGCGGGACGACGTGCATGGGGAGAAGCATGAGGTTGAGGTTATATCCTACGATATGAACGGAGGAGAAGAGGAAGTTCATAACGTTGAGGACAGAAGTCGGCCTCAACGCCGGGTTCGGCCGCCCCGAAGATACGAAGATTTTATTCCTCATCGTTGATTATTTTATGTAATTTAAGAATTATTGTTTTGGGCTTAGCCCGTTTATTATTTGGGTCGAGCGTTCATAAGCTCCTTTTCGGGTTTTCTTGTTGATTCTTTCCCGAATCGTAGGTCGAATCAACCCTAGGGTCCCTAGTATAAATAGAGGTTAGAGTTGTATTATTCGGCATTGAAGATAATACAAACCCTAATTTTCTCCGTATTCTTGTTTTCTTGCAACTCGACGCGTACGACGGGGATTCCTCGCGTCCGTCTTTACTTCGATAGGTACTTCAACCTATCATATACATAAAAGAGGCTAGAGAGATTCGACAACAAGTTGTTGGACAAGTCCAGCTCCTCTCGATGTCTCATTCGATCCTCTCGAAATGCCCTCGAAGACGAGCTGGAGCAGATAGTTGTTCCGTCTTTCCATTGCACACAAGTGTGGATGGATTGTGTTACCAGTTGGTTCCCTCTCAGCTCATGCAACAAACGTCACTCGTGCACTCCATGATCGGCACGAGCGACGTTTGCTGGTGAAAGTAGAAAAATGATGAATAACTGTACGATCAGAGGAATTACCATTATTGGGCTCGCACGAAAAATCTAAAGTTCATTTGAATTACAAGATTTAAAACTATTATTGTAACTTATTTGTTTGTTTTTTTAATTTTACGATTTTATATCAAATTAAATTATCAATATGCTTTAATAAATCTATACTTTTTTATTTTGAAAAACATGAAATATGAATTAAATTGTTAGGTATCACATTTGATACTCTATCCTTGTGCTGAAAAGAAACGGAGCTCAAAGAGCTTATTCGACGAAATGGAGAGAGTAATAGATTTTTTATCGATCCGACTACTGTATATGTTGCAGCTTCTCTCACTTTTTAAAAAAAAAACATCTTTTGCTGGGATATGATTAGGAATTTTACTTGAAAAGGCAAGAAAGGGTGGTCTTAATATGCCGGAACGCACAATCTTAGGCGCCCTGACTTCCATTACTTGGCTCGTGTTATTTTAATCTCCAAAGGCTCTCCGGTGGAGCTTGACATGATCTCTTGGAATGGATTCCAGGGAGAGATATATACCAGAGGCTATAAGTGATCTGAGCTCGCTTTATTTTCTCAACCTATCCCACAACACCCTCACGGGCAGAATCCCAAGATCATTCGGTAGCATGACATCCCTCGAAGCGCTCGATCTCTCAGCAAACCAGCTAGCTGAGACGATTCCGGTGGAGCTTGCAGATCTCACGTTACTTCAATTCTTGAATTTGTCCTACAATAAGCTTGTCGGAGAGATCCCAAACGGCAAGCAGTTAGACACATTTTCAGCCGATTCCTTCGAAGGCAATCGAGGTTTGTGTGGTTACAAACTCAGCGTGAGCTGCACCACACAAGTTGTTGCAGCCCCATGGAAAATCAGTAATGATGCAGCCCCATGGAAAGTGGAAGATGGAGTTATAATGTATTTGTTCTTAACCTTTTTACCTTTTCTCTTTGGCTACACAAGTTGAATAGAGAGATGAGATGTAGCCTTTCGATTTCAATAAACTTCCCACCTTTTTTAAATAACGAACTACGTTTACCATCCATGTAGAGTTTATATTACCGTTCATGATCTCTAGGTCCTTTAAGGGTTTGCACGGAGTTTAATATCTTATTGTAATGTGTTAAAGCGGTGTTTTAAATATCAAGCGTATGTATATGTACAAATTGTTGTACAAACAAGTCTGTGAGTGATAAGAGCGAACTACTCTTATCTCGATACGAACACCCGAACAATAAACAACTCGACAGTCGCGGGCTCTCCCCGTCGATCACGTCGTAAAATATGCGCAGCGAATAAAGGAAAAGAAAGAAAAGACGTGAAGAAAATAGGTTCTTTCTCATTCATGCCAATAATGAAACCCTAATTCTCTATTTATAATCTAAGACCCTGGTTGATTCGACTCGTACGATTCGGGAAAGAATCAACAAGAAAACCCGAAAAGATTTACAAAATAAAATAGACTCGATAATTAGATAATTGGGCCGAGCCCGATTATTTTACAAAATCGTGAAACTTCGAGGGCTCTCTCGTCGCACGTTTGGGCCTTCCGCCCACGTCTTGAACTTCAGCTTCCTTCTCCAGCCCATGCAACTCGTCATCCTCATCTTCATCATCCTCGGTCCATTCCGATACCTCCCCCTCTTCATGGGCTAAGTGATCGTGACCCGTATCAGTGAGTTTCGGCTGCTTCGACATTTTTCCAATTTTGCCCTAAAAAAAATTAATAGTGTTAATATCAGATACAGAATTTGTGCAGAAAAGGTAAAAGAAACTTCATTGAAGAAGAACTGGAAATATCCCAAAAATACTCCATCGTCAAATGAGCTGCTGCTACACTATTTAACTACACTAAATGCTGACTCAGCAAAAACTAAAATAATGCTGAAAAGGAAAATAAAAGAAAAATGTAATAACTAAAGTAACAACTCTGTTATATTTCTTCTTCATCTGTTAAAGTAGACAGATGATTTGTTATCACAAAACAAAGGAATTGGTTTGGATCGGTCAATACCAAAATCATGTAAGAGAACATCAATCCATGAAACTTCACACACAGCTTGTGCCGAAAAACGGTATTCTGCCTCAGTAGAAGAACGGGAGACCACATGTTGTTTCCTAGAACGCCAAGAAATGAGGCTAGACCCAATAAATAAATAGAACCCAGAAACCGAACATCTAGTTTCAGGGCATGTTCCCTGGTCTGCATCAGCAAAAATGCTGGGATCCAAAGTAGAAGATGTAGAATAGAACAAGCCCAAACCATTTGTACCTTTCATGCAGTGAAGGACACAATGAGCAACTTCCATATGATGTTGGCAAGGTGCAGAAACAAATTGACTTACTTGTGAACAACAAAGGTAATATATGGCCTAGTAATGCAAAGATAAAGAAGCCAGCCTACCAATCTCCTGTATTGTTTCCCATTCAGCAGAGGAAAAGAACCTTCTTCCTCTAAGCAATATATTAACATGATCCATAAGAGTAGATATTGGTTTACAACCCAACAGACATGTATCATGTAAGAGATCAAGCACATATTTTCTTTGGCAAACTGTTAATCCACTGAGGCTGCGAGCAAACTCTAAACCAATGAAATACTTAGGATTTCCAAGATCCTTGAATTTGAAATGTAATCCCAAATGAGATTTGAATTGCTCCACAATATGCAAGCTAGAACTAGCAAGAAGAATGTCATCTACATAAATGATAACTCCAAGATAAACATTATCTTTTATCATAAAATAATAGGAAGTATCTGCTGCAGATTGTTACAATCCAAAACAGACCAAGACCTTTGTGAATTTGAGATACCACTGCCTAGAAGCTTGTTTGAGTCCATATAAGGATTCGTGAAGCTTGCAAACCAGATTTGTCTACTCCCCCTCAATATGAAGACCTTTAGGTATTTTCATGTAGACTTCTTCCTTCAAGTCTCCATAAAGAAAAGCATTGTTGATATCCAAGTGGGTCAAAAAATACCCTTTAACAGCAGAAATGGCTAGAATCATTTTTACAGAAACCAATCTGGCCACTGGAGAAAAAGTTTCCAAATAATCTATACCGGCTTTCTGAGTAAAACCTGTGCCAGCAGCCTTGCTTTTAGCCTTTCTATTTTTCCATCGGAAAAAAATTTGACTCTAAATACCCAGTTGCATCCAATGGCAGTCTTACCGGGATAATATTTGAATTGAGCCAAAAGTGTAATCATTCAAATGACTATGTGGCTTAACAATTCTACCTGGAGAGATTTTGAGAGAAGGAGTTGCATTTGTAGAAGATGAAGGAATAGGAAGATTATCAATGGTAGAAGGAAGTGAAGAAGAAGAAGAAGAAGAAGAAGAAGAAGAAGAAGAAGAAGAAGAAGAAGAAGAAGAAGGAGGAGGAGGAGGAGGAATGTACAAAGGGAACGGAGTGGTGATTTGTGAGTTTCAAGTGCAAAAAGGAAATGTTAGCTCATGGAAAATCACATCTCTACTCACAAACAAGATAGATGAAAAATGAAATGCCTACTAATTAAGTGGGAGCCGCCTCCTTCACTCATCGTGGACACTCTTAATGTACTCATGACTGATGTATATTTATATAAGTTAAGATAAGTTACTTATTTTAGATAAGTTAAGATATATATTTATATCTTTTATTCATTGATAGTATATCACGTCATCAATGGACAACATAAAGAATGTCAACGGTAAATAGGAGAACATTCCTCTTTCTTGTATTATCTCAAAAAAATAGAATTTCTTTTACCGGTAAGTAGAATATTATTGGAAAAAAAAAGTGCGAGGACATTTGGTAAATCAATAAGGGGTTAATGCCTGAGGTCTTCTTGACATGGAGAAATCAGTGGTTTTGTTCAAGTCGATAAACAATTTAACAGTTGAAAGATCGGGTAACGGAAAACTAAAACTCGAAATATGTGATCTTGAATGTTCATCTCTCACTGTTCGACCAAACATACGCATACTCGTGTGATGATTTTATAGTCTGCCATTATTTCCTCTCTTTCTTCTCTTTCCTCATATGTATATATATATATATATAGGGGTGGGTTCTTATGGGAGATGGTATGAATGTTGAGAACTAGGAACCAATCCTATCCACTCATTTTATAGAATCTAATGGTGGAGATTACTTCTAAGATTATCTATTTTACTAATTTAATGCTTTATTTCTAATTTTAAAGGGTACTTTAGGAAAGCAAAAAAAATAAATTATGTTTTCCATGAATATCGCCATTCCCTAAAATTAATTCTTTTCCTAATTAACATAAATATTAAGCAGATTTATTTTCAAAACCTGCGTTCTTCTTCTTCTTCTTCTTCTTCTTCTTCTTCTTCTTCTTCTTCTTCTTCTTCTTCTTCTTCTTCTTCAATACAAATAATTTTTTTAATTAAATTAAAATTGTTCTTTATCTAAAAACTTGTGAATTCTTGCTTATTTACGTGTATTTTGTTGCTTTTTATAGTTTTATATTTGAATATATAATTAGTTATTTTATAGTATTATTTTATCAATCGAAGAGTTGCTTATTTATATTTATTTTGTTGCTTTTTCTCATATAACTTTACAAGAGAAATAAACTAAGCATAGTAACATTTATAAAAAGCACAATTTTATATCTAAATAACATGATTGTAAAAAGCAAAATTTAATATAGGAAAAAGCATGAAAAAACTATGGACTAAACATATAAGCGAAACAAATTAAACATTTTAGGATATATGTCTAAAAATGTACTAGTTAATATTACAAGTTCATTAGTGAAACGTGAATTTGATGCTTAATTAGCTATTATATAATGCTTGAACATTTATTTTTTGTGCTTGAATAATTAATTACTACACAGTCCTTAAATATTTATTAATTAATCATTGATATGAAGTATATGAGATTTATCAGCATCTCTTACACAAAATATTATGCT
This sequence comes from Thymus mandschuricus, assembly GCA_029379335.1. Classification (NCBI taxonomy): domain Eukaryota; kingdom Viridiplantae; phylum Streptophyta; class Magnoliopsida; order Lamiales; family Lamiaceae; genus Thymus; species Thymus mandschuricus. Next base: position 24,722,846 of record CM057071.1, on the reverse strand, counting down.
TACATAATAACGTGATTCGCTTCTTTCGTATGAATTTATGCTTATTTTTTTTTTTTTCTATTATGCTTGAACTATTATTTTTTCATATCTATCTAAATAAGCAATACCATATAACTTCCAAGTATTACAAAATAATTAAGTAAGCAAATTATTAATATACTTTTCTAATATAAAACTAAACCTTGAGATTAAAATTAAACTATGTCCTAACCATCATAGGAAACTAAACCCTAGAGAGAAAAGGTAAACCCTAGAACTTATATACATGTATTTTTTTTAATATTTTTTTTTAATAAATAAACTTTAGAAATAGAAACTAAACCCTAGCTGTTAGAGGAATTTAAACCCTATCGCAGAAAGCTAAATCCTAGGGGGTTTAGCTTTCGCCGAAAGGGTTTAGTTTCCCCTAACAACTAGCGTATAGTTTTTATTTTCAAACATAGAAGACTATTTATTACAAATTTTCCTAATTAATTATTTTTTATGATTAGTAGTTATTATTATATTGCTTATTTATAAACAAAATATATAAATATGCTCTTGGTGCTTGATTTTTATATTTCTGCTAGCAACTTGTACACCAAAATTTATGCTTACTTAACAACATGGTGTGCTTTTTTTGTATGAATTTATGCTTAATTTGTTTTTCTTTAATGCTTGGACTATTATTTATTTATATCTTTTATTAGTATAAAATTATGTTTTTTTTTGGCTAATTATGCTTCTTTATGTATGAAATTATGCAATGAAATATCTAAATAAGCAATATAATAGTAATACTTTCTAAGCATCACAAAGTAATTAATTAAGCAAATTATTAATATACATTTCTATGTAAAATTAAACATTGAGATTAAAACAATGTCCTAACTATTATAGAAAACTAAACCCTCAAGAGAAAAGGTAAACCTCATAGCTTATAATATACTATACATTTTTTTGTTTTTTTTTTTGTTTTTTTTTTTTTATAAATAAACTTTAGAAACATAAACTATATCTTAGCTGTTAGGGAATTTAAACCCTATCGGGGAAAGTTAAACCATAGGGGGAAAAGGGTACACCCCTCTCCTCTACCCCCTAGGGTTTAGCGTTTGTCGAGAGGGTTTAGTTTCCCCTAACAACTAGCAAATGATTTTTATTCCCAAAGTTTAGTTTTTGATAGAAGAGTATTTTACAAACTTGCTTAATCAATTATTTTTAATGCTTAGAAGTTATTATTATATTGCTTATTAAGATAAATTTATTAAGATAAATATATATATATATATATATATATGTACTCTTGATTCTGGTCTTTTAGCATTTTTGCTAGCATCTCGTACACCAAAATTCATGCTTTCTTAACAACGTAATAAGCTTTTTTCGTATGAATTTATGCTTAATTTATTTTTCTTGTATGCTTGGAGTATTATTTCTATGTCTTTTCATAGTATGAAATTATGCTTTTTTTCCAATAATGCTTATATTTATATAAGCATAAGCATTATTGTAAACAAAATCATAATATTTTTTTTTAATATAAAAAGCATAAAAGTATATGTAAAAAGCACACTTTTATATCTAGATAAGCATGGTCGTAAAAATGCATAATAATTTTGTATATCAGTTTGAAGAAAAAGAAGAAGAAAATTAATTGAGAAAATACGGTACGCATAATTTTTATGAATGTATGAAAGAGAAAATAAATGAGATACAGTTAATTCCATTAATTGTGGAACAAAAAATAAAGATTACTTTAATACCCCTATTACATAATAAAACTGCCTTTTTTACATTAAATTCCATAAACAAATCTGAACCACCCATCTATTAAAATGGATGGTGGATATTAGTTCTTAGTTATCACAAACTAATATGGTTCTCATATGAACCAATCCCTATATATATATATATATATATATATATATATATATATATATATATATATATATATATATATATAGGGAGTGATTCGTGTGCAAATAAATCATTGCGTGCTAAAATGCGAAAGATGCTTAAAACTATACAAAATCATGCTTAAATCAGTATATATTTATGCTTACAACACCATTATGTTTTTTAATGTACAAATTCATGCTTAAACCCAATCATGCTTATGATACCTTATAATCATGCTTAAATCAATTACAGCCACAGATCAAATCAAGATCAATGGTCCAGATCTATTCTTATTTCTCACACCAGGACTTATTTCTATATGATATATATATATATATATATATATATATATATATATATATATATATATATATATATATATATATATAGTTGAAAGGTATCTCATTTTGCAATAAATAACAAACCGCTTTTGATATATAAAATATTTAGTACTAGCAAATTACTAAAATATTTAGTTATATGCTATACAATTACAAATCATCTTCCTCTTCACAATGCTTCCAAAACTTTTCTTCATTTCTATACTCTCCTCACTATTTTTTACTGACGGGAGGAGTACTATTTTTTATTTGATTCGTTCAAACTAAATCTCGAAAGTTAGAACCAATCGACACATGATTGCGAGAAAGAAGGGGTCAATGCATTTCAATTCGGACAATATCATTTGTTTCGATTTTGGTATCCCAAATCTTAAATTTTCAGTAATTTATATTATTTTAAAAAATAAATATTGCTATTATAAAATTAATTTCTTTAATAATTATGTATCCTACTTTTGGATTTACCAACCCTAATGATAGGGATAAAAATATCCCATCAGCCCATTTGAATATTGGGCTTGGCCCAAGGGCCCAAAGAATGTTTTTCAATATACAATACAAGCCCATGATGTAAAGGGAAAATGACGATTTATATCAATGTTTAAAAACCGAACCGGAGGTCGAACCGGTGAGTCCTTCGGGTCATGGTTGAACCGGTTAAACCGGTTGAACCATGGTTGAACCGTTTACTAATAAATTAGTAAAATAATTATATATTATATTATAAATATCAAAATACCAATATATTTATAACATTTATAATTTAGAAATCGATATAATTAATAACAAGTAGTATATATTATAATATAAATATAGATATCATTAAATATATTTGGGTATAATATGCTATTATTTGTTCAATTAAAGTATATTGTAACATTATAACATTTTATATATTTAATAAGTATAAATTATAGTATAATATACGTACAAATATATGTTTAGATACAATATGCAACAAATTTGTAGTATTATATAATTTACTATTATAAAATTTTATATATTTAAGGAAAATATACACAAAAGTAATTGACAATAATTAAATTATACTATAACAACTATTATTATAATAAAAAGTCGTGAAATACTACATGAATATGTATAGCCAAGGTGGTTTGGGCATTTGACTCATGCATGAGGTGCAGAGTTTGAATCCCATTTAGAACAAATCTCAAATTTTTTGTTAACCGGCCGGTTTCTTTAAAACCGGTCCGGTTCGAAGCGGTTCTGTCTGGTTAAAGCGGTTCTATCCCGGTTCAACCTGACCTCCGGTTCTTTGACCCTAACCGGACCGGCCTAGCCCCGATTTCCGGTTCGACCGGTTCAACCGGGCGGTCTGGTCCGGTTCTTAAAACATTGATTTATATTAATCTCGGTCTAATCGAATCTGTGAATATCTGTCATATCTGATCATGAGAAAGGAGCTCCTAAGGAGCACTAAATGCATTGCTATATTAAGTAGTTACATTGAAGAAAGGAACAATCCACGCGTTGTATTGTTATGGGTGAAAGTTATCAATGTATTCTCCCGATGTAATAAAATGATTCGGAGGTTGTTCACTATTTCCCTCAAGATGACTTTTTTACCCTTGATTGTCTACACTTATTACAATTGATGCCACCGCCTCTCGTCGATCCTATAAATAAGAGGTATGTGGTATGTAGAAAGGTACGTTCATTCTCACTACATTTTTTATTACTCACGCGATTACGTGTTTAGCGCGGATCCCTTCCCACGCTAAATTATTCAGGTCCCAAATTATCAATCAAAGTCAAAACCTTTTTATTCTAGTTGGGAACTACGATAACTACTACACTGTGCATGTTTGGTAGGGGTGATATCATGAGTTAGATCAAGATATCACACCCTTGTCACATGTTTGGTATTCATAATTCAAAAAGTTGAAAGCCCGTTACTATTCTCCGTCCAGGTCGAAATACACTATTACACCATGAATTCCTATTACACCTCTCCCCCATGATTAGAATTTGCACTTGAATAGTAACCATGATATCATAGTTTACTATTCCATCAACATATCACACTTTTTCTACCAAACAAGCACTTTTATACTGTTATACAGCTAAGAAACATCATTACTCTTTCCCACAAAGCTCAGTTAACAAGAAAATGTGAAGAAAATGTTGAGTGTGAACTCCAAGCCAGTTATTCATGGAAATGAGGAGAGGCTCATTTCTAAAATTTCGTATCAAAATAAAATATGGCGATTGAAGTGAGACGAAAGAGTATCATTTTATCTTTGCATCTACCTAATTCATGTAAACTGATGAAAGAGGACATACTATACGATTATTAAAACGGATAACATATATAGCTATCTTCACTGTCAAAATAGTAAAACATCTTTAATGAAATATAGTAGTACAAAATTTAATCATAATGAAGTTAAGAGTTTGCACTAAAATTTCTATATCGAGTTTTAATAAAATGTTATATGTTGTAGAAAACTAAGAAAACGAGAGTAATTTTGTGGAGAAGAAAATGAACTGTTTCATTATCTGGTAAAATCTCAACATTACACTGTAGTTCAATCTTCTATTTATAGAAATAAACCTACAGCTAAAAGAAGGATAAAAGCGTTCCTAAAAGATCCGACTCTAACTACAGCCATACGATTAGAATCAGATCTACGACTGTGAACAAACTTTCACTTATTAACTCATCCAACGTGGAAGGACACGTGGACGAATCAAAAACATAGCCGCTCAAATATAAACTCAAAAGCTACGCGCCTTTCATTCCCTCCATCTTCATCTTCTCCACCAAATCTGCTGCAACTGTAACTCCACCATTATTATTAGAATCAGAATCTCCACACCCCCCCTCAAGATGGAATTGGTGTATATCAACCAATCCCATCTTGGAAAGGAGAAACAGAAAATGAGCAGTAGGCAAAGACTTGGTAAAGAAGTCTGCAAGTTGATCTTGGGAAGAAGTAGCAACCGGAGAAAGAAACCCCGAAACGAAGCGCTCACGAACAATATGACAGTCTATGTCAATATGTTTCGTTTTCTCATGAAAAACGCTATTCTTCGTAATATGGATAGCAGCCAAATTGTCACAATGAAGTGGAACCGGCAGCACAGTAGACAACTGAAAATCACGAAGAAGATACACTACAAGAATTTCGCTCATACACTACACTGCATACACTACGGTTTTTTAGAAAAACTGTAGTGTATACTTTTTCTCTACGGATTTTAACCAAAACCGTAGTGTATGTCTGGCTACACAATTATATTTACTACAGTTTATTTAAAAACCGTAGTGTATAATGCTACATAGACTACGGTTGTATTAAAAACCGTAGACTATGATAAAACACGCTCATACACTACAGTTTCAGATTTAGGAGAAAACCGTAGTATATTCATGTAAAAACAAGAATTAAAATAGAAATAGAAATAAAAAATCGCCCCCAATTCAAATCGCTCCCCTCAATCAGCTCCTTCCCGATTCAATCTCTCTCTGTCGCCTTTCTTTCCTCCCTCTTCCTTTTTTTTCAACTTGTCGCCGACAGTCCTCAACCGGAACCCTTACGTCGTTGCTTCTAGGCGCTTCTCTCTTTTCCCATATATCTCCTCATAAATCAAAAACCCTATATTTTGAAAGTATTCCCCAAATTTTACGATGGCAATCGACCTGACAACAAAGTAGGAGTTGAATGCAGACACCAGCGATTCTGCAAACACCGAAGCCTTAAGCAATCCACATCTTCTCAGTTGTATAGCACCGATACAACAAGGGTAGGAGTACTTTCCCCTTTAACTGTGTTTCATATTTTCGTTCTCTCTATTCAATTTTAATTATTTTTAAGTTTAGGGATTTTATATTGCTTCTTGCGATGTGATATCGTTACGAAGGTCAAAGAATTTGCAAATTCGTGGTATTTTTAAGCTTCAGATTTCTGAGTTTTAGATTAGGAGAATATTCACCTTGTTGTGCAGCAGGGTGCAGTAGGTTTACATGCTAATCGAAGATTTTTAGTGTTTTATTTTTTGATTGATTTGGTTACCTTTACTGCGATTGTCGTTTAGTTGTGATGGACGAGAGACTCTGGGTATGAGTATTTTGTTGGAAGTTGCACGAGCTAAAACTCAAGCCCATTCCACTAAGATGGAGGATAAGATGGAGGACAACCAATACCAGGATACCAGCACCTAAACCACTGTCACCTTGGTCTTTCTTGCAGGAATTAAGGCAGCAGTAGAACGAGGCCAAGCTTTCCTATGTAATTTGCTTCAAACTCTTTCCTTCCCTTTCCTCTTTGGAATGAAAGAAGAGTGTTATTTCTTGTGTTATATCGCCCATCAGCTAGAATGTGTCCCACTTTTAAGGTAGACCATTGCCAATATTTAATTTGTAAGTTCTGCTCTCTTAATTGAAATTATTCTCTAGTTTTATATCAGTACAAGAGATAAGTTGATAGAGCTTGACACTTATACAGGTTTGGTCATATGTCAAATCGGATTCGGCTTCTAAAAATTAGCATTACATGTGTAAATAGGTGAAGTTAAATATAATTCTTTTATGATTCATCACGTTTTTATGATAAGCTAATTATTTTAAACTGAACCACTGGTTAATGTTAAGTTGCATTGAGATAGAGCACCATTATCTAGCATATATAGTTGATGTTGGCTTTCCTCTGTTTATTTATTCACCTTCTGCACTATCATGCTTTTCTATATTAATTGTTTCTAAATGTATGTTTGTCTGTATTTCATTCTTTTTCTGAGAGTTTGAAACTTGCTACATAAAATTGTTTCTTGCCAAAAGTAATATTTATTATTCAATTGCTTCTTCATTTCCTAGTTTTTCAGTGGGGCTGCAACAACATGAGCAAGGGAGTCTTGAATAGCTTGATTCAGTTTCAGTTGCATTAGTTCTTGAAGGAATCTGTTGTATATTGCACATAACCTTAATTGCAGGCTCTTTCTCCTAACATTAGAAGGTTAGTATCTTTTTTTCCATTAATATTTTCTTGAATTTTAAAGAATATAAAAATTAACAATTGTTTGTGAGAAATAATATCTAGTTAAGTTCTTATGCTCTGTAACCTAATAAAGTCTTACATTATTGATAAAAGTTACCAGGGATATTCTTGCATATTCATGGAAGCTTAGACTTGTGAATTGTTGTTAGAAACTAACTAGTATTGAAATTGATGTTCGAGATGAACAAATATGTGTATATAGCAATTTCAATTAATTTACAAATTATACACTTCTACTTCTTTATTGCTTGCTCAATTAGGAATATACAATTCTACTTATAATGTGACATATAATTGATGTGTGAATTTATGTGTATCAATTAGAGGTCGGAGTGTATGAAACACCATACAATCATTTGAATCTTTTGATTTTAAAATTTATACTTTATCAGATTATTTTTCTGATCATTGCGATATTCTATTAAGTAGGAAACCGATGATGATTACTATAGGGAAATGATTGCAGGCTCTTAAAAATAATTTCAAGTAATATTTCTTTTGTGCTTATGGCTATACTATCGAGTAAATTTCATTTATGTTTCGCAATGCAGTTCATCTGATATGTTATGGAGATTTTTATGTATGCACTTTAATCATTAGGTATTTTGATTCTTTACAATGTTATAAAGTCCTCTAAAATAATGCTAAACATTTGGATAATTTATATACTTTTGCAGGACATGGAGTGAGAAGATATATAATCCACATTCTAATGTTGGTGATCTCATTAGAAGCAATGGGCTGTACAAATTGAGGACTCTGTTATGGATGAAGATACAAAGCATTGTGAAGGTGTTCCAGTTCACTACTTTGAAGAAATATGTAATTTCTAGCAAGACTTCTTATGGATAAAACACTAGTACATATCTTGGATATGAGTTGTGTATGGAATTTTATTTGAATATATGAAATCTTGAATATTTGAATTTATAATTTCTATCAGGTATCGTGTATTTTGATGTATTTAAATAAAAATATAATTTATTTACAATTTCGGTTGAGGCGAATAGAAATAAAAACCGTACTGTATAGCTAACATAGACTATGGTTAAAAACTGTAGTCTATGCCACAAGGTTAACTCTACACTACTTTTCACTACACTCTTTTAAAAACATTAGACAACGGTGAAAACCCGTAGTCTATGTTGATCTTTCTCTAAGGTTTAAAACCGTAGTCTATACCCATGACCTTTCTCTACACCATCTGTCTCTATGGTTTTTAAGTGTCATAGACTACGGTTATCAACCGTAGTCTATGAGCGAAATTCTTGTAGTGATAGCTAATCCAAACCAACTCACGAGTCGTGAGACTCATCGCACGATACTCAGCCTCCGCCGTGGAGGAAGCAACAGTAGGCTGCTTCTTGCACTTCCAAGACAACAGCCCATCCCCAAGAAAAACACAGTAGCCTGTAAGAGAACGCCTACTATCCACACACGTTCCCCAGTCAGCATCGGAAAAGGCTCGAAGCTGGAAATTACAATCTGAAGCATAAGAAACACCCAGTGATGGGCACCCTTTCAAATACCGCAGTACATGCATAGCCGCATTCCAGTGAGTCTGAGTAGGTTTAGCCACAAATTGGCTCAATTGTTGTGCAGCGAAAGTCACATCCGGACGGGTTAAGTTCAAATAAAGGAGCTGCCCAACCACACGCCTATATGGTTCAGCATCCACCAAAAATTCCCCATCTTTCCGTGATAAAACACAGCCTGGAGAGAAGGGAGTCTGGGCAGGACGACACCCCATCAAGCCAGCAGTAGCAATGATGTCAAGAATGTACTTACGCTGGTTTAGAGCAATACCAGCTTTGCCACGAGCAATCTCCATACCAAGAAAGTACTTGGCTACACCCAGATCCTTAATAGTAAAAGTAGAATGCAGAAAATTCTTCAACTTATCAATCAAATCCAATGATGGGCCACAAACCAAGACATCATCAACATAAACCAATAAACAGAGCATAGAATCCCCTGAACCCATAGTGAACAAACAATGATCACTTTGAGACTGCAAAAATCCAAAAATCTTTAGCTGCTTTGTGAACTCCAGATTCCATTCTCGAGAAGCTTGCTTAAGCCCATATAGGCTCTTCACAAGCTTGCAAACCTGACCAGATTTAGCCCCTGAAAACCCAGGTGGAACAGTCATGTAAATATCATCTCTTAGAAATCCATGAAGGAAGGCATTATTCACATCCAATTGGTGAATATGCCACTCCTTAGCTGCTGCTATAGCAAACATGAAACGCACAGTAACCATCTTCGCAACAGGGGAAAACACCTCAGTATAATCAATCCCATATTGTTGATTAAATCCCTTAGCAACCAAGCGTGCTTTATACCTTTCAACTGTTCCATCAGGGTTAAGTTTAACCTTGTATACCCACTTACATCCTATAGGCTTAACACCTGCTGGGAGATCAGTGAGGATCCAAGTATTATTCTGTGACAATGCATCAAGTTCTCTATTCATTGCTTCAATCCAATCCAGAGACTGACTAGCTTCCTTAAAAGAGGTAGGCTCTTTCACAACAGAAAGATTAAAAAGATAGCCTGTGTATGAAGTGGAAAGAGCTGAAGAAACAATGAAAGGAAAAGTAGGGGGAGTTAGACTGGAAGAAGACACCCCCAGTGAAACTGAAGTAAAATTGCAAACATAATCATTGAGCCAAGCAGGTGGTTTCCTTATCCTACCCTCTCTTCTAATAGGAGGCTGAGGAGGCTGGTTTTGAGATGGAGGAGAGGGAGGAGATGTATCAACAACAGGCTCAACAACAGGTTCATCAATGGAAGAAGAATCAACCAACTCCCCTACAGAAGGATCAAAGAAATCGGTATTATCAACAGATATATCAACCTTAGGTAGAGCAGGAATAGCAGAAGTAGAAACTGGGATGGAAAGTGTGGGATTTTTATAAGGAAACTTGTGTGGAAGAAATTTCACATCCCTAGAAACAAAAGTTTTATCATGATCAATATCATACAGTAAGAAACCTTTGTATGACATATCATAACCCAAGAAAATGGATTTAATGCTTCTACTATCAAACTTACCCCGGGTAGGAGATAAGTCCACTGCAAAAGCCAAGCACCCAAAAGGTTTTAGCATGGAGTAGTCAGGCTGATCAGAAAACAACATTTCATAGGGTGTACTCCAATCAATCACCCTACTAGGTGTTCTGTTATACAACCAAGCAGCCATAAGCAGTGAATAAGGCCAGAATTTCTTAGGAAGATCACTGTGAAACATAAGAGCTCTTGCAATATCCATTAGATTCCTATGTCTCCTCTCAACAATTCCATTTTGGTGAGGTGTATATGGGCAGGATTTCTGATGTATTATACCATGTTGTGCAAGCAAATCATGCATCCTTTTATTCACAAATTCACTCCCATTATCACTCCTTACCCTCTTTATGTCCTTGTGAAATTGTGTCTTTACCAACTGTACATAATCTCTAAACACATTCACCACTTGCTCTTTACTGTGAAGAAGATAAATCCAAACCATTCTACTATAGTCCTCCACAATAGTGAGCATATACTTAACAGAACACACATTTTCCCCTGAATAAGGTCCCCAAATATCTATATGAACCAGCTCAAATAAACTTTCAGTCCTTCTGTTAAGTACAGGGAATGTATCTCTAAACTGCTTTGCATGAACACACACCTCACAATCTCTGATAACTCTTTCAACATCATTCAATTGACACTCACTCAATATCTTCATATGCTTCATAGTGCTAAGTGAAGGATGCCCCATACAAACATGCCATTCTTCAAGTGACAAATCTTTAGGATTAGTAAAACTTACATCATGTGCAGTAGCTGCAGCCTTCATGACATATAAGTTTTTCTCCATCTTCCCAACTCCGAGCACCCTATCTGTGTTGTCCTGCTGGAAAACACAATGAGTAGTATAGAAAACGCATTTAATTCCACAATCATGTATAAGTTGTGCCACTGACAACAAATTATGAGTGAAATGTGGAATGTAAAGTACATTCATAAGAACAATATCATCATTCAGCTTCACTGTACCACCATCCACAACAGAGATAATAGATCCATCTGGAAGCCTCACTTCAATCCTTTTATCCAGCTTATATGATGTGTGCATCTGATCTAGTGAGCAACAGATATGCACACTAGCACCTGAATCTATCACCCAAGTAGTCTTCTCCATCTCATCAATAACACTAAATGCATAGTGTCCCTCAAATGGTGAATCCTTCACCTGTGTAGTATTCACAAGATTCACATCTGATTTGGAAGTTACAGTGTGCTGTTGTAAATAACTCCCCAAGTACTTAGCTATCTCAGCTTGAATTACCTTACTGATATCAGCAGTACTATCCTTTTGTTCATTCTGCTCACATCCAGTGTGTGAAGAAGATACTTCTTCTTCACTCTCCACCATATTTACTTTCCCAGCCATTCTGTTTTCCTTATATCTTTTATACCATTCTGGTATCCCATGAAGCTTGAAGCATTCATCTGCTTCATGACCAGATCCCATACAATGACTGCATTTCAGCCTCTTCTTCTCCTCTTTAGTTAGCCTTTTCTTATAAGGACCTCCTTTAAACCCTGTAGAATTCTTATACCCTTGAGCAACATTCATCCCCATGGCATAACCACTACTCAAAGACTGATTCAACAATTTTCTATCCTCCACTTGCACAATAAGAGAATAAGCCCTATCCAAATCTGGAAGAGGATCGAGCATCATAATTTGATCAATGACAGATTCATAGTTCTCATTTAATCCTTCTAAGAATTTCATAAGCCTCTGCTGTTCTTCTCTTAATGTGGCTGCCCTCCGTGCATTACACAAACAATCTAATGGTGGTAATACAGCATCTAATTCGTCCCAAAGCGCCACCAAGTTGTTGAAATATTCAAGTACACTCTGATTACCTTGAGTATACTTGAAAATTTCCTTCTGCAATCTATAGACCTTAGGTCCATTTCTACGACCAAAACGTAATGTAATAGCCTTCCAAAGCCTTGCAGTACTCTCTATATGTGTAAATGCATTCACAAATTCCTTCGAAATAGAGTTAACTATCCATGTTGACACCATAAAATCGACCTTAAGCCACTGAGTATAATACTTAGACATAGGAGAAGGCGCAGGCAGATTTCCAGTTATAAACTCAAGCTTACTTCTCGCAGCTAAAGCACGTCTAACAGATTTACTCCAATTTATGAAATTTGTACCAGTCAATTGTGCTGAAACCAACTGAATACCTGGATGATCTGAAAGCGGAAGAGACAGTATCTCTCGGATCTTATGTGCTGTAAATCCAGGAGGTAAATCCTCAGCTCCGTCGTCGTTAAACGGCGGATCGCCTCCTTCTGGTCCCGCCGGTGGATCTCCGCCATTCCTACCAGCTCGATAATCAGCAAATGGATTGCCATTCATTCCTGGATCTACATTCACCTTCGGTTCCTCATCACTGAAGTCATCTTCAACCGTGACTCCAGCTTCCTCTGCAACTCGTGCACGCCAGTTCGGTTTCTACTGCTTCACCATTTCGCGAAACCCTAGCACCTCGCTCTGGATACCATGTAGAAAACTAAGAAAACGAGAGTAATTTTGTGGAGAAGAAAATGAACTGTTTCATTATCTGGTAAAATCTCAACATTACACTGTAGTTCAATCTTCTATTTATAGAAATAAACCTACAGCTAAAAGAAGGATAAAAGCGTTCTCTAAAAGATCCGACTCTAACTACAGCCATACGATTAGAATCAGATCTACGACTGTGAACAAACTTTCACTTATTAACTCATCCAACGTGGAAGGACACGTGGACGAATCAAAAACATAGCCGCTCAAATATAAACTCAAAAGCTACGCGCCTTTCATTCCCTCCATCTTCATCTTCTCCACCAAATCTGCTGCAACTGTAACTCCACCATTATTATTAGAATCAGAATCTCCACATATGTACGTTTTTGAGAGTTAAGACGACTACAAATAAAATTTGTTAATCCTCCAAGATAACAGATGGCATCCTCTGTCCCGAATTCTGTGTCTCAATCGTGTTCCTTCTCCAACTTTTGCTTTTGGTGCAGTTGGATCAACTGCTGCTGCTCCTGCTCCAGTTTTCAGTTTTGGTGGGAGTTCTTCGGGATCTGCTTCAGTAATCACTACCTCTTTCAGCAGCTCCTCTTCAACCAGTGCAGTTGCATCGACTAGTGGTGCGGCTCCTTCGACTTTCAGTTTTGGGATGAGTAATCCTGCAGCAATCATCCACAGCAATCAACTCTGATAATGCTCGTCCAAATCCCTTTGGTTCCAGTTTGCAAGCTCCTACGCCTTCGATGTTCGGTTCATCTCCTGCTACCGGATTTTCCTTTGGTGCATCTGCCGCAACCTCTCAACCCACAAACGCTGCACCTGTCACTTTTAATTCGTTTTCCTCGGCCCCTGCTTCAGTCTTTTCTTCGCCATCCCCGTCTCTGAGCCAGCCTGTATTTGGTAACAGTTTCCAAATGAATGGAGAAGACAGTATGGCTGAGGATCCTGTGAAGTCGACTGCACCTACACCATCCCTACCTGCATTTGGCCAACCCAACGCCTCTCCTTCGCCCCCTGGCTTCATGTTCGGATCAACAACAGTTCAGCCTCAAGCAAATCCCTTCCAGTTCGGTGGGCAGCAAAATAACCAAGGTGCTCCTCAGAACCCGTTTCAGGCATCGGGTAGTCTAGGTGGCAGCTTCTCGTTAGGCAGTGGCGGAGGTGACAAGTCCGGCCGAAAGTTTGTGAAAGCCAACAGAAACAAGAACAGGAAGAAGTGAATTATTCACTAATGTGTTCCACCAACAACAGCTTGTGATTTTTCAACGGCTTTCGGATCCCTATTCGTGGCGATTCGTGATTTGGCTAGCTGCTGCTGCTTCAGAAATTAAGGTCTGCTGTTTCTGCCCTATCATATCTCGGAAATTTTGCGGAAGGAGAAAATCATGTAGAATGTGAGAGTAGCGATTTTGAAATGCGCGTGTACTAATAGTGTCTGAAGGAGGCTCGGGAGCTATGTAGTCGAGATCTTGAACGAGCATCGAGAAGCTCTCGGAATAAGTGTTCTAATTCAATATCACATGGTATAATGCTGTTCTGTTACATTTTCGTTGTTATAAAGTGTTGTAAAATCTGGTTTTCCAGAAAACTGAAACGATCAATGTGTATTGCTGAGGATTTTAGATGAGTAATGTATATCAGGTGAAATAATAAACATATTCAGATCTCTCTCTCTCTCTCTCTGTGTCTGTTCATCAGCAGTTGTAAATCGATAACCACCATTTCAGTTTTGTCACCAGAAGCCTGCGGTTTCTACCATTAATCTCTTTCAGTTCTCACTCTCTCTCTCTCTCAGAAACACACACGCAGACAATGGGAAGAAGGGTGATGTTACTGCCATTACTGTTTCTTTCATTCCTGTGCACTTCATCACAGGGTTTGCAGCATAGAGTCGGAGATTCGATCTGGTCGATTCCTCCGAACAACGATTTCTACACCAACTGGTCATCTTCCTATACCTTCAACACCGGAGATACTCTCTGTAACTGCCTTCACCTTCTTCCAATTTACGCGAATTTCTTTTTGATTTTCTCGGTTGATCTCGCTAAATCGAAGGAAAACTGCAGATTTCGACTTCGATTCCGGACTTTACAACGTTCTTCAGGTTTCAAGAGGCGAGTACGATTACTGCACCGGAGATAATCCGTACACCGCTGCGATGGAGGGGCCGGCAACGCTCTCCTTGCCTCTGAAAGGCGTGTTTTATTACATATGCAATGTTTCGAACTATTGTGGCTTAGGACAGAAGGTTAGTATCATCGTACAACAGAGTCCATCTCCTGCATGAAATCAAGTTCTTCATTTTTCTTTGTATTGTGTATCTCTCCCTCAATTTACTCTAATTCTAGTCTATATATTGTGATACGAAATGGGCCAAATCAGAGTAGGCAAATTACTCAAAAATTCACTCCGATTCGGACTCTCTCCAATCTCCATCTCTAGGGATGTCAAACGGGCCAACCCACCGGGTTTCTGGCTAGCTCTATCGGGTTGCGGGCTTTTCGGATCGGGTTAATCGGTCTTTTTTTTCTTTCGGGCTATTATTTTTTTACCCTAACCCTAACCCACCGGGTTTCGGGCTAGTCCACTGGGCATTAAATATAAAAAAAATAAAATTGATATCGTATAAATATAAAAATAATTATTATTTTAGCACATATTTGTATAAAAAAATTAAATAAATTATTAAATATTGTGAATTTAACAAAAATATTTTTGAATGTCAATCTTTATTTTACTTTTCACCAAGCGCCGAAGTAAAAAACGTATAGAATTTAAAATGAAGGTTTTATTTTTATTAAAACATATTAAAAATACTCAATAATAATTAAAAACACAACCTAATTTATCAAATTTATAAGTAGAGTAATGAAATAAGTCATGAATTCATAATTTATGGTAACCCACCGGGCTTTCGGGTCAGCCCTATCGGGCTCGGGCTTTTTTCGGTCCAGCCCTATCGGGCTTTTTTACTTTCGGGCTATTATTTTTTAGCCCTAACCCACTATTTTTTTCGGGCTAATCGGATCGGCCCGTCGGGCTCGGGCTTTTTTGACATCACTATCCATCTCTATCCCTTCTTATACAATTATTAATTGGAAAAAAAAGGTGTTGAACTAATAATATTTTGTTTTATGTTTATTGAAATAATATGATTTTTTTATTTTAATTTCACTATTAAAAATTCTATTTTATCTTTCTTTCCAACGCATGATTATCTACTAGGATTCGTGATTATTTATTTATTTATTTATTTATTTATTTATTATTATTATTATTATTATTATTATTATTATTATTATTATTATTATTATTATTATTATTATTATTATTATTATTATTATTATTATTATTATTATTATTATTATTATTATTTATTTATTTATTCTCGTGTCGGAAAAATATTATCACTTTATGAATGAGACATGAGGAGTATTATTTATTTTTAAATGTCTCATTTTGAATTTTGATGGTAAAATAGGTAAGAGTTTAATTACTTCCTTGTTCTATTTCAACTGTCATGTTTTCCTAATCTAATCTGGCCATCCTACATTAATTGTTTCTTTTTTTGAAGTGAAAATAATTGACCCTTACTTTTTAAATTGACCTGTTTTCTACTAGCATATCACTTCTCATATATATATATATATATATATATATATATATATATATATATTAGAATATATTGCAATTGAAAAAATCGAACAAAATGATGTCGAAGACGAAGGTGCCCACGAAGGTGCTCACCCTAAGGTGACTAGCATATCATTCATATATATATATATATATATATATATATATATATATATATATATATATATATATTGTATTCATCGATCGTCACCGTATCATCCATACTGGTTGCTAAGAGGTTTCAACAAATTTGCAAGGTGTTTGATGAAATGTTTAAATGGAATTGCATGTTCCTGTGTAGGGATCGTCATTTTCATGAATTTCGCAAGGTGTTCGATTTAATACCGCACTGAAGTTCGGCTGTCGCTTTCCTCCTAGCCTCTATTGATACAAAATTCATTGACTTTACAAAAAGTTGACCAAGTCAACTGTTTTTTACTCCAAGTCTTTCGGTGCGGTTCCACCATTGGCATCATTCCTCTTTCTAAGTCATCGCGTGCGACGACTTTGAAATTAGTGAAAATACCAATGACTTTATTACTCTTTCGCTTTGTTTCACTTAATTAGTCTAGCTTAGATATGACACAAAAATCAACGAAAATAGAGATAAAGAAATTTTAACAAATGTTTTTATGTTAATTTGTTTCCTTTTTAGAAAAGTGAACTAATAAATGAGATAGACGAAAAATAAAACGCCTACTAATTAAGTGGGACATAGCCGCCTCCTCTACCCATCATGGACACTCTTAATGTGCTCGGTGTATATTTATATAAGTTAATATAAATTACATATATTAGATAAGTTAAGATATATATTTATATCTTTTATTTATTGGTAGTATATCACATCATCAATGGACAACGTAAAGAATGTCAACAATAAATAGGAGAACATTCCTATTTCTTGTATTATCTCAAAAAAAGAGAATTTCTTTTACCAGTAAGTAGAATATTACTGGAAAAAAAAAAAGCACGAAGATATTTGGTAAATCAATAAGGGGTTAATGCTTGAGGTCTTCTTGACATGGAGAAATTAGTGGTTTTGTTCAAGTCGATAATCAAGTAGAAAGATCGGTTAACGAACAACTAAAACTCGAAACATGTGATCTTGAAGATTAATCTCTTACTGTTTGACTAAATATACGCATACCTGCGTGATGATTTTATTGTCTGCCACTATTTCCTCTCTTTCTTCTCTTTCCTCAAATATATATAGAGAGAGAAGTGATCCGCGTGATGATTTTATTGTCTGCCACTATTTCCTCTCTTTCTTCTCTTTCCTCATATATATATATAGAGAAGTGATTTGCTACTCTCTCTATGGTGCTCACCTCGGTGGGCACATTCGTCGTTTTATCATCTTGATATTATTTTATTCGATTTTTCAATTGTATTATATTCTAATACCCTAAATATAATTATCGAAATCATAAAATAAAAAAATAAAAATAAAGATCAAGCACAAATGATTTTATTAGTCATTTTTAAGTTAAAAATCCAAAAAAAATAAATCGGTTTTAATTTTTTTGGTTTTATAATTTTTATAATTATTTTTAAGGTACTAGAATATAATACAATTAAAAGAATCGAACAAAGTAATATCAAAATGATAAAACGACGAAGGTGCCCACGGGGGTGAGCACCATAGAGGGAGTAGCATATCACTTTTTTTTTTCTCTCTCTCTCTCTCTCTCTCTCTCTCTCTCTCTCTCTCTCTATATATATATATATATATATATATATATATATATATATATATATGGAGTTGATCAAATGAAAACTTAATATTTTGTGAAATATGAAAACCGTTGCATACCGTTGATCTACATAATCTGATAGATGAAATTTGGACACATCATCAATTTTGTAATTGATTTTTTATTATTTTATTGATCTATTAATTCAAACATGAGGGTAAATAAGTTAAATATTATTGAATTTAATTAACAGATCCCTTAAAAATGGGGGATTACGTAACTTCCTGCAAGTTATAATTGGTAACTAATCCCTCTTATTAAGGTAGTATCTAAAACATCAAACGTCTTTTATTCTCTCAACTTTTTCTTGCTTTTATCGCCATTTTTGCAGATGTATTGAGTGAGTTTTTTTTTTTTTTTTTTTCGGAAGGTTTTAATTTGTTTCAGGAATACCCATCTACCAGTAATTTAATTATCACTTCCATCATGTCATCTTTTAATTTCATTTAATTTATATATTATTCATGTTAATTTTTTACTTTTTAACAACATACAAAGAATGTAACAAAAACTACAAAAGTGCAACGATTCTTGATAAAAGTGCACCGAAATACAAAATGCACCACCATTATCTGCAGAAAAAAGCAACGATTCTCACTATATGTGCAACATGATAAATACATGCAGTAAATCATACAAAAAGATGCAACGAAATACAAAATGCATCACTGCCTGCAGAAAAATGCAACGATTCTCACTATAAGGTTTAGGGTTTAACTATACCGACTAGGGTTTATAAACACTAATAACTATCCCTATTAAGATTTATTATTCCTCCACTATGGTTAAGTTTTGTTTTCAAGACTAGGGTTTAGTTGTCTTGACGAAATTAACTTAATGCATGATGAAATATTAAAGAAATATGCATGATCATACTAGGTGTAATGCATTATAAAATATTACAAAATGTATATATAGTTGAGTGTTAAAAAGAAAAAATATTGAAATTGTCAAAGATGCATCATAGCATATCAAAAAATGCATCACAATCTACCAAAAAATGCAATATAAAGTAGATATGTATGCAACAAAAATATTGGAGTGTACTATAACATTCAAGTTGCATACACTATTAACTATAGAAGTGTACTTTTTCCTACCATGTTCAATTCATCCAACTAGGGTTTAGTTGTTTGTACTAGGGTATAATATTTGTTACAGGTTTATTACAAAAATAAAAATAAATAATGCATATTCAATACAAAACGGTAGAAATAATTTAGCACAAAAGCAATAAATTCATTATGAACGCAATATTCATGATGAAAAAAAAAACGTATACTAATACATAAAAATTATGCATTTCTAAAATCATGAATTTTTGTAAAAAATAAATAAATAAAAAACAAACCAATGCAAGCAACACAATTTTTTAATGCGTGACAAAATAATCATTTAAATTTCTCTCTTTGACACACTGAAAAAGAAATAATGAGAATAATATTGTATCAATTTTATGATTTCAGAGTAATGCTTAAATTGTAGCAATTAGTATTTTAAGTAAGATATAGTCAATCCCACAATAGTAGGAGACGTGATTTGTAGATAACATCATCTCTCTTCCATTTGACTTTTTTGCCCTTAATTATACGATTTATACATTGAAAAATCTTTAATTAATTGGGTGGTTACTAATCAATATCTAATTCTATCCATTGATTTCATATAAATATTTTAGCTATTTTAGTAATTTGCTAGTACTAAATATTTTATATATCAAAAGCGGTTTTGTTTTTCATTACAAAATGAGATACCTTTCAGCTGTTTATATATACACATATATATAGAGATATATATATAATATACCCAATATGGTATAAGGAAATCAAATTAAGGACATACATTTAAAAAACACAAAAAATACCCATTTTGGACGCGCAATTACACAATTACCCTCGTTTTTACTCTAAAACCTATTTTTCCCTCTCTCTTTTTGGCGCTCTCCCTATTTCGCGCCGCGCCCTATTTCTCTCTGTAAACCCTATTTCTCTTACTAACATTCCTTCGTCTCTATTTCTCTCTCTATTTCTCTCTCTAAACTCTCACTCTCTCTTATATGCTAACAACGGTGGAAGAAGAGCGACAAATCCGCCGTGGACGGCGGCGGCGGTGGAGGAGGAAGCGTACGGTGTCGTAGATCTGTTCGCGATGGAGGAGGAAGCGAACGACGGCGACGTAATCCTCTGCCGATCAGTTTCCGCAACAGCGCCGCCTTGTCGCTGAATTTGGTAAGAAACTGTGAGGAGGAGGAAGCAAATGGCGACGATGGTGGAGGAAGAAGAGAACGGCGGCGGTGGAGGAGGAAGTGGACGGCGGAAGCGGAGGAGGAGGAAGCGGACGGCAGAGCCGGAGTCCGTCGACGGCGAGGTTCTGGATCTGGTCGAGTTCGTGGATCTCGATGCCGTTTCGCCATTGCTCGCGGATCTCCGTCACCATCGCACTCCAAGAATCCTACCATATTGCTGCTGTATTGTTCGAGAGGCCACCAGTCGTGTTCTCCAAAATCCATCCTGCCGTATATGCGTTTCAGGAATTCTCGTAAGCATTTCTCCTTTTTAATTCGCTTGATTTCAGCTAGATGATTGTTATGATCGAAACTATTGAGGTTGTAAATTGGTTGTGGATTGATAGATTTTGGCTTATCGATTGCTCTGGAAATATCAGTGTTTGATTCTGCACGCGTTTATTCAATTGCTAAGTGTATTGAACGTATGATGGGTGAGAGGTGGGATGTAAATGGCGAAGAGAAGATCGTCGCTGCTGTATTTTATTGGGTGGGAGGAGGGATGCATCCTTGGAAAACTGTTTCTAAGGTATGTTCTGTTTATTGATTTGAATAGAAGATAGATTCATTGGTTAATTGAGGATCGACTCGCTATAATTGTGAATATTTGACTCAATCATGATTTTGCAATTTGCGTTTTCCATAAGGAGAATTTGTTTGCAGAGTTCGAGTTCTGATATTGATAAGTTCCTTTCATACCTAGCTTGCTTTAATATTGGGTGAGAGGTGGGATGATGGATTGATGCTGATACGATTTGTACTTGTTTTTTTAGGGCTCTGATGGAGAAGGTGAAGATGACGAGAGTGATGAGGAAGTGATTGAACCAAAACCCGAAGCAAATCAGTCCTCTAAGAAGAGACAAGCTGTTGCTGCTCTGCAAGCTCCTGCAGTAGCAAAGAAAGCTAAACAAACCACACCAGAGCAGCAGAAAGGTTTGAAGTTCTTTTCAGTTCAACTTCTTTATTGCATAAATTTTCGGGATCATATCAATTGAAACGTGTTGGTAACTATTTGTAGGTAAGAAGGATCAGAATGCTACTCCGTCACCGTCAAAGAAATCTGTCGGTATTGGTTCTGCTTTGCACAGATTTTGTTAATACTGTAATGTTTTTTCAGATTTTGTGGTTCGAAATGTTGGTCCCGGAAAAGAGTAATTGGTGTATGGGGGGGGGGGAATACACCAATAACCAACCGTTTTTGACTTTTGTAAAATCAGGTCGATCTGCAGGTCGATTGTCAAGGTCGACCTTATCAGAGGCAGTTTGATCTATCAAGCTTGTATGGTATCAAGCTTGACTTATCAAACTATTGTTAATGCGGAAGGTGGAGGTTGATTTACTCTTTGAAAAATCTCAAGGCTGATGAACAGTAGCAGGTTGATGGGATATGCAGGTTGATGCCAGTCAGTTTGATAACAAAATATAAGTGCAATAAATAGAGAGAGAGAGAGAAACACCGCGATGTAGCGTGGTTCGGAGAA
Source organism: Thymus mandschuricus (assembly GCA_029379335.1). Classification (NCBI taxonomy): domain Eukaryota; kingdom Viridiplantae; phylum Streptophyta; class Magnoliopsida; order Lamiales; family Lamiaceae; genus Thymus; species Thymus mandschuricus. Next base: position 24,700,858 of record CM057071.1, on the reverse strand, counting down.
ACCCTCCTACGTCCACGTCAGGTCGACTCGACCTGAGAATCCCTTTTCTTTTGGATCCACCTCTCTCTTATTTATACTGACTGAGTATCAGTTCTAGATACAATCTAACTTGAGAGTAACTAGACACGAGTTTTGGGTCGTGACCCTTACAACCTTCGTACTAAAACGTACAAACAACCTTACGCTATTACAGAGCTTGACTAACTCTATAATGGTGAAAATAAAAACAAGCTTTCTAACTTCGAACAAGTCGGAGAAGAAGTTGTTTGAACAATCGACAAGCAGCAGTGAACGCTTCGTCGTTGTGGTATTTTTCGGACTTGGAAACCTCTCTTCGTCAAGTGTTTGGGAAACTAATCGGATTTCGAACACTTGAATGGATATGAACTTTGAGAGAGATTTGGGCAGAGATATGGCGTTGATAGCATGTGTTTCCCGTACATGAATCCGAAAATGGCTGAAGTATTTATAGGCAGTTTTGAAAAACTAGCCGTTGGAGTCGGGCTGACGTGGCACTAGCCGTTGGATGCTGACTCACTTCTAGCCGTTGGGAATATTCGTCCTTGCTGGCACTCGACGTGGCAAGGATCAGGTCGTGACACTCCATGAAGGTGGAGCATCGACCTTGATTGATAATCCAGCTCTTGAAAACTTCTAAGGCAATGTCAGCTGGAAGCTTGATAGGGGAGGTCGATAGACAGGCTGTTGATCCAGCTCGATCCAATTGAGGCAGGTCGATACATCGACCTTTCTCTTACAGGGTGGATCGAACTTGACACTTAAACGTTGAAAGGCATCGACCTGCACTAACAGGTAGCAGGTCGATCTATCGGCCTTGACCCTAAACAAGTAAAATATGCCTAAGTGTGGTTTCGATAAACATCATCAAAATCAAACTGCAGGGGGTTCCCAACAATTTCCCCCTTTTTGATGATGTCGAAACCCAACACTTTACAAATGATTCCTAAGATAAAACACTGAAAGGAGGTATCAGAGCTTAAACAATTTTCAATCATAAAGATTGATAAGGAATTAAATGAAAGGCAGATAAGGACATAATTAGAATAAAGCAGTAAAGGCAGATGCCTGGACAAAGAGATATTGTCGTCAGGACGAAGAATGATTTTGTTTCATTAAGCTCAATAGCAGAATACATGGAGAATTTACAACCAGCTGTGAGCATAAATGAAAAAGATTACAAAATCATCTATCTACATGGCCTGGATCTTGGCACGGGCTGCCAAGCGCTCTTCTTGGACCTGCTCCCTTGACAACGACTGCATGCTTGCGTAGATTCCATCCCTGATACGACGATAGTCGGGATCGGAATTTGATACGTTGACGCCAAGGCCGATGGCAGTTTGGGCGATGTACTGGTCGATTCGAGAGTAATCCAAATACTCCGAAGCACCAAGACGTAAGGGCGCAAAATATTGCTGAGCAGGGGCCCTTATCGTCACACCAGCCTCTGCAGCCTTCTTCTGTAGATCACCAATGAATTTTTGGTATGGAAACTTGCGCATATAGGCTGCATACGCTTCATCGGCATCGGCAGGCAGGGAGGGGTCCTTGATGAAGTAGTGCAGGAGGATGAAGCACGAATTGAGCTCCCGCAGCAGGTTGTTCTGAGATTCATCAAGCCAATCAACGACCTGCTGCAGTCCTCCTGCATTCAGAACAAGAGCGGACTGGCTGATCCAGTCCACCTCTCTCTTCCTTCTAGCCTCAGCAGCACGGCGCTCTGCCTTGAAGCGCTGCTGCTCCTCTTGATTTGCAGCCTGCTCCGGCGTAGCACCAGCCAGCACCATGGCGGAAATGAGATCGGCCTCTGCTGCCAATCGAGCTTTGGCGGCAGCAGCCTGCTCCGCACCAAGCTGGGAGATAGGATCGGCATGAGAGGCAGCGGCCTTGGGTGCAACGGCCTGGGAGGGCTTCTTTTGAGAAGGAGGAGGAGGAGGAGCCTTGGATTTTGGGGCCGGGGTCTTCTTTTTCTTCGCGGCGGCGACTCTCTCTTCTTCCCCCTTTTCGACATCATCAGTCAGGGCCTTGATAAGGGAAAGAAGAGACGCATCCTCTTGCTGGAGTTTGATCACAGCATCCTTCAACTCCATTTGCCCACTGAGAAGGGAGGAGATGGTGCCGTGGATGGCGTTGATCTGGTCATTGGAGGTCGATGCCGAGTTTGAGATAGCAGAGTTCAGGTTGTCTACTCGCTCATCGACCTTGGATAAATCCTCCAATACCTCCGCGATCTGGTCACGGGACGCCATGTTGAGCTCATCAAGCTGGCCCGGCAGGAGCTTGTCGGTATATTCTTTCAGAAGTCTCACTGCAAAATCAGTGACACGCTCCCTGGCAACTTCATCGGCCTGGGCTTTGGCATCTTTCACTATGTCGGCCCGGGCCTCAGCTACGGCCTGCTTGATTTGTTCTGGGAGGCTGGTGATGATTGACTCGAGTTTGGCAGAAATATCATCTAGCGCAGCCTCCACATCGACCCTTGGAGACGGAGCAGCAGCAACTAGAGGCTGATCATCACCCTCAATCCTGGGTGATGATTGCTCCGGAGTTTGAATCCGATCAAACTCGTCTCCGGCTTCGGTGGCGGAGTTGTACAGGGCGCGAGAGTGCGCATAGAGGGGGCGAAGGTCGATGCCCAAAATTTTGGCTTCGACCTTCATGCGGCGAAGCACCAGCTGACGGAAATTGGAGGCCGCATCCCCCACGGTGTAGAAACCGAACTCCGATTCAAGAGCCAGCTCCTCGACCTTCAGGTCGTCGAGAGTGACGACCTGCAGCAACGCCTCGAACATATAGTAATAACTCGACTTACAATCCAGGTAGAACTGGAGGCGAGTGGCGAGGTCGAGGGATTTGGGGAGTTGGGCAATCCCCGGCATCAGGTCGATGACCTTCAGCCTGGCCTCTGCCTTCTTGGCAGCGACCTGGGAGTGAGCAGCAGACATTGGCTGCTCAACGAACGGCTGGACCTCCAGCACGACGTCCTCCTCCACAGGCGCATCTCGAACTGGGGAAGGCAGGGATTCATCAGCAGTCAAATCCTGGATCTCGACAGATCCAGCGCGATGGACTGAGGGAGGCCTCTGTGGGGAGGGGGCAACGACCTGCTGAGAGGATGCAGGGTGTTGCGGCGAGGCGGTCGGCTCGGCGGCGGAACGGACTGGAGATGGAGTCCGTTCGGCTGAGAGAGAGAGCGATGAAGCGGGCGAGGATTCCCTGGGAGGTGCAGAAACCTCGAAATCCAGGGGGAGGATCTTGTGGAACGGCCTGGGAGGATCACCGGAGGCCGACTGCGTCCTCCGTGGAGGAGTCTTCTTAACAGGAAGAGCCTTCTTAGCAGGGCGAGCGGGAACCAGGTCGACATCGGCCTTCCTCTTCTTATGGACAGGTCGATCTGGGATCCTCCATCCAACCTTGGATTGCCCTGTTCTGGCGAGATGCTCCCTGACAGAGTCTGGGGAGTTGTGATAGATTTGCGGTGCCACCCCAATCGCCATCTCAAGCTGATGGAGATCTTTTGGAATGAACAAGGGGGGAAAGGCCGGATCATTGGACCATTTCCTATTCTTGAAGTAAGAAAGGATAATACAGGTGGCCTTCGATCCGAGGCACATCGGCCTCTTCTCGTTGTGAAGATAGACTTTCACAATGGCCTCTCCCTCTGTCTCGCAGACGATCTGTCTGGCCTCCTCCCAGAGCAGCGAGACCATCAGTTTTGCCCAACTGATCGGTAGATCGAGAATTACGGCCGTCAAAATCTGGAATTTGAACGGGGTGACCTGGTCGTAATTCCCGACGTGCCCTAGAAAGCACTTTTGGATGAAGTCCATAAGGAGGCGGAATTTGGGGCGCAGCTCGCTCCTTTTGAAGGCCACTGGAACGAACTGCTTCTGCTCAATCAAGACCCGATCTGCAACCTGCTGCAGTTGGTCTTGGGAAATCTCCGATAATTGCATCTCCCCTCCGTCTCCAATACCGAAGGCGCCCTTCACCGCATCAAGAATGTTGATGGTGACCATGGATTTCTGGGTTCCGAGGGTGACTGTGTGGGAAGACACGGACTCGCCCTCGTTCCAGTTGTAGAAGAAAGCGCATACCATCCTGGACAGACTCTTCGCCGGACGATGGGAGATAATTTGATGGAATGGGAAGCATCTCTCCACAACGGTGAACATGGAGTCTAGATCGCGAAAACCGTAGTTTTCGCGCACCATGTAGGGCTCATACTTGATACGAGCGGACGGGTAGGTCTCGATTTCCGACCACTGCATCTCTTTGCGACCGGAAGTAGAGGTTTGAGCCATGGTTGTTGGTTTTCTGCAACGATATAGATAGGTAAGTATAAAATACTTAAAAGAGATTAAAAGCAGAGTAGAAATAAAACACAAACCACGGTGAAATCTTTGTGCGATCGAATGAAAAGGATGAAAACCAGCAGTTGAGTAATAAGCACGACGGCGGCAGTTTTTTGCAGAGACAAATTTAGGTTTTTCGAAAAAGATGAAGAAGACAAGTAAGAAAGAGAGAAAACTGCATGCCATATTTATAGAATTTTCGAACGGTTGAGATCGTTCGAATTTGAAAAGGTGAAAATATCTCTTTAATTCTCAGCCACACGATGTGTGCGCGTGAAATGTGAAACGTTACACATTCGCGCGTGAGATATGAGAACGTGCTATAACTTGCACTTTTTGCAGAGAGAAGGCAGTGAATTAAATGCATTCTCGGTCAATGTGTCAAAACTTGACACTTGACTGGATGTTTTACAAAAAAAAGGTAATCATTATTCCTTTTTCCTCATTTTCTGCAAGTTATCAGAACCTTAAGTAATGAAACACATTGAGAAATAAATAACACAAATAAATGAAGAATTCAATGCGTATTGAAGAAGTTATAAGACAAAAGGGTGATACTGCCCTTTTGATTCTTCCTTCATAAATGCAGTTGCATTCTGGTTGGTGTCGGTCTGATAATATCGGCCTTGTGACGGAGAACGGCCTGTCAAAGTGAACGGCCTGAATTTGTGATATCGACCTGGACATATAATATCGACCTGGCAAGGTGGAACTGCCTGGACTTAAGACGTCGGCCTGGCGAAATAAACGCCCTTGAGATGGACATCGGCCTTTGTTCCCCCTTAAATGATGGATCACTTTGGCTAAGTGTTCCCCCTCAATTTGAGGAATGCAGGTTGATCTATTGAATAGTCGACGGCCTGATAAGGGACACGGCCTGTTGGCAGACGCGGTCTGTGGATAGGCACGGCCTGTTCAAATAGTGACTCGCTGTTCAAATGGTATCGGCCTGTTGAGTTGATGACGGCCTGTTCCCCCTTAATATCGGCCTGCTTGCAAGGATACGGCCTGCTTGTTGGTCCCGATTGTTGGTCCCACAAGCTTTTGAGAAATTTGGCAGGTCGATGAGGAGATAACGACCTGTAGGCTTATGATCGGCCTGATGTCTCAACATTTAGTAACCCCAGCTTTCCACATAGCATTTTGAATCTTTCTTCGGCTAGGGGTTTGGTTAGAATATCAGCTCGTTGAATGTCAGTGTGTATCTTCTCTATAACCACGTTCTTCTTTTCCACGTGATCACGAATAAAGTGATGTCGAATATCCACGTGCTTGCATCTAGAGTGAAGAACTGGATTTTGAGTAATGGCGATGGCACTCGAGCTGTCGCAGAATATTGGCACTTCACTAACTTCAACTTCATAATCCTTAAGTTGTTGTTTGATCCACAAGATTTGTGCACAACAACTTCCTGCGGCCATGTACTCGGCCTCTGTGGTGGAGGTGGCTACTGAAGTTTGCTTCTTTGAAAACCAGGAAATCAGCTTGTTTCCGAGAAAATGGCAAGTACCCGAGGTAGATTTCCTATCGAGCTTGCACCCTGCATGATCAGAATCTGAATAACCTGTAAGCTGCAAATTATCATCACAAGGATACCAAAGACCTAGATTTGTGGTTCCTTTGATATAACGAAGAATTTTCTTTGCTGCTTCCAAGTGAGATTCCTTCGGATTAGCCTGAAATCTAGCACACACTCCAACTGCAAAAGTGATGTCAGGTCGACTAGCAGTTAGATAAAGTAATGAACCAATTATACCCCTGTACTGTGTTATGTTGGCAGGTTTTCCTTGGGGATCCGGGTCGATCTTCCCACCAGAGAGCATCGGTATTTTGACAGGCTTGCTGTCTTTGACACCAAACTTGTCGACCAGCTCGTGTGCGTACTTTGTTTGGCTAATGAAGATTCCTTCATCGGACTGCTTGACCTGCAACCCTAGAAAGAAATTCATTTCCCCCATCATAGACATTTTGTATTTTTCCGTCATGAGGTTACCAAATTTTTCGCACAGTATGGGAGACTTAGATCCAAATATAATATCATCAACATAAATTTGTACTAAAAGGATATGTTCATTCACTTTGATAGTGAATAGCGTCTTGTCGACTGAACCACGCTTGAATCCTGATTCGATGAGGAAAGATGATAGCGTCTCATACCAAGCTCGAGGAGCTTGCTTAAGACCATAGACGGCCTTGTGCAGTTTGTAGACTTTGCTTGAATCACCCTCCTCGAATCCAGGAGGCTGTTCCACATAGACTTCTTCTTCAAGAATGCCATTGAGGAACGCGCTTTTAACATCCATCTGGTAGACTTTGAATCGTTGATGAGCGGCATAAGCTAGAAACAGCCTTATAGCTTCTAATCTTGCAACGGGGGCAAACGTCTCATCATAGTCGATTCCTTCTTGTTGACAGTAACCCTTTGCTACCAGTCGGGCTTTGTTTCTGACAACTTCTCCAGATTCATCTCTCTTGTTCTTGTAAACCCATTTGACTCCAATGACGCCTTGATGATAAGGACGATCAACTAGTGACCATACTTCATTTCTTTTGAATTCATTGAGTTCTTCTTGCATGGCTTCTATCCAGTCAGCATCTTGAAGAGCTTCATAGGCATCCTTGGGTTCTATGCGAGAGAGATAGCAACTTAGAAGTGCACTTTCACCAATCGTCCTTCTCGTTCGTACTCCTTGGTTTGGGTTCCCAACAATGAGCTCTTTCGGATGATCATCGATCCAACGTCTGCGTCGTGATCTTTCTTCATTTGAAATGATTGGCTCGGGCTCATTAATGGGTTCATCAAACTCTGGATGAGTTGAAGGTTGATCAGTGGGCACATGCTGTTGCTCGAGCTGTTGATCAGGCTGCTGTTCGGCCTGGATGTTGAGCTGCTCCATTGTGTTGTCGAGCTGCTCGATTTGTGATGTAAGGTCGTGAACAGCATCAGTCTTGGGGACTGAAGGAGGGGGATCAGCCTGGTTAAGTCCGGCTGATGTATTACAGCTCGTATTATCATTTGCATCTCTTCCCCCTTGCTGTGTGACCTTAGGATCAGATTGATCCTCTTCCTCCAAATCATTTGGAGTCCATACTAGCAGGTCGTCTATGGGGGAGTTAGACGGCCTGTTAGTAGCGGGCTGATCTGAACCTGTACTTGACTCTCTGTACAGACAAGTAGACTCATCAAATACAACATGAGGTGTTACCTCCACAACTAGGGTTTTCTTATTAAAAACTCTATAAGCTTTGCTAACCTCCGAGTATCCTAAAAATACTCCTGGATCAGCCTTGCTATCAAAAGTTTTCAATTGGGATTTCCCATTGTTATGAATGTAACACAAGCACCCAAAAGCTTTAAAATATTTTAACCTGGGGAGCTTGTTGTTCCACAGCTCGTATGGAGTCTTTCCATGTCGGGTCGTGATGATCGACCTGTTTTGGGTGTAGCAGGCTGTGTTGACGGCCTCTGCCCAAAACTTCTTTGGAAGATTGGTTTCATCCAACATAGTACGAGCTGCTTCTTTCAGCGATCTGTTACGACGTTCCACCACGCCGTTTTGTTGAGGTGTACGTGCGGCTGAAGTTTGATGATGAATCCCACTCTTTGTGCAATATTCTTCGATCATCGCATTGATAAATTCAGTGCCTCGATCTGATCGAATGGAGATGATGGATTTCTCCTTTTGATTGCATAGCTTGCTCAGCAACGTGGGTAGCTTCTCCAATGTCTCCTTCTTTTTGAACATGAAAATAACCCACGTAAATCTAGAATAATCATCTATAATAACGAGAGCATATTTTCTACCGTTTATACTCAAGGGAGTGACTGGGCCGAAGAGGTCGAGATGGAGAAGTTCAAGAATTCGATTCGATGAATGAGCCGTCACGCTTGGAAATGATGATCTTGTCTGCTTTCCAGCTTGACATGCTCTGCAGATGTGATCACGATCGAAGACTTGGTCTGGCAGGTCGTTCACCAGCTTGTTGCGTGCGAGCTTGTTGATGGCCTTGAAGTTTAAGTGACTCAACCTCTTGTGCCATAGCCAGCTTGTCTCGGAATCGGCCTTTGTGACCAGGCAGGTCTCTATCCAATCTGTCCATTGAACAATATAGAGTCTATCCTGCAAAATTCCGGTAAGAAGAATTTCTCCTTCCTTATTTTTCACGAGACATTTGTTAGCGGTGAATTCTACTCGTTTACCACTCGAGCAAAATTGCGACACAGAAAATAAGTTATGATTAAGACCTTCAACATAAGAGACGTTAGAAATAGTTGTTTTACCAACTCTTAGATCGCCCTGGCCTCTCGTAAATCCCTTAGAATTTCCTCCAAAGGTTACAAGTGGCCCGTCTCGTTCTTGATAGTTTGAAAGTGGCGTTTTGTCACACGTCATGTGCTTCGAGCATCCACTGTCAATGATCCATACAGCTCCATGAGCTGCTTGGCTCCTTCTTTGAGCCTTCCCAACCTGCAATTAATTAAACTTAGCAACCCATTTGAGATTGGGTGCTACATCGGTTGCGGGAACGGCCTTTGGAACCCATATTTGCTTCCCCGGTCTGCTTCTATCCGAGGCTGAGGACGAGGCAGAAGCGGTCTTGGGCTTAGGAGCCTTGGATTTCTTCGAGCGAGGACGACGAGGCTGATAATATTGTTCTTCGTAAAACCCAGGTTGATACTGCCAGTCTGAAAAATTTGACTGTTGAGAATAGTGGCAGTAGCACCCTTGATAATCCGGGTGGAAGAACTCAGGGTGATACGGCCTTTGATATTGCTGGCCTTGGTATCGCCCTTGATGAACAGCCTTATTTTGATGGTAGGGGGCAGGTCGACGTTGCTGTGCAGGTCGACTCTCCTTCTGTTGAGGAGCGGGCTGTTCTTTCTTTCGTTGCTTTATGAGGATGGCCTGGGGCTGTCGTGCTGGATTCTTCAGCTTGACCATCTTATCAGGGAGAGCTTGATTAGCTTTCCGAACATTCTTTGATTTAGGCTGCGCTTTTACGAACGTGATCTCGCAGTCCTTGTTCTTGCTTTTCTTGGATTCTCCATTAAATCCAATCCCAGAGTGATCGCGCGGATTTCGTTGCATGGACTGGACCTCTTCAAGTTTCTTTCCGCTTTTCTTCAACTGACTCAATGTGAGTTGAAGTTTTTCTTCCTTTTTCACGAGGAGTTCGTGTCGGATTACCAAGTCAGCCAGCTTTGAGGTAAGGCAGTGTATTTCGGCATCCTTGGTCTTGAGGGACTCGTTCTTCTCGAGCTCCCTGGTATCGAACTCCTTGACCCGTAAAGTCAATTCGTCAACCTTTGACTTTAGGGTTTCGATCTCCCTTTCCTTTTCTTCATCGTAGGGAGAGAATCTTTCTTCCAATGCTAGCTTGTATTTTTCATTTTTATCCAATAGCTCAGCATTGTCTTCAACGACCTCTTTGAGTGTATCCACGAGATCGGCATAGTCGTCGAGCTGTTTCTTGATTTCTTCCCAAGACACAGCCTCGGATAGGTCTTCATCACCTTCTTCTGCACAATCATCGTCAGAAAAAGAAAGTGAAATGGGTTGAAGATCTACCTTTGAAGATCCCTCGTTTTGTTGATGCTCTCCAACGAAGCATTCTTCATCATCACTTTCATCGAAAGCGATGTATCCTTCGTCATCACTTGATGAGCTATCCGAGAGGTGAGCTTCCTTTGTTTCTTCGGCAATCATTGCAGCTCGTTGATCTTTGAGCTTCTTATCACGCTTTGCACGGAGCTCGTCTCTCTCGGCCTTGGTAAGATCCGGGCAGTCAGTCTTGTAGTGACCTGGCCTGCCACAGTTGAAACAACCACCCTCGGGTGTGTTAGAAGAATTGAAGGTTGAGGGTTTACCTTCTCCCTTTTTGTCAGGGCGGTCGTGGTTGCGGTTGGAGAAGTTTCGTTTGTTGTCACGGTAGAATTTCTTGTATTTGACAACCTTCCCTAGGAGCTTCTCATTTCTCCTAGCGGCTAGAGCATAGTCGAGAGTTATTTTCTCGAACTTCTTGACGATGGACTCGTCAATCGGAATTGGGGTAGCAGCTGAGGCTGAGTCGGCCTTGAAGGCTACCTCCTTGTTCTTTTCATCAGCCTTCTTGCTGGTGGAAGGCTGGGTTGATCCATGGATGCGGATCATCTCATACTCATTTCCGACAAGAATGTCGAAAAGATCTTCAGTGGTGAGGGAGTTGAAATCCGATCGGGCTGGATGCATGGCGGCGTATACGTGCCAATTTGCAGGGAGGGCACGTATCACTTTGAGATTCTTCTCGCGCTGCGTATACTTGTATGGGTTGATGGCAGCCACTTCAAGAACAATCTCGGTGAAGCGAATTTTCATCGCTTCGATGGTTTCCCCCGAAACCATCTTGAAGTCATCGAACTTGCTGCACGCCATGGACAGCTTGTTCTCCTTCATTTCCTCTGAGCCAAGGCTGATGGACCGGAGGGTGTCCCACATTTCTTTGGCCGTTTCCAGATTTCTGATCTTGGCCAGGTAGACGCCCTTCACGGTGCTGGAGATGAGTCCCTTTGCGTAATCATCGAGACCGGCCTCCTTCCTTTCCTCGGTTGTGTAATCGCGAGGATTCTTAAGGACTTTCTCGTATGTAGCCTCCCCGGGGGCTGTTCCATCCACGATAATCTTTGCAGCATAAATGGGGGAGGGACCGTTCTCTATGATGTCCCACATAAGGACGTGATGTGCCTTGAGACACATCTTGATTCGAAAGCTCCAATCTTCATAGCCTTGAACGGAGAAGTCTTCACATACCCTGAGAAGAGAAGCCTCCATAGCACAATAATATGATATGAATGAATGAAAAAGATTTTTCTAAGGATCGGTTCAAAATGACCAAAAGTTTGATAAAGAACTTTTAGTATGCAAAGCAGCGGTCAAAAGAACCACTGCTCTGATACCACTTGTTGGTCCCGGGAAAGAGTAATTGGTGTATGGGGGGGGGGGGGGGGAATACACCAATAACCAACCGTTTTTGACTTTTGTAAAATCAGGTCGATCTGCAGGTCGATTGTCAAGGTCGACCTTATCAGAGGCAGTTTGATCTATCAAGCTTGTATGGTATCAAGCTTGACTTATCAAACTGTTGTTAATGCGGAAGGTGGAGGTTGATTTACTCTTTGAAAAATCTCAAGGCTGATGAACAGTAGCAGGTTGATGGGATATGCAGGTTGATGCCAGTCAGTTTGATAACAAAATATAAGTGCAATAAATAGAGAGAGAGAGAGAAACACCGCGATGTAGCGTGGTTCGGAGAAACCCTCCTACGTCCACGTCAGGTCGACTCGACCTGAGAATCCCTTTTCTTTTGGATCCACCTCTCTCTTATTTATACTGACTGAGTATCAGTTCTAGATACAATCTAACTTGAGAGTAACTAGACACGAGTTTTGGGTCGTGACCCTTACAACCTTCGTACTAAAACGTACAAACAACCTTACGCTATTACAGAGCTTGACTAACTCTATAATGGTGAAAATAAAAACAAGCTTTCTAACTTCGAACAAGTCGGAGAAGAAGTTGTTTGAACAATCGACAAGCAGCAGTGAACGCTTCGTCGTTGTGGTATTTTTCGGACTTGGAAACCTCTCTTCGTCAAGTGTTTGGGAAACTAATCGGATTTCGAACACTTGAATGGATATGAACTTTGAAAGAGATTTGGGCAGAGATATGGCGTTGATAGCATGTGTTTCCCGTACATGAATCCGAAAATGGCTGAAGTATTTATAGGCAGTTTTGAAAAACTAGCCGTTGGAGTCGGGCTGACGTGGCACTAGCCGTTGGATGCTGACTCACTTCTAGCCGTTGGGAATATTCGTCCTTGCTGGCACTCGACGTGGCAAGGATCAGGTCGTGACACTCCATGAAGGTGGAGCATCGACCTTGATTGATAATCCAGCTCTTGAAAACTTCTAAGGCAATGTCAGCTGGAAGCTTGATAGGGGAGGTCGATAGACAGGCTGTTGATCCAGCTCGATCCAATTGAGGCAGGTCGATACATCGACCTTTCTCTTACAGGGTGGATCGAACTTGACACTTAAACGTTGAAAGGCATCGACCTGCACTAACAGGTAGCAGGTCGATCTATCGGCCTTGACCCTAAACAAGTAAAATATGCCTAAGTGTGGTTTCGATAAACATCATCAAAATCAAACTGCAGGGGGTTCCCAACACGAAATGATCTAATTCGTACTGTACGTGCTGTGTTTTGGTTAAAATTTGTGAAGTTTGTTCATATTGGTTATGTTTTGAACAGATGTTAGTATTAAAGTGTTTTTTAAGATTTGCTGGTTCGAAATGATCTAATTCGTACTCCATATGTTGTGTTTTTTGTTATAAACTATGAAGTTTGTTCATATTGGTTATGTATTGCACAGATTTTGTTAGTATTAAAGTGTTTTTTAAGATTTGCTGGTTCGAAATGATCTAATTCGTACTGCATGTGCTGTGTTTTTTATTATAAACAATGAAGTTTGTTTATACTCCCTCCGTTCCACTCTATTTGGTCTGCTTTATTATTTTATACCTCACATCTATTCACTCTATAGGCCAAATGGAGCGGAACGGAGGGAGTATTGGTTATGTATTGCACAGATTTTGTTAATATTAAAATGTTTTTTAGGGTTTAATTTTTAGTTTCAGGGTTTAATTCCTCAGTAGACTTTAGTACGAAATGAATCTATTTCGTACCAATACATAGTTGATTTAGTACGAAGTGAATCTTATTCGTACCAATACATAGTTGCTTTAGTACGAAGTGAATGTTATTCGTACCAATAACTGCATAATTGCATACTCAAATATGTTTTTCGTAATTCTTATATATAACTGGTACGAATTCGTTATATTTCGTACCTTCTTAAAGTTATACGAATATCACAGCTACAGTAGTCAGGAAAAAAAAAAAAAAAACTGAAATTCGAAAATTCGAAAATAAAATAAAATAAAATAAAATAAAATAAAAAGGAAAAATAATGAGGAGAGAAGAGGACACGTGGAAAAGGGAGAAGGAGGGGGAGGAGAAAAGAGTGGTGTTGACTAGTAAAAGTCAAAGTCTATTAGTAAGGGTATTTGTGTCCTTTCGCATCAAAAATGGGTATTTTTTGTGTTTTTTAAATGTGTGTCCTTAATTTGATTTCCTTATAACTAAATGGGTATTTTATTTTTCCACTCCATATATATATATATACATATATATATATATATATATATATATATATATATATATATATATATATATATATATACATATATATATATAGGTAGTGGATCATATGAAAACTAAATATTTCGTGCAAACTGCAAACCATGCATTTTTATGCATAGCATGATGCATTTTAATGCATAACATGTTGCATAAATAAATATATTTTTTTATTAATAAAAATGCATTATATAATATTATTTTTTTATGCAACATGTTATGCATAAATATGCATCATGTTATGTATAAAAATGCATGGTTTGCAGTTTGCACAAAATATTTAGTTTTCACCAAAACCACTCCCTATATATATATATATATATATATATATATATATATATATATATATATATATAGGATGAATCATATAGAAATAAGTCCTGGTGTGAGAAATATGAATAGATCTGAACCATTGATCTTAATTTGATCTGTGGCTGTAATTGATTTAAGCATGATTATAAGGTATCATAAGCATGACTAGGTTTAAGCATGAATTTGTACATTAAAAAGCATAATGGTGTTGTAAGCATAAATATATACTGATTTAAGCATGATTTTCTATAGTTTTAAGCATCTTTAGCATTTTAGCACATAAGGATTTATTTGCACACGAACCACTCCCACTAGAGGGAGTTTTCACCATATCCCAACCCTATCCATTGATTTCATATAAATCAATGGCTTGTAATGGTTTTTATATTTCACACTAGAGGGAGTTTTCACCATATCGATCCCAACCATATATATATATATATATATATATATATATATATATATATATATATATATATATAAACAGCTGAAAGGTATCTCATTTTGTAATGAAAAACAAACCGCTTTTGATATATAAAATATTTAGTACTAGCAAATTACTAAAATAGCTAAAATATTTAGTTATATGCTATACAATTACATATCATCTTCCTCTTCACAATGCTTCCAAAACTTTTCTTCATTTCTCTACTCTCCTAACTATTTTTCACTGAATGGAGGAGTACTATTTTTTATTTGATTCGTTCAAACTAAATCTCGAAAGTTAGAACTAATCGACTTGCAAGAAAGAAGGGGTCAATGCATTTCAATTCCGACAATATCATTTCTTTCAATTTTGGTATCCCAAATCTTAAAATTTCAGTAATTTTATATTATTTTGTAAAAATAAATATTGCTATTATAAAAACTAATTTCTTTAATAATAACGTATCCTAATTTTGGATTTACCAACCCTAATGATAGAGATAAAAATATCCCATCAGCCCATTTGAACAGTGGGCTTAGCCCAAGGGCCCAAAGAATGTTTTTCAATATACAAGCCCATGATGTAAAGGGAAAACGACAATTTGTATTAATCTCGGTCTAATCGAATCTGTGAAGAGATCTGACAGATCTGATCATGAGGAAGGAGCTCCTAAGGAGCACTAAATGCATTGCTATATTAAGTGATTACATTTAAAGAAAGGAACAATCCAAGCATTGTATTGTTATTGGCAAAAGTTATTAACGTATTCTCCCGATGTAACAGTATGATTCGGAGGTTGTTCACTGTTTCCCTCAAGAAGACTTTTTTACCCTTGATTGTCTACACTTATTACGATTGATGCCACCGCCTCTCGCCGATCCTATAAATAGGAGATATGTGGTATGTAAAAAGGTACGTTCATTCTCACTACATTCTCAATTGCTCACGCTATTACGTGTTTAGCGCAGATCCCTTCACACACTTGAAGGTTTTTCTCTCGAGGAACCTGAAAAACACTTACTCCGGTCTAAGTACTGACTTGGGCGTCGGAGGTCCTTCCTGGAGGACTCCACCCCCCAGTCCTCCGATTTTCTTTTGCAGGCTCCCATCGCAAAGTTGAGTCGTGCGAAGGCAAGGTTCGATCGGCGAGCATATTTGAGATATCTACCTTATATAAATTAATGATGGATCTACCCTGTAATAATGCTATAATTTGTATATCTAGTGAAGAGAGTTCGAATATCTATCATCACCATCGGAATAATATTCTTATTTCATTTAATAAATATTTCTTATTGTGAATCTATAACCCGAATTTGACTATTAATATAATAAAAACTAAGTTAAATGTTAAAAAATAATTATAAATCCTAATTGGATGAATGAATCATTTTTTTTAAATAAATGAAACTAAATTATAATAAATCAAAATCATTGTAAAGAAATATATATAAATTAATTTATGATTTATGTTTTTTTTTATTGATACCTTTTTGTTCCCCTTCATTTCTTCACGATCTCACAAAAAATCATATACTTTGTTTTCTTATCATTTGTTCTTCAATACACCAAATCAGTTGAATAAACGAATTTCTTCTTTGGCCTGAATGTACGAATTCACGAGTCCCACCTTATGTGAGTGAAATCACAAATTGGTGCATCGTCCAATTTGTATAGAATAATTTACGAGCTCAAATGAATTCGTACTTTTACAGGGACGTATTATATAAGTGTGGCTATTTTGTTTACTATTTTTTTTGATATTATTTAACGTGACTATGACTATGTATCTTATCTAACCTACATCTTAATTAAAAAAAAAAACAAAGGCCTACTTTATTGAAGTTTGTTACTTCATTGGTCCCAATTCAATTAATTTGTTTCATTTCAAAACGGAATTTTAGGTGTAATGTTAAAAGTGAAATGTATGTGGTCCATATTTTAAAGAAAGGTTAATTCGTTATTGATGAATCTTCGATTTGCGGCCCAAATTTGTATATGGCTCGTATGCGGATATAAAGAGGAACGCGAGGGATTTACGTGGTTCGATCGGTATGATCTACGTCCACGGGGGAAAAGAGTATTGTTTATATTTGAAATAGCGTAAGTAAGTACAGTACAATCAATTCTCATATTTATAGACAAAACTCATAGCGGTTGCAGAGGTGGGATCGTGGAGGTGTGGGTGGTTTTCCCTGCTCCGGTTTTTCCTCCATCAGCCCACGTTCTGGGCTTAGGGCTCAACTCCCTGGGCTTGTACTTGGCATGGACTGGGCTTGCCGATCTGGGCCTATGGGCCTTCACCGATCTGGGCTTGTCTCTATTTTGGGCCTTTGGGCCTAGGGAGGTGGGCCATTTCCTATCACATTCCCCCCCCCCCCCCAAAAAAGCGTGGGGTGATGGAGTTGATGTTTCCTTCCGTTGAGCTTGGTGAGTAGTGGCTTGAATCGTAGTAACGTACCCCCTTGAAATGTGTGAGGTAGGCCGAACTGAACTGCGTACCCCCTCTGAAATGTGTGAGTATGGCCCCTCTGAAATGTGTGAGGATGGCCGATCTGAACTTGGTACCCCCTCTGAGATGTGTGAGGAAGGCCGAACTGAACTTGGTACTCCCTCTTTAATTTGTGAGGATGTTGGAGGTCGGGGAATTCCGAGCTCGTTCCCGCCCAACCATAAAGTTGTCAGTCGCATTTAATGCGACGCATGGGGTACCGATAAAGCGTCGATTGGATGGGTTTGAAACGCCGTCGCATTGAAGGCGTATTCAATACGCGTTAATTCTTCCCTCTTAATGTCCTATGATTGAAAATAATTGCTCATTTCTTCTCACTTGCACAAAAGAAACCCTAATCTGCAAATCCTCTTTACTGTTCATCTCCACCAACCCTACATTTCTCGGAATCTTCAAGAACTAAGAGTAAGTTATGTCTTCTTTGATGTCGATTTCTACTTCTATTTCCGACTCTTCTGTCGGGGATGATCATTCCCCCGCTCCTTCACATTCTCCGGTGGCGACGGAAGAAGTCGCCGCCGCTTCTTCGTCCAACTCTCTTCCGGTTAGTTTCCCGGAAGATAGGCGTGCTTGCGTACGGTCCGACTGTAAGGAGCCGTATGGGCACGAAGTTGAGTTTTCTGAGTCTCCCGGAGTAGCTGGGAGCGTGGGTTGTCTAGAATCCATTATTTCTACCTCCACCCTCTACGATATTGCTGTAAAATTCAAATTTCCCCCTTCTGTTCTTCTTCTCCGGCCGAATGCCTACGATAGGGCTTATCGCCCCCCTCGTGGGTGTGTCACCGTCTACGAGGACCAGTTCAAGGCTGGTCTGCGTATACCATTTCCGGCCATTTATGCCGAAATTTACCGTATCTTCGATCTCTCTCCTGCCCAAATCACCCCGAATAGCATTAGCCAAATAACCGGGATGGGTATTGCCTGCTCTCGGCTGGGTATTCCCTATTCGATAGATACCCTTGGTGGAATGTTATCTTTTAAGTCTAGGACTGAAGGGTGGTACTACTCCTCATATCGGCAGAAGGGATTCTCTGTCAAGGTGCCCTCGAAAGTGCAAGACTGGCAGAAGAAGTTTTTTTACTGCCAGTTCGAGGGTGCCACTGAGTTTGGGTGGCACTCCGGTCCCGTCGTACTGCTGCCGAAGCCAAAAAATTTTGGCAAAGTGGTAGGGCGTTTTGCCAGTTTGGGCAGAATGCCGATGTCGCTTGCCGCTCTCAGGACAGCGGTACCGAGCCCCGATGAACCTTCCACTTCGGTGGATCCGAGGAGGGGTGAGGTCCCTTCCCCTTCAGTTTTATGTATTTCTTTTCTTTTTTGACATCGGTACTAACGTTCTGTCTGCTTGCAGTGGATTTGGTGAGGGGTAAGAAGGTGGCCCCCCAGAAGAGGAAGGGTGATTCCACTAGTTCCCCGTCCGGGCAGAAGAGGCAGGCGACCGAGTCTTCCGAACAGACTCGGTCCGGTATTCCTACTCCCCGATCTCGGGGTAATGTTGCTGTAGCCGCTGAGGAGGTTGACGTGGCGGCTGCAGGGAAGTTGGTTATGGGTTCGGCGTCGTCCGAACCCGATCTGGCAATAACTGAGGTCCGCACTTCTGCCCCGGTATTCCCAGCGGTAAATTCAACTCTTTTCGATCTTCACCTGTTTTTTTTTTTTTTTTTTTTTTTTTTGCTGATGATAGTAATCCAATGCAGGGTGTGGATCCTACTCTTGAGGAGTACGACCGTGTGAATGGCTCGGTCAGGAGTCTCCTCAAGGGATCGGTGGCGAAATACCACCGTATTTTGGAGAAGAACAAGGTCTTGGCCAATGATAAGGCCAAGATTTCTAAGGCGTTCGCTGAAGCTACAGCTCGGGAAGCCGCACAGCAGGAGCAGCTCGACCGTGTCTCTGCCGAGCTCAATGCCACCAAGGAGAAAGTGGCGAAGAGCGAGGAGGAGGCTGCAGCTGCCCGAGTTCGGGAGGCTGAGATTGCCGCCGCCCAGGGCGACGTCTTCCATGCCCTTGCTGAAAGAATAATATACAGCAAGGGCTTTGGTAAGTTGGTGTCGTCTCTGACCAAGACGATGGAGAAGCGGGCGGTGGCCGAGGCGTTAGATCGGGTGGCCGTCCACTTTCCCGAACTTGACAAGGGGAAGTTTGGGTATGAGCCGATCGAGGACGAAGAGGTGCTGCGCATATACTTTCGCCAGCTTTTGAAGAAGGCTTCTCCGTTCCCCGTTGTGGGGTATCTTGCGGAAGGGCGGTCCTTGCTGACGGCTTCTGATGTTGAGGCCTGTCAGTTCGACAGGGATGCCGATTTTGAAGAACACTGCATTTCCTTCCGCGACGAGCTGGCAAGTCACCCGCTCTCTCCAAATACCCCTCCTCCCGTGACTGAAGAGGAGTTTGAGCAAGGGCTCAATGCTGATCGCGATGGGGCTAATGAGGCCGAGGTGGATGAAACTGCCAAAGCCCAGGCACCGAACACCGAGGTCAATGCTACTGTCGGGGTCAGTCGATCCCCTTGTTAAATTTCTCTTACTTTTGTAATTGTCCGTACTGGATCTGTAAGATGTATTCACTTTCTCATTAATGAAAGTTCGGTTCTGTTGCTTATCTTTTCTCTTACTTTCTGTAGAATGAATTCGAAACAGATAAGACTGCGCTGTTAATAGAAATTAAGCGACTGAAAATCCTTATTGATCTTAAGGATGGTGAGATCGGTCGCCTCGACAAAATTTCTAAACACCTTCGAAATGAATTTGACGCCAAATATAACGCTATGCAAATCAAGGCTGATTCCAATGAGGCTCGGTATTTGCAATTAAAAGAAGATTACGCGGATGCCAAGAGGATTGCAGACGAGCACGCCGAATATGAAAGGGTTATACATGAGCTCGGTGGCAAAACGATAACCGAAGTCGAGGCTGATGCGTTTGAGGCTGTGCGGGGGGTGGTGCGGGAGGTCAAGAACCGTGGCTCGGATTCATGGGAAGTTGCTGACTATATATCCGAGCTGCGATACTTGACGAATTTATTCCCATTGGTGCTATCTCGCCACTCAATAATGAAGAAGTGGCTTGACCGGTACCCCGACGTGCAGCCTTCTAAACAACATGCTCCCCGGTTCCGCGCCCTGAGTCCTACCGTTCCATCCCGTCTGGTTAAGGACCGGTTGGACATGTTGATGCCTGTGCAGAACCGCAGACCGATACCGAAACGAGGGGATGGGAATTATCGAGCTCCTATAGTCCCTCGAGGTCGGAGTTCTTCACGAGCAGTGTCAAGCCGAACTGGGGTGACAGGCCAAGGTGGTGCTGGGCGCGGTGGTGGGCGTAGTTCGGGACAAAGCTCCCGAAAGAAGGAAGATTTAAATATTGATTTTTTGATGAACCCGCCGACTAGCGGTTGGGCTAGTTATTTTAACTGTAGCAAGAGGCCAGATGAGGGCGGGCCTTCTAATGCATGACTTGTAAAATCCTGCAAAATAAGAAACATCTTTTTGGATAAACTCTATGTTAGTGTAATTGTTGGCTTATTGCCTGTTTTGAATTTGCATTTCTGCTCTATTCATTTCCGAACTGACGCATAGGTCAAATTTGGATTTTCCGAAGTGGCTTGGGAGCCTAACTTCGGCTTCCGACGTGACTCTTGGGTCTTCCCTCGGTTCGGGATGGCATGTCGCCTATTATCCTCTGCCGAGGTGACACTTGGGTCTAGTCGGGTTCCTGTTCTGCCGACTAAGTCGGTAGGGGTGGTCCCCTGGTTCGTACGATTTTATTTTACTAACACTAGTCCTCGTCAGGATAGTGTTTGGAGAAGAGGTAACATGCATATAAGTGGAGTAATGCAAAATAATGATAACCCAATGAAAGATAAAGAAAGAAAATCTCAACTTTCATTACTTGAAATAATTTTTGAAAAACAAGACCGGACTGAACAATAAACCGAACTGAAGACTGAACAGAAGACTGAAGACTGAACAGACAGCACTACCCTACATGATACTCCACATCTATGCATAATACCTTTTCAGATGGATTACATTCCAAGGTCGCTGTATGGGCTCCCCGGACATAGTGGAAAGCCTATAGGCACCCTTACCAAGGACCTCGTCCACTCGGTATGGGCCTTCCCATGTGGCTTCCAGCTTGCCGAGCTTACAAGCCTTGCTAACCTCATTGTTTCGGAGAACTAGGTCTCCTACACAATATTGCCGATCTCGAACTCGCCGATTGTAATATCGGGCTATGAGTTGTTTGTATCGCGCCTCTCTTATGTAGGCTGTATCCCTCTTTTCTTCCAGTAGATCGAGATCCGCACGTCGGTTCTCGTCATTCACTTCAGCTATGAAATGAGTCGTGCACGGACTGGGGAGTCCGATTTCGACTGGGATGACAGCTTCTGTTCTGTACGCCAGACTGTACGGTGTTTCGCCATTCGCTGTTCGCGGCGTTGTTCTGTAGGACCATAGGACATTAGGGAGGTTCTCCACCCATAACCCTTTGGCTTTCTCCAATCGAGTCTTGAGGCCTTTGACGAGTGTCCGGTTCGTCACTTCGGCTTGACCATTTTCCTGAGGGTGGGCTACCGATGTGAAGTGTTGCTGAATCTGCAGCTCGTCACACCATTCCCTGAAAACCCTGTCCGTGAACTGGGTTCCGTTATCGGACACCAGGACATGAGGTATGCCGAATCGGCATACTATGTTCTTCCATACAAAGTTCCGGGCATTCTTGCTTGTGATCGCGGATAGGGGTTCTGCTTCCACCCACTTCGTAAAGTAATCAATTGCAACTATGAGGTGTCGCAACTGACCTGGTGCTTTTTCGAATGGGCCTACTATATCTATCCCCCACTGCGCGAACGGCCAAGGACTCTG
The DNA here is from genome assembly GCA_029379335.1 of Thymus mandschuricus. NCBI lineage: Eukaryota > Viridiplantae > Streptophyta > Magnoliopsida > Lamiales > Lamiaceae > Thymus > Thymus mandschuricus. The sequence goes on along the minus strand of CM057071.1, from coordinate 24,679,130 downwards.
CATCGCAGTCAGCTCGGTCTGTGGCAGCCTTGTTACATTCGCGTGTAACTGGCACTTCTCGCACCTCTGCACAAGTTCGGTGCAATCCTTGAGCATCGAGGGCCAAAAGTATCCCCATCTCATAATTTTCTTGGCCAAAGCCCGAGGTCCGATGTGGCTTCCACATGCCCCTTCATGCATTTCTCGCATGATGTAGTCTGCTGAGATCGGTCCGACGCATTTGAGTAAGGGTTGAAGGTACGATTTCTTGTAAAGGACATTGTCCAGAATAACATATCTCAATGACTTCAACAGTATCCTTCAAGCCTCCGTCTTATCTTCAGGTAATTCCCCTCTCTCCAGATAGGCTAGAATGGGCGTCATCCACGTCGGCTGTGACTCATCATCTAGATTGTTGACCTCGTCTTCGTCTATGCTTCTATGCTGGATATCTTCCACTGGTGAAGTGCCAGGTGCCGCGGCCAATTTGCTGAGAGCATCAGCTCGAGAATTCTGAGTCCGGGGGATTCTCTCGAGCTGGAATTATCTGAAAAAGCCCTGCATGCCCCGTGCCTTAGCCAAATACTTCTTCATTCTTTCTCCCTTAGCCTCGTACTTCCCTAGCATATGATTCACGACTACCTGGGAGTCACTGTGTACTTTTATGGCCGTGACCTTCAGATCCGTGGCTATCCGGAGTCCGGCTAGCAGAGCTTCGTACTCTACCTCATTGTTGGTAGTTGCGAACTGAAAGCGAAGTGAGTAGGTGATCTCTTTCTTTTCTGGGCTGACAAGGAGGATCCCAGCACCGCTCCCCGTCTTTCTCGAGGCCCCATCTACGTACATATGCCAACAGTCTTGAGGTTCCTCCACCGTTGTACGAACTGGCTCCGGTATCGGGATCGGGACTTCGGATATTGAGGTTTCAACCAAGAAATCTGCTAAGGCTTGCCCTTTGATGGCCTGTCGGGGAACATAAGAGATGTCATGCTCTCCCAGTTCTATCGCCCACTTCGCTATTCGACTTGATGCTTCGGGCTTCGTCAGCACCTGCCGAAGTGGGGAGTCCGTTCGGACTTGTATGGTGTGCGCGTGAAAATATGGGCGTAGTCGCCTAGCAGCGTTGACAAGTGCTAAGGCTAGCTTTTCCAATGGCTGATATCTCACTTCGGGCCCTTTTAGTGACCGGCTTATGAAGTAAACTGGCAACTGGCGGCCTGCTTCTTCTCGCGCGAGCACCGCACTGATTGCTTCATCAGAAGTGGCCAAGTACAAAAAGAGCACCTCCCCCTCCTTCGGTACTGACAAGGTCGGTAGACCCCTGAGATACTCCTTTAGTTGGCTTAGGGCGTGATGATGCTCCGAACTCCAGTCGAACTGGGGCGCCTTCTTCAAGATCTTGAAGAAGGGCAATTGCCTCTCCGCGGCTTTGGATAGAAATCTACTTAGTGCGGCGAGACACCCTGTAAGCCTGTGCACATCGTTGATCGACTTCGGATCCTTCATGTCTAGCACGGCCTTAACTTTTGTTGGATTTGCCTTCAACCCTTCCTGGGAAATCCAACAACCTAAAAACTTCCCCGAGGTCACAGCAAAGGTACATTTTTGGGGGTTAAGTTTCAGGTTGACCTTGCGAAGGATGGAGAGCACAGTTCGGAGATCGGCGACACTTGTGCTCTCTTCCTTACTCTTCACCACTATGTCATCGACATAGACCTCTACCTCCTTTCCGATATGCTCTTTAAATATTTTATCTACCATCCTCTGGTAGGTAGCTCCTGCATTCTTCAAGCCGAATGGCATTTTGCGGTAGGCAAAGATGCCGAAGTCCGTAATGAATGCTGTCTTGGCCGCGTCCTCGGCATCCATTAGGACTTGGTGGTATCCCTTGTACATGTCAAGGAAACTGAATATCCTATGACCGACCAGCGAGTCCACCTTTTTGTCGATGTTGGGCAGGGGATAACAGTCCTTAGGGCAGTGCTTGTTGAGATCGGTATAATCGATGCACATGCGCCAACCCCCCCCCCCCCCCCCCCCCCCCAGCCTTTTTGACCATTACCGGGTTTGCTATCCAGGTCGGGTAGGTGACCTCGAATAGGATCCCGGCCCCCAGTAACTGGTCCACCTCGGTCTTTATAACCTGATTTCGCTCCGCTGCGAAGGAGCGCTGCTTTTGTTTTATCGGTCGCACTTCGGGGTCGATCTTTAGCCGATGTGTGATCAGATCGGGTGATACCCCTGTCATATCTAAAGGGGACCACGCGAAGACGTCTCTGTACTCCTTTAGAAGCCGAATAACCTGTTCGCGAAGGTGGGGGTGGTTGGTCAGCCCGACTTTGACGACCTTAGCGGGATCGTCCTTATACAAAGCCACCTCTCTCTCTTCGGCAGGCGACGTCTTCTTCGGCTCTTCGGAGTTCAGTAATTGCTATGCTTGGGGCAGTTCGGGCGTTGCCCCTAGCCCCTTGAGCGCCACATGCAGGCACTCTCTTGCCATTTTCTGATCACCACGGATCACGGCTACCCCTCCCTTAGTTGGGATCTTCACAGCTAGATGGTACGTGGAGCAGATCGCTCTCACTGTATTCATCCAAGTACGGCCTAGGATTATGTTGTATGGGGACTTGGCTTCCACCACCATGAACTCAGGCACGTTAGTGGTGCTTCTCGGCCCTTTCCCTACTGTGACGGGCAGCTCGATCGTCCCTAGGGGATGAGTTTCTTCCTGTGCGAAACTCCGCAATGGCCGTGTGGTTGGAATGACTTTTGACTTCTCCAGCTCCATGTTATCAAAGCAATGCTTGAACATGATATTCACCGATGCCCCAGTGTCGATGTGAATTCTTTTGATCAGCATGTTGGCCACCACAGCCTCAACAACAATGGCATCGGAGTGCGGCACCATGGGGGGCACCGGGTCCTCGGCCGAGAAAGTCACGGCTTCCTCCTTCTTGAACCTCTTGTTAGCGGGTTCCCTGCTCGGCAAGCTCCGAGCTCCGTTCTTGAGGGACGATTTAGTCTGTCCTTTGGCGAGAGCGGAGATCGTAGCGACTACCCCATCGTATTGGTAATCTCCGTCCTCGTCGGCATCATCCTCATTGTGTTTTGCTTTTTTCTCAACCTCTGTGCTGCAACTTCCTCCTCTATACTGTCTTTTCTTCTTTTGACTTCGGGGGGCATCCACCTGATTGACCCCCGTGCTCCGATCTTGATACTTTTTAAGCGGACCATTGCGAACTAGGCCCTCAATGTCCTGAGCCAGGTTCCTGCAATCCTCCGTCTCAGGTCCATAATCTTCATGGAATTGGCAATATTTGTTCTTTGACCTCGGCTTGCCATCCTCACGCATCGGCCTTGGTCTCTCGAACAGATTAGCGTGCAATTCAAGGATCTCGGTCCTTGGTTTGTTTAACGGAGTGAACTGCGGAGCTGACCGCTGTGCGGGCTGAGTTGTTGGCGGACCTCGCTGTGCTGGACTCTGCCGAGGTCCGAGACGAGACTCAATCGGACCTTGCTGAATTCGCTCCATTACCCCTTTCCGAGGTGCGTCATCTTTCTTCTTTGAGGTTTCACCTCGGTCAACCTCCTTTCGACGTCTGGTCGCCTCCTCTATCTTAGCGAACTTGTTCGCAATAGCCCACAGTTCGGTAGTGGTCTGGGGCTCCTTTGCCAAAATCTCCCTGTAGAGATGGTCCGAACTGATGGCATTTTGGAACGCCGAGATGATAAGGAGATCGTTAGTGCATCGGGTCGACAAGCACTCCCTATCAAACCGGGTCATGAAATCTTGCAATGATTCACCTCGGCTCTGCTTCACGGTTAACAGATGGGCCGGAGTGTGCCTTACTTCAGTGCGCTGGGAGAAACTCCGGGCGAACACATTCATCAGATCGGCACACGATCTGATCGACCCAGGAGGCAAACTGTCGAACCACTCCCGTGCATTATCAATTAGCAGCTCAGGGAATAGCTTGCACATGTGAACACTCCCCAGATTTTGGTTCAGCATACTGTATTTGAACTGGCTAAGGAAATTACTCGGATTTCCGACTCCATTGTACGCCTTGATCTTCGGCACCGTATACCCAAAGGGCATGGGTGTGTTGAGGATCTCCTCCGAGAGCGGACTGATAATCTTTCCAAGTGCGTCAAAGATCTGTGCTCCTGCAGCTGGGTGTCCTTGGTTGGGTGCGTTATAGGGTGGAGCAGTGGCGTAGTTCGGTTGAACCATATGGGAGTTCGGCTGCTGGCTTCCCTGCACCTGTCCTCGGACTTGCTGAAGATAGTGCCGCAAGTCCTGTCCAGGTCTCTGAGGGATTCCTTGGTTGGGCTGAGGAGCTCCCTGTCCGACCTGAGGGACTCCTTGTCCGGACTGGGGAACTCCCTGTGCACCGGTGTATTGATTGAGGAACTCGCGCCCCGATGCCGTGGTGAGATAGCTCCTTAACAACTCCTCGATCCCAGGGAGCGGAGGAGGTGGCGGGGCTGCCGAGTTTGGCTGGATAACTGGAGAAAGACGAGCAGCTAAGCTCGGCGGATGACTGGGGACTGGCGTAATATCGCCTCCGGACCGAACAGCTCGCGATCCCTGCTCGCTGTGAGGTCCTCCACATGGCCTTTTGGCGTGGCTTGTGGCCCTAGGCGCGAACTCACAGGAGCTCGGCGTGACTGGGTTGGCTGTGAGGACGGGTGTGCCGCCGTGTTATCTCCAGTATTCTGTTGGCCGGAGTTTGGGACCTCCGGGATCTCTTCGGTGATGGTCTGGTCGTCCACCGGAATGTCGTTGTGAGGTTGTTCTGCACCCACCGTCGAGGCCGGTTCGTCGGGTTGCCGGCGTCGGCTCCGTCGATGGCGAGGGGTCCCCAGTAGCGTTGTGGCTCCGCGCGGCATTGATGGTGATTTTGAGCAGCAAAAAATTGAAAACTCAAGCACGAATTTGTTCCCACAGACGGCGCCAGTGATGAATCTTCGATTTGCGGCCCAAATTTGTATATGGCTCGTATGCGGATATAAAGAGGAACGCGAGGGATTTACGTGGTTCGATCGGTATGATCTACGTCCACGGGGGAAAAGAGTATTGTTTATATTTGAAATAGCGTAAGTAAGTACAGTACAATCAATTCTCATATTTATAGACAAAACTCATAGCGGTTGCAGAGGTGGGATCGTGGAGGTGTGGGTGGTTTTCCCTGCTCCGGTTTTTCCTCCATCAGCCTACGTTCTGGGCTTAGGGCTCAACTCCCTGGGCTTGTACTTGGCATAGACTGGGCTTGCCGATCTGGGCCTATGGGCCTTCACCGATCTAGGCTTCACGATCTGGGCTTGTCTCTGTTTTGGGCCTTTGGGCCTAGGGAGGTGGGCCATTTCCTATCAGTTATACTATAGAAAACTAGCCAATTGATGTGGATGTCTCGATTAAAAAAAGGAAGTCGAGTAAAGTGAAACGGAGGGACTAGGGAGTACCTTAGTATATTGCTGGGCCATCTATTTCACTTTCTGCCATAACTATGAAATGGTGGGCATACTTTTGAAATTTACCAAAACATAACTTTGTTTCCAAAATCTTTCCCTAACTTTGAAATTTAAACATAATTTTTATCTCCCCTTTTCTAATTTCGATATGTTTTCGTAAAATTTTAATTGAAACATAACCTTGTTTACAAAATCTTTGCATTATTTATACATTATGGACTTTCAAGTTCAATCAAAGGGAAATTGCTAACCAGATTGTGGAAAAACTTTACAGAATACACCCTACGTCTTCCACTGATTGATGCATTTTCTTTATCGATACAAGGATTAAGAAAATTGGAACTTGTTTATTAAAGTGGAAATGCCATTATTAATTTTCTTTAATATCCTTTTCCCCAATAAGAAAACGTGTCATTTTTCTTGAGACGTCCTTTAAAGAAAAATTGGTCTTCCTTAGGCACAAGTCGGGTTTCTTCTTTTGCATTTTGGTCCAATAATCATAAAAAAAAATCCTTCCACTATTCAAATATTTTATTTTAAGACCGTCTTTTCTTGTTTTTTCTAGTTTATATAATCCAAGTTTATTAAACAAAAGCACTCAGGTAAAGCTAAAGTGGGGAAAAGGCATGCATGCATTGACTTGTTTGTTTTCAAAGCAGCTTTGCCGGTTGTCATGGATGTAGGGGTGAAAAACGGATCGGATACGGACGGATATTGCTCATACCATATCCTATACCATATTTTTTTTCCGGATCCGGAGTCGGATACGGAATAGCCGGATTCGGATACGAATTCGGATTATTCGGTAATTCGAATACGGGGCGGATACGGACGGATTCGAACCGGATTCGGATAAATATAATCGGATATTATATTTAATACGAAAGACATCAAAATGTGGTTGAAACACATAAAGAAATATATAAAATATGCAATATTTCATATGTTTATTTATCAATATGAATAAATAACAATCAATATCCCAGATGTAAATGACAAAAAGAAACTCACTAGTCACTTGTGTACACTGTACACGTCTCACACAGAGAGGGAGAGTGAGAGGGAGAGAGAGTCAGAGATGCCAAGAAGTAAGAACCTCGTTTGTCATTGACAAGCATGAAACAGCCATTTTCACAAACTGAAAATTCCATTAAACAACCCACTAATTAAAAATAAAAGGAATTCGACTCCCCACAGCCAGAAACGAAACAGTCAAAGATGCTCTCTGCCTCTATATCTATACTATGAAAAAAATACCCAAATTTGCTGCTAACCTAATTTCGAGATTTAGGGGGGTCTCAAAGTTTTCAGCGCCCGGCACCTCATCGACGGCAAGATTGATCGACGGCGACGGTGGGTATTCAGCTTCATCCATTTGCGGCGGCTGGTGGCTTGAGGAGGGAGAGAGACGAAAACGCGAAGAGAGAAGAAGTTTGAGTCGCGGCTGAACCTTTTTCCTTTTTCTTAATATTCAATATTGATTTTTTAACATAAATAATTAAATATTAGATACAAGTAATATTATATATGTATAAAAAAAATATAAAAAAAATATAGATTTAATCGGATATCCGAATTTGGAATCCGGTTACTATCCGAAAAAATACGGTAAATTTCGGATACGGTCGGATACTATGTAATCCGAATCCGATCCGATATCCGAATTCAACTATCCGTATCCAAATCCGTATCCGACCGGATACTGATTTTTTTATACCAAATTCGATACCGACCGGATCCGGTTCCGGATCGGTCGGGAAATATACATGGGTGCCACTTGCAAAGACGCGCTACAACAAATCTGTTTTTTAGGAACAAATCCAAGTGTAGCTAAAAACATGCTTATGTGCAACCAGGGGCGGAGAGAGAAAATTTTCGATGGGGGACCCGACTTTACATAGGTTTAAAATGTTATGAGCTTTTTTTTTTTAAAATAAAAACTATATGGTAATAGAAAATACAATGACACATGTACCTCTATTCTATATATATAATCTTTTCGGGATGTCCGTTCTAGCTAAATTATTTTCTTTTCTATCCTCAAAAATAATTTTACTTAATGCCTAAAGATACATATTCAATTCTATATAGAAAACTTACATAATATATATTCAAGTTGACACGTTCGTTGAATATATCACTGTAGAAGTTCGTTGAATATATTGTTGTAGAAGTTGAGAAACATATATCAATTAAAATTAGAATAAAAATGAACTATAAATTTGGACCTAAAATCTTCTAAATCTAAGAAAATAAGAAATTATATCAAGTTAAAATAGTAAAATATTCTAAAAAATTAAAAACATGCATATTTAATTTATTTAAAAAAAATTATCAAATTATAAATATATCACATAATACTATATATGTAAGTACCATTGGGGCCCAAAAGTGGGGGGGCATGGCCCCCCCATGCCCCAATGTAGCTCCGCCATTGTGTGCAACTATATATTTTTGTCCACACATAAAGTAAATAATTATATTAATATTTTAATCATAATGTGAGAGGTGAGTGCATGATAGAGGATGGGGCGATTTCCTCTACCAAGACGAACGAAAATAAATAAAAATACAACGACAGACGCGAGAACTTTGCTCGTCGTTCACGCCACAAAATTACGATAAAGAAAATTGACAGTCGCGGGCTTTCCCCGTCGATCACGTCTGCAGATACGAAAGGAATAAAATATGGCAGAAAGGAAAAGTAAAAGACGGCAAAATAAAATAGGGTTTCTGTATTATATTTCTTGTTAATGAAATAAGATACAATCCTCCTATTTATACTAAATACCTAGGGCTGATTCGACCTACGATTCGGGAAAGAATCAACAAGAAAACCCGAAAAGAACGACCCAAATAATTAAACGGGCTAAGCCCAACAAATAATATAAATAAATAAACTCGTATCAGTGTAGTACACCAACACCTATATAAGAATAAACTCAGATACAAATCAACTAATTTTATCCAACCTAATCTCGTACTTGTTAACTAAGGATTGTAATCCCGGCCAAAGTCCGGATTAAGCACACAGTTTTTTCCTTGAACAAGACTTGGTCTCCCAAGTCAATAGAAAGTAGAGGCCTTAAATTTCTTATCCTAAGATGCTCATTATTTATTCATATAATAATAAAACCACTACTTCTCTTTCCTCTTTCCCCTTTCCTTGCTTATTTCTTCTAATGTTTCATTTATTTATATAAAATTCGAAAGGATGAATGTGATTGGACCAACATTAATCATGACCATATCAAAATAATGAGGAATGCCAAAGATAGATTATTACGATTACATTCTCCAAAAATATATCATATTTAAGCGTGCGTGTGTTAACCTGACGGTGATGGGTCATAATAGACATTTATGAGAAAATAAATTAGATTTTTTAATTGTAATATGCCCTAGTTTTGAATTTTTTAAGCATTATATAACCAATAAAAGTGAAATTAATTGTTAAAAAATAATAATATACTCTAATTTTGATTAATGAACCCTAGATAATCATTGAATTAAAATAAATCATTATAAATTAATTGAAAAATAAAATGCACTCCTACAAAATTAATAGAAATTGAGATTTGGGACACGGTTGAGACATATATTTCCGGACAGGGGATCCCAATAGTAAGTTTTATGGCCTCAGGTCCCGAGTTCGAATTCTCTGTGGCTCGATCTTTAAATTTCATGTTAATTGTTTAACAAAAATAAATAAATTGATTTGCTTCGAATTTCGATCCACGGCAAAACAATTTGATATAAGAAATAAAGCATCTATTTCACTTTCTGCCATAACTATGAAATGGTGGGCATACTTTTGAAATTTACCAAAACATAACTTTGTTTCTAAAATCTTTCCCTAACTTTGAAATTTAAACATAATTTTTATCTCCCCTTTTCTAATTTCGCTATGTTTTCGTAAAATTTTAATTGAAACATAACCTTGTTTACAAAATCTTTGCATTATTTATAAATTATGGACTTTCAAGTTCAATCAAAGGGAAATTGCTAACCAGATTGTGGAAAAACTTTACAGAATACACCCTACGTCTTCCACTGATTGATGCATTTTCTTTATCGATACAAGGATTAAGAAAATTGGAACTTGTTTATTAAAGTGGAAATGCCATCATTAATTTTCTTTAATATCCTTTTCCCCAATAAGAAAATGTGTCATTTTTCTTGAGACGTCCTTTAAAGAAAAATCGGTCTTCCTTAGGCACAAGTCGGATTTCTTCTTTTGCATTTTGGTCCAATAATCATAAAAAAAAATCCTTCCACTATTCAAATATTTTATTTTAAGACCATCTTTTCTTATTTTTTCTAGTTTATATAATCCAAGTTTATTAAACAAAAGCAGTCAGGTAAAGCTAAAGTGGGGAAAAGGCATGCATGCATTGACTTGTTTGTTTTCAAAGCAGCTTTGCCGGTTGTCATGGGTGCCACTTGCAAAGACGCGCTACAACAAATCTGTTTTTTAGGAACAAATCCAAGTGTAGCTAAAAACATGCTTATGTGCAACCAGGGGCGGAGAGAGAAAATTTTCGATGGGGGACCCGACTTTACATAGGTTTAAAATGTTATGAGCATTTTTTTTTTAAATAAAAACTATATGGTAATAGAAAATACAATGACACATGTACCTCTATTCTATATATATAATCTTTTCGGGGTGTCTGTTCTAACTAAATTATTTTCTTTTCTATCCTCAAAAATAATTTTACTTAATGCCTAAAGATACATATTCAATTCTATATAGAAAACTTACATAATATATATTCAAGTTGACACGTTCGTTTAATATATCACTGTAGAAGTTCGTTGAATATATTGTTGTAGAAGTTGAGAAACATATATCAATTAAAATTAGAATAAAAATGAACTATAAATTTGGACCTAAAATCTTCTAAATCTAAGAAAATAAGAAATTATATCAAGTTAAAATAGTAAAATACTCTAAAAAATTAAAAACATGCATATTTAATTTATTTTAAAAAAATGTATCAAATTATAAATATATCACATAATACTATATATATAAGTACCATTGGGGCCCAAAAGTGTGTTGGGGGGGGGGGGGGGGGCATGGCCCCCCCAGGCCCCAATGTAGCTCCGCCATTGTGTGCAACTATATACTTTTGTCCACACATAACGTAAATAATTATATTAATATTTTAATCATAATGTGAGAGGTGAGTGTATGATAGAGGATGGGGCGATTTCCTCTACCAAGACGAACGAAAATAAATAAAAATACAACGGCAGACGCGAGAACTTTGCTCGTCGTTCACGCCACAAAATTACGATAAAGAAAATTGACAGTCGTGGGCTTTCCCCGTCGATCACGTCTGCAGATTCGAAAGGAATAAAATACGGCAGAAAGAAAAAGTAAAAGACAGCAAAATAAAATAGGGTTTATGTATTATATTTCTTGTTAATGAAATAAGATACAATCCTCCTATTTATACTAAATACCTAGGGTTGATTCGACCTACGATTCGGGAAAGAATCAACAAGAAAACCCGAAAAGAACGACTCAAATAATTAAACGGGCTAAGCCCAACAAATAATATAAATAAATAAACTTGTATCAACTCCCCCACCCTTGAGAATCACCTTGTCCTCAAGGTGGAGATTCAATAGATCCTTGTATACTTCCTCGAGCGCGTAGAGGCCGAAAATAACTAAACGTCGGGAAACTTCAAGAAATACATCTTCCTCTTCCCGACTCTCCTCATCAACCACAGGTTTATCCTCATTCCTTTCAAAGCAATTGTCAACCGGTGATGCCATGGTGGACGCCGAGGACACGGGCGGCTTGATGGTGGTTGACTGCACCGCCTTCATGGATTGCATCATTGATGGCGTATACATCTCTCTCCCAATTTTAGCACCAGCAATTGAATCCCAAACCTTTGATTCAATATTCGATGTTTCGCCCCCTTCGAAATCTCTCAATGAAAGCACCAATTGATAGAGGATGGGGCGATTTCCTCTACCAAGACGAACGAAAATAAATAAAAATACAACGGCAGACGCGAGAACTTTGCTCGTCGTTCACGCCACAAAATTATGATAAAGAAAATTGACAGTCGCGGGCTTTCCCCGTCGATCACGTCTGCAGATACGAAAGGAATAAAATATGGCAGAAATGAAAAGTAAAAGACGGCAAAATAAAATAGGGTTTCTGTATTATATTTCTTGTTAATGAAATAAGATACAATCCTCCTATTTATACTAAATACCTAGGGTTGATTCGACCTACGATTCGGGAAAGAATCAACAAGAAAACCTGAAAAAAACGACCCAAATAATTAAACGGGCTAAGCCCAAAAAATAATATAAATAAATAAACTCGTATCAGTGTAGTACACCAACACCTATATAAGAATAAACTCAGATACAAATCAACTAATTTTATCCAATCTAATCTCGTACTTGTTAACTAAAGGATTGTAACCCCGGCCAAAGTCCGGATTAAGCACACAGTTTTTTCCTTGAACAAGACTTGGTCTCCCAAGTCAATAGAAAGTAGAGGCCTTTCTCTAAATTTCTTATCCTAAGATGCTCATTATTTATTCATATAATAATAAAACCACTACTTCTCTTTCCTCTTTCCCCTTTCCTTGCTTATTTCTTCTAATGTTTCATTTATTTATATAAAATTCGAAAGGATGAATGTGATTGGACCAACATTAATCATGACCATATCAAAATAATGAGGAATGCCAAAGATAGATTATTACGATTACATTCTCCAAAAATATATCATATTTAAGTGTGCGTGTGTTAACCTGACGGTGATGGGTCATAATAGACATTTATGAGAAAATAAATTAGATTTTTTAATTGTAATATGCCCTAGTTTTGAATTTTTTAAGCATTATATAACCAATAAAAGTGAAATTAATTGTTAAAAAAATAATAATATACTCTAATTTTGATTAATGAACCCTAGATAATCATTGAATTAAAATAAATCATTATAAATTAATTGAAAAATAAAATGTACTCCTACAAAATTAATAGAAATTGAGATTTGGGACACGGTTGAGACATATATTTCCGGACAGGGGATCCCAATAGTAAGTTTTATGGCCTCAGGTCCCGAGTTCGAATTCTCTGTGGCTCGATCTTTAAATTTCATGTTAATTGTTTAACAAAAATAAATAAATTGATTTGCTTCGAATTTAGATCCACGGCAAAACAATTTGATATAAGAAATAAAGCATCCTAAGAAATGATACCCTTGTAAATAATTTTTTACATGTGACATTTAAATTTAAATTAGTACGATTACATGACAAGATGGTGTCCTCATTAATCTAGTTTTCAAAGATATATTGTGAACACTAATATCTTAAAATTTTAAAATTCAAATGAATACTAATACAAAACCCTATAAAATGGCGAATATCGGCTATGTGAGAAAATGGCATTTTCATTATCCCATTTATTATAATTGTAAACAGCGAATAGCTCGACATTCCAAATTTAAATACATACGATTGTCCGAGAAAATATTACGCACACCATTAAACAACGGCGACTCAAAAATATGTAAATTTAAATGATAAATCTCATAAATTCAACAGCAATATATTTTCCATAGAACAATATGATAGCTAGTAGTAATTACATTAATCACAGTAAGGATAATTCAATCTTGTATAAAATCGTTCATATGTCAAACCAATCGAGTAACATGACTATGTCTACTTCGCTCAAGGGTTCAACTTGAGATCCAAATTCATTTTCTTCCACATCTTGAACATTTTGTTGATTATCAGTTGCTATCGTCTCCTCATCAATAGTATCGTGAATGTGACGGTGTTGTTGGTAGTATTGCCCCGCAGCTTGATCAAACGTCGCCGCCTCTGTCAGTGGTCGTCTGTCGATCATCCTCGCACACCTCGATCTCTTGTAGATTCGGCATAAGCTGAGATCTTCCATGAGCTGCATGTATAATAATAGTTAAGATAATTTAGGAAATGAATAGCCATTAACCTAATTGGCACACACATTTTTTTATTTTTCGTAAAAAATAAATAAAAATGATGCAGCTTATGCATATATAAAATGTACGTCATGCATAAGTTGCATTAATTTTTTTGTTTGTATATTTTATAAAAATCTATTAATAAAGAAAGAAATATTTTTACTAACCTGGGGATGAGCTGCAGATTGATGGTTAGCCTCGTAGAGTTTGTACTCATTCATTTTCCAAGCAGTCTTTCTACCCGTGGGAGCCCGACCCTCGTAGAAAACCATGGTTTTCTTCCGCCCGACCCGGAGATTTTGACTGGTATAAACATCGCTGGGAGAGCCGGTAGCTTTCCAATATCCACTTTCGGTAAGGCGGTTAGGTCTTCCTCCACGGGATTCCCTTTCTTGCTTCGGCGAGAAGAAGAACCATTGTTCCGTTTCTGTATCCGCACGACAAACTTCTCCGGCTACATCTGCTCGATTAAATTTCAACAACACATGCCTACATTAGTTATATATACTACTACTTTCAACCTTCTGTTGCATGAGAATATATATATGTATGCATGTACGTGTGCATGAATCAAATAAAGAAAGAAACAAGTATGCATGCAAATATATATTAATTACGTGGAAGGTCCCATGGATTGTAGTCATAAATGTGGAGAAGAGGAATAACTCTATCGATATTAGGGTTTGTGGCATTGAGTTTATTAGGAAAATAGTAACATAACAGTTCTTCCTCTGTGGGATAGAACCTATAACCTACTATCCTATCATCACCCATCTCTCTCTCTCTCTCTCTAGATCTATATATGGAAATAAATTGTAAGATGTTGAAATCAATGCCTCATTTCTGCAATTATTTATAGAAAGAGTTTCCCTCCTCTGCATAAATTAGTGTTAATTTCCAGCTTGCATCCCCATTTGAGCTTCTCCTCACCTTCGCTCCATTTTTTTATTCTTATTTTTTTTTAAAATTATTTTGATAATGCTATATATATATATATATATATATATATATATATATATATATATATATATATATATATATATTGTGATAATGTGGTCCTTCACATATACTATTTAACAAAAGGAAACCTGAAATTGTATAATCCCTACTTTGGTAGGAAAACGTAACTCAACACGTAACACAAAGAGTAACACAGTTGAGAACACAAGTTGGTAACCCAGTTTGGTGATGAAAACACCTACGTCTGGAGGAAGCTATTCCAAGAAATAATTCACTATGACGAGTATAAGGGTTACAAGATATATGAACGTCAGCCACACTAAACGATCTCTCCTCACCCGACTCTACCCTCACCAATGAATCCTCACGGTAAACTCTCACTAGTCTACCCGAACACTTTTCACAGATTGAAAAGATTAAAACCCGATCTTGAACAAGGGATTGTTCAAGATATTACAATCACTCACCAAAGAACAATCTACCCCAATTGATGAATGAAAGGAATAAACTCAACAAACAAAAACGTACGAAGAAGACGAGCTCTCACAATGTATGAAAACGTGCAATCACTCCAATGCAATCTTCGAGCTTATATACATCCGCATAACCCTAGGAGATAATTAAGGCATATCTTAAAAGATATCCTTAATAGGGTAAATATAATCTTCATGCAAATCTTCTAATTAATACGGGAATATAATATGCGGACAAATCCTTGAGCCACAAGTATTCCAAATCAACGAACTACTCCCGCAATAGACAACTCCACGCATACATAAAACATGCCATAAAACCCCTCCATGCAATCCATGCAGCAGCAATCTCCCCCTTGGCATTTTATGTATGCAATCACACCAACATACGCAACTCACACAACTCCTCCAAGATACAAAGCACCCAATGCAAAATCAAGTAGGCAAGGAGCGCACCCACATAACCATACTCGAATGCATAGTGCAGAAAACTCCCCCTTGCTACAAGCACTCTCTAAAAATGTAGTACTAGCCAAGCGCACCCGAACTAGAATACCACACATAGAGAGAAAAATAAACTCACTGTGTAACACTACTTATAACACCACATATAACACCAGCTGACCAGAAAATGCTTCACCAGAAAACCAAGCATCATTAACAGCACAATGCGGCCTAGTTACTATTACAGACCAGAGAGCACAATATCCACTCCATCAGCAAATAAAAGAAAATCAAAAATCTGTTTGTCTGACCAGCCAACCAACAACCAACAACATAGCATAATAACAACCATATCGAATTCAGCAGAGCAAAAAATCAAAAAATACCTAATATTACTCCCCCTTGAATGCAAGCATGAAATGCCAAGCTAAGGCAAATCAGCTTCAATCTCCTCATCAACGGCCTCATCATCATCTGCACCACCTGCATCCGCATCAGGAGCATGAGCAGCAGCAGCAGGAGCAGCTCCCCCTTGCGGTGTGCCACCAGCCAAGATGAGCAGTTTTTCCATCTCCTCCTTCTTCTTGAACAACATTCTAATCTGCTCACAAGTCATGTCATACTCCAAGGAGATAGCTTGAAACATGAGCTTAGCAACCACTGGTTCATAGTGCGGAGGGGCAGGACCAAATGGCAGCTGAATATCATCAACATTCACCTCATGAGGCATCGAGGAAGAAGATGCCTTGTCTGCCTTCGTGCTGAGTGGAGGAGACTCAGGCGCAATACCGGTTTGAGCCTTGGTGAATCTCATAAAGGAAGCAGCAGGAGCCTTTGCACCATTAGGAATCTCAAACTTCACAAACTTTCGAAAATAAGCATACAAGACTCGAGGGAAACAAATAGCCTTGTTTGCAGAAATCACCTTCTCAGCATGCTCTGCAAGAGCCTCAAACACCAATCTACCAAAGGACACAGGAAGTCCTTGCCCAACCTTGTACAGCAAAGTAGCCAAAGAGAGATTGACATACGTCTTGTGGGTTGTGGGCACCCAATTTCTGTTGGCAATATAGTACAAAGCCTTGTACTTTGGAGTCATAGAGGAAGCCCGAAGCTTCTTAGCCTTCACTGGCCACTTAGCATCCTCTTTCCCCAGCAAGGTGGTAGCAATCAAGTTCGCATCAATAGGCTCGAAGCTTTCAATCACAACTTCGCCACAAACGAACGCATCAATCAGAGAGGGAGAGAAGTTAAAGAACTGTCCCCGAACAAAACCACGATGGTAATCAGGGGAAGAGATGTCAAACATGGACAAACTCAGATTGGAGTAAAACTCCATGATCACATCCTTGACCCAACAAAGTTCTTCGGCCAAGGTAGTCAACAGCTTTGCCTAAAAAATGCACTCAAAAACCCCTGCCCTACGCAAATCAAATTCCCTGGCAGGCTTATCCACGATGATTATCTTCTCAGAGTTAATCTCCCAAAACTTAGCATAGAATGCATCACGGAAAATCGGCATGAATTTATACCCAGCAGGAAGGGGAGGAGCCTCAGTACCTTTCGAGGAAGAGGGAGCACCAACATCTTCGTCATCGGAATCACTGGGTACAGGAACCTCGGCATCAGATTCCGAGTCCAAATCGATCACGGGTTTCTTGCCCTTACCCTTGGCAGATCTC
This sequence comes from Thymus mandschuricus, assembly GCA_029379335.1. Lineage (NCBI taxonomy): Eukaryota > Viridiplantae > Streptophyta > Magnoliopsida > Lamiales > Lamiaceae > Thymus > Thymus mandschuricus. Next base: position 24,662,121 of record CM057071.1, on the reverse strand, counting down.
TTCTTGCCCTGAACAGAAACAGGAGAAGAGGCTTTTCTCTTCCGGTTAGAGGCAGACCCAGACACATTCGGAGGAGCACGCACTTGAGAGCGAGTCCTGAGGGCGACGCCACCAATAGGCGGCGGAGGAGGGGAGGATCTGACTTTCTTTGGAGGCGATGTGTTCTTCCTCGCCACTTGCTTAATCCTCTTCCGTCGCTGAGGGGGCTCAACCGAAGAAGCCGAGACAGAAACCCTAGGGGAGGGTTCCGTCGGAGGTGGCGGAGGAATGAAATCAACATCAACCAGGGGCTGGAGCGGCTCCTGAGTGACTTCGTCCCTGGGAGGAGATGGAGGAACGGAATCATGCACCGGTGATGGAGGAGCGATATCACGGCGAGGAGATAAGGGAGCGACCTCCTCGACTAATCCAGCGCCGTACCACGGCAGCAGAGGGGTTCTGGCCGCAGGCTGAGCAGCCGCAAACAGCAAATCAAGATCGATTCCTTCAGGAAGCATGAACGAAACCATTGTTGCAGCACAAAAAGTCAGAAAATCCGTAGAGAATCAAGAGAAAATCGAAGAGGGGCAAACGATTTAGGCGGAGGAAATTAGACACCAAGAAAACCCTAGCACAAAAGATAGGCAGAGAAGATAAACTCTGCAATAAGCAAGTGCCGGTTCGAATTCCAAAGAGCAACAGTAACAGCAAAAGGGCGCGCAGATAAATAGCCCCTTATTTCAACTGACAAAAATTCCACGTCAGATAGGAACTCAAGGTATAACACCAAACATAACACCATCCATCACACCACGAAACCCAAATAATAGAAGAAATCAAATAAACATAATCTGAGCAGCTCAGATTATACATATCCCGAGTGACTTTCGTAGAGCCTCAAACCTTTCTCCATCTAAAGGTTTGGTGAAAATGTCTGCAACTTGCACTCGAGTAGACACATGCTGAAGAGATAAAGTCTTGTTTTCAACAAGATCTCTAATAAAATGGTGTCTGATCTTAATGTGTTTAGCCTTCGAATGACTGACTGGATTTTTGGAAAGATTGATCGCCCCAATATTGTCACAGAACAAAACATACTCTTTCTCATCGATACCATAATCATACAACATCTTGGTCATCCAGATTAACTGAGTGCAAGCACTCCCAGCTGCTATGTATTCTGCTTCCGTAGAGGATAGAGAGACACAATTCTGCTTCTTGCTATGCCACGAGATAAGATTATCCCCCAAGAAAAAACATCCTCCAGTGGTACTCTTACGATCATTAGGATTTCCAGCCCAATCAGCATCACTGTATCCGGTAAGCTTCAGAGAACTACCTTTCCCAAACCATAGGCCAATCTTGCACGTTCCCTTGACATATTTTATAATGTTTTTCACAGCCTTGTGATGACTCTCCTTCGGATTTGATTGGAATCGCGAGCAGACCCCAACACTATAAGCAATATCCGGTCGACTAGCTGTTAGGTACAGTAGGCTACCAATCATACTTCTGTACACCGTTTGTTCCACAGGTTTGCCTTCTCCTTCTTGGGTTAGTTTAACCGATGTACCCATTGGTGTCCTCTTTGACTTAGAACTCTCCATGCCAAACTTCTTCACCAAATTCTCAGCATACTTCTCCTGACTTACAAAGATGCCATCCTCGCACTGCTTGACTTGAAGCCCCAAAAAGAACTTCAATTCTCCGAACATACTCATCTTGAATTCAGAGGTCATCAATCTCACAAATTCATTCACAAGAACTTCAGACTTAGAACTGAAAACCAGATCATCAACATATACCTGGACAATAAATATGTGACCTCCATGTTGCTTAACGAACAAGGTCTTGTCAGCACTTCCTCGAACATATCCCTTCTTCAGAAGAAACTCTGCCAGCGTGTTGTACCAAGCTCTGGGAGCTTGCTTCAGTCCATATAGAGCCTTGTTCAGCCTGTAAACATACTCTGGGTGCTCGGGATCTTCAAAGCCTTTCGGTTGCTTAACATAAACCTCCTCTTCTAAATTCCCATTCAGAAAAGCACTTTTGACGTCCATCTGATATAGCTTGAAATCCAAGCTGCTAGCCATACCCATCAAAAACCTTACCGATTCCAGTCTCGTAACTGGAGCAAAAGTCTCTCCGTAATCAATACCTTCCTCCTGAGAGTATCCTTGAGCAACCAATCTGGCCTTGTTACGAGTGATGTTCCCTTGCTCATCTGTCTTATTCTTGAATATCCACTTCGTTCCGATCACATTAGCACCTTTGGGGAGTGAAGTGAGATACCATACATTGCAGCGCTGAAATTCCAAGAGTTCTTCCTGCATGGCAGCTATCCAGTTCTCATCCTGGAATGCATCATTGACGTTCTTGGGCTCAATTTTTGAGACAAATCACACCGTAGCAATGTGGGAAGCCAGCTTCTTGAAGTCTATCTCTCTCTTCCTGGTCTGCATCCCATCATTAATATGCCCAATCACATCTGAAGCTGAGTGATTTTTATGGACTCTTGTTTCAGCAATTTCCGAAGTACCAGTCAGAGTACCATCTTGAGTACCCTCCAGTGTCATCTCCTCAACTTTAACATCGTTCTCCTTGCTAGGACTCTGAGAACTCTCTGTAGTACTGGTGATCAGGACCTCCTCTTCAGTATTTACATCTCCTTCCACTGAATCATCAAAAGTAACATTAATTGACTCAATAACAGTGCTTTGATTTTTTAGGTACACTCTGTAGGCACGGCTGTTTCTGGAGTAGCCTACAAAGATTCCTTCAATTCCCTTGTCATCAAGCTTCTTCCTCTGCACTCTATCATTTACCACAAAGCATCGTGAGCCAAAGATGTGAAGATGTTTCACATTTGGCTTCCTTCCACGCCAGATCTCATAAGCAGTAACCTCTGTCTGCGGTCTGAGGTACACTCTATTGCAGATGTAGCACGCTGTATCAAACGCTTCTGCCCAAAGTCTAAGGGCAATATCTTTCGCCTTCATCATAGTTCTGGCAGTGCTCTGCAGGGTCCTGTTTTTCCTTTCAACTACACCATTCTGTGTAGGTGTGATAGGTGCTGAGAATTCATGTCTTATCCCTTTGGATTGGCAGAACTCCATGAACTCTTGGTTCTCAAACTCACGCCCATGATCACTCCTGATGGCCTTGAGTTTGCTCTCCTTCTCTACTTCCAATCTCAGGCACAAAACTCTGAACGCCTCAAAAGTGTCAGATTTTTCTCGTAAGAATTCAACCCATGTGTATCTGGAGAAGTCATCCACGCAAACAATAATGTACTTCTTTCCTCCAAGACTTTCAACTTGCATCGGTCCCATCAAGTCCATGTGCATGAGATCAAGGACTTTAGCTGTTGTGATTCGGAGTACTCTCTTGTGTACCTCCTGAGTCTGTTTCCCTTGTTGACACGGTCCACAAAAATCCACATCTCCAAATCTGATCTTGGGAATTCCTTCAATGGCATTCAGTTGAATAAGCCTCTGAATGTTCCTGTAGTGCGTGTGCCCAAGCTTCTGATGCCAGATTTCACTCATCTTTGAGGTGACCCTGTAGCTTGTGATCTTTGGAGTGAAGATGTAGCAATTATCAGCTGATCTGGTTGCCTCCAGAAACTTAACTGTTCCTTTGTTGATAATGCAGCTATTTTTCCCAAAACTTACATTCATTCCATCATCACACAACTGGCTGATACTGACCAGATTTGCTTTCAAGCCTTCAACATATAGGACCCCTTCCAGAACTGGCATCCCAGGTACATTCAGTGTACCGATTCCTCGAATTCTACCTTTTCCACCATCACCAAACACAACTGACTCATTAGTGCAACTTTGCACATTAATAAGGAGATCCATGTTGCCTGTCATGTGCTGCGAGCATCCACTGTCAATATACCAGGAGTTCCCCACTCTGGAGCTATTACTGGTGTGAACAATGTAAGCCCTATAGCCCTGGCTTTGATTCCTTCTATGTTGATATTTAATCATCTCCTGCCTCTTATCACCAAGGTAGAACCGACATCTTGGTCTGATATGGCCAAGTCTATGACAGTAATGACAGAGAGGAATGAATACTTCAGAATCTGGGTTATGCTCGGGTACCTTGTGGTGTTCCTGTTTGGGTACCTCCTCTGCAGCTCCTTGTTCTTTAGATTTCTGTTCAACAGCAACTGAAGTTTCGGTTAGTTTAGGTCTCCATTCCTCACGCCTAACCGATTTCCCACTAGATTGAGTTCCAACAAAGTCATTGGATTGTCTCCATCCTTCGACTCCTCTCTCTGGCTTGCTCCAGTCTTGTCTTTGAGCTCTTTGTTGATATTGGTATCCAACTTGTTGATAGTTGTTTCGGTTGAAACCAAGACCCTCCTTATCTGCAGCTCTCTTTCCAAGTCTGAGGATTTCATCAAGCTTTTCTGTGCTGGAATTCATCATCCTTATCAACTTCTGAATATGACTCAGTTCTTCATCGGTCTCCTTTCTTCCGTCCTCGCAGCTTCTGAGTTTTTCTTGAAGAGATTCAATCTCGGATCTTAAAGCGTTTCTTTCCCTTTCAAGATTCTTGACCTGCTCCGTAAGACTCCGGTTCAAGATCAGTGCCTTCTAACACGCATCCATCAACTTATCATAGTCCTCCTGACCATCTTCTTCTTCCTCTTCATTGCCAACTTTGAACGGATCTTGATCCTCGACATCAGATTGAATCCTTGGACCATACACGGTTGCAACATGAGCAGTATGAGAAGCATCCTGTCCTTCTTCAAATTCAGTATCGCTGACCTCCTCATCGCTGTGAGTGGCTTGAAACGCCTTCTTGCTGATCTTCTGATATTTGAAAGTATTCGCACATTCGCTCTTGATGTGCCCAAAACCATCGCACTCATGGCACTGTGGTCCCCTATCTCCATTTTCTTTCTTCTCTGAGCCATTAGGACCTCTGTTCTGAGAACTGCTTTGATTCTCAGTCCGGCGAAATCTGGAGTTACCTTCACCATTTCCTTTCCTGAAAAATTTCTTTCCAAACCTCTTTGAGATGTACGCAATGCACTCCGCCATGTCTTCAGCAGTCAACTCCTCCTCAGACTGGCTTGTAGATGAAGCCTTGAATGCTATGGACTTCTTCTTTTCACTAGGATTCACACGCATACCCATCTCAAACGTTCTCAAGGACCAATAAGTTCGTTTGGAGATAGTTCATCAACATCCTTAGCTTCCTCGATAGCAGTAACTTTGTAATCAAATCTCTCGGGAAGAGATCTCAAGATTTTCCTCACTATCTTGGCTTCCGTGAGCTTTTCTCCCAACGAAAAGAACTCATTCGATAGACTCAGCAGCTTAGCATAGAAATCTGAGATGCTTTCATTCTCGTCCATTCTGAGGGACTCAAACTGTGAAGTGAGTTGTTGCAGCCTCTGATTCTTCACCCGTTTATTTCCTTCATAAGTAATCTCCAAGATATCCCATGCTTCCTTGGCAGATCTGCACGTGGAGATAATAGCAAAAACCTCAACACTCACACCCGTGTGAATAGCGTTGATAGCTTTCTGATTCATTCCAGACGACTTTAGCCCTTCTTCCGTCCATTTAGTTCTAGGTTTCTCTGAGCCATCTTCATCTTTTGGGGCACTCCAACCAACCTCCACTGCTGTCCATGCAGCCTCGTCAATGGATCTGATGAACGAGGCCATTCTGATCTTCCAATACCCATAACTTGTGCCATCAAATAACGGTGGTCTGACCGTAGAGCCACCTTCCCTGATAGTACTCATTGCAAGCACCACCAAAATACCAACGGATTATACTGATATCCCAGGATCTAACACCGCACCTCGATGACCTGCTCTGGTGCCAATTGAAATTGTATAATCCCTACTTTGGTAGGAAAACGTAACTCAACACGTAACACAAAGAGTAACACAGTTGAGAACACAAGTTGGTAACCCAGTTCGGTGATGAAAACACCTACGTCTGGAGGAAGCTATTCCAAGAAATAATTCACTATGACGAGTATAAGGGTTACAAGATATATGAACGTCAGCCACACTGAACGATCTCTCCTCACCCGACTCTACCCTCACCAATGAATCCTCACGGTAAACTCTCACTAGTCTACCCGAACACTTTTCACAGATTGAAAAGATTAAAACCCGATCTTGAACAAGGGATTGTTCAAGATATTACAATCACTCACCAAAGAACAATCTACCCCAATTGATGAATGAAAGGAATAAACTCAACAAACAAAAACGTACGAAGAAGACGAGCTCTCACAATGTATGAAAACGTGCAATCACTCCAATGCAATCTTCGAGCTTATATACATCCGCATAACCCTAGGAGATAATTAAGGTATATCTTAAAAGATATCCTTAATAGGGTAAATATAATCTTCATGCAAATCTTCTAATTAATACGTGAATATAATATGCGGACAAATCCTTGATCCACAAGTATTCCAAATCAACGAACTACTCCCGCAATAGACAACTCCACGCATACATAAAACATGCCATAAAACCCCTCCATGCAATCCATGCAGCAACAATACCACTGCGAGTAATCTTGGAATAAGTTACAAGGGTGATTGACCGCTTAATTATAAATACTCTAAAAATTAAAGTTTGGCAAAATAAATTGCTTAAATTTTCATTATATAACTTTACATTAATTATTTTTATATTTTTATTGTATATACCTCCATTTGGTATATATATTATTTTTATATTTCTATGAAACACCAGTAAACATGTTCTCCGGATCTGTAGAATCTTTGTATAATATATTCATTACTATGAAGAATATATTTGATAAATTAGTCAAAAATCTGAATCTTGGAAATCAGGACTAACCGACAGATTGACTAGGTGTGAGAAAGGGCCCATGTCTCTCAATTAATCAAATTTTGATGTCACTAATATGAGTGTGACTAATTTTTATAATAGTATATATAGTATATATATAGATTAGGCACACTCCTATCACTTATCCAAGTATTAAAACTCATGCAAAAGATTTCATGTACAAATATAATTGACGAATAGAGTAATAAGTTGATAAATGCTCTCATATTCATGGTAGGCTAGGTGTATTAACCGCTAACATGGTGGTGATATAAGTACAAAAATAATATTCTATACAAAACAAAAAATTATGTCCTACTAAAAATACTATGCCAAATTAAAAACTTATTATGGGAATTTCTGGTAAATGTAGAGGGTAAAATCTACAATAAACGGTTTCAACTGGTTCGTCCGGTTCGACGGGTTGGACACTAGCAACCTGTTAACACAAACAACAAACGTTAAATTCCTTCGAGAGCACCGGTGGGAGTGTTCGACGAAGGGCCTCCGACGCTCAAGTCAGTTGGGCTATAAAGTATATTTTGAACGTAAATAAAGCAAATGGAAATAATAATGAATAGCAATAATGTAGCCGGAACGACGGAAGCGAGAGTAACGAAGGTGAGTATAAGGATGACAGAATGTCGGTCTCTTCAGGCTAGTCTGCTTGGTCAGGCTAGCCCGCTCAGTTGATGGCCGAAAATCCTAGGCGGAAGTGGTAAGACCGTAGAGAGAAGGCGAGGAGAGCGAGTATGAGAGTGGAGAGTTCGTGTATAGAGATCGTGACATTAACGTGGTTTCTTTGTATTTATAGGACGGCTTGGACAGGGTTTTTATCTTCACCACTCTAGATATACCCGTTAGGTCCGCCTCTTCAGGTTGGTATCGATTTTCGTGGAAACTCTTCTATGTTGACCATTTTCTCCAGCTTACGTGAGAGTCGCTCGTTCCGTTTACTCCGCTTGACCTAATTGAGCTCTCTAAATCGGGCCTTTATTTTTCTTATGGGCCGGAGGCGTAAATGGGCCAAAATATTGATGATCGGGCTGGTCCGTATGGTCTGTTTAACCCCTTAGGCTGTTGAACGAATTTTGTCCACTGCCGTAAAAAAATCTATTATGATTTTTGCTTTGTATATCTTTTATTATGAGTAAATATCTGAACTCCTTTTGCACTGATACAATTAGAAAATGAACCATTACGAGTTACGGCCATACGATTATTGTTAATTAAATTCCAACATGCCGCATAATTACACGCACATCACCATCAGGTCCATCACCCATCTCTCTCTCTCTATCAACTATATTTATATTTAAATGAAGAAAAAACAAAAAAGAGGGTACAAGGTTTGAATTAATGGCTGAGAAAGTTTGCATCCCCATTTGAGCTTCTTCTCAGCTACCTTCCATTTTCGTTATCGTTAATTATTTAATTACCTTATCTGCGAAATAGTTATAGTGTTAATGCATATGGGCGGTGCTTTATCTTTATAATATACTAAACAAAACGAGTGAAATCTTGGAATATATACAACGTATGCCACTTCCAACACGCGCGATAAATATGCATATATATACTAACCGGCCCATTCCTAGTTAGTAGTTATTGGTCTCGTTTATCATTTTCGTATTTTGATAGGGTACGGTCATAATTAATGTTGGTCCAGTCACATTTTCATCAATCCTTTTGAATTTGATATAAATAAATGAAACAATTGAAGAAATAATGACCATCTAGAGAAATAATGTTTGGCGTGAGTAGAGCGTCGTCAACACACATTTCCAACCACGGAATGAGAGAACGAGTATCTCAACAAAGATTACGTAGTATTGTTTATTTTGCCTCACTTGATGGCAAATTAAATTTGCACCTTATATTAGTGATCATGCATTGTGGATCGGAATTGAAAATACATAAGAAACGCGGACTTTGGGATTACACGATCGAGATTAGGATGGATAAAATTAGTCGATCCCAATCCGGTTTTCAAAGGAGTTTAATGTTGATTGATAATTCATTAGTAATACAATAAAACAGTATCATAAATGTGAAAGGATGCGCACCAAAAGCAACAGAACACAAGGTAGAAAGCAAAAACCATAAATGCTAGCTAGCTTACTGTGATAGGAAATGGCCCACCTCCCTAGGCCCAAAGGCCCAAAACAGACAAGCAGGCCCAAAACAGACAAGCCCACATCGTGAAGCCCAGATCGGAGGGGCCCAGATCGGCAAGCCCAAAGCACAAGCCCAGGGAGTTGAGCCCTAAGCCCAGAACGTGGGCTGATGGAGGAAAAACCGGAACAACCAACACCTCCATGACCTCCACGATTCCACCTCTGCAACGGCCATGAGTTACGTCTATAAATACGAGAACCAATTGTATTGTAACTTACTTACGCTATTCTAAATATAAAGCTATATTTTCCTTCCCGTGGACGTAGATCGTACCGATCGAACCACGTAAATCTCTTGTGTTCTTCCTTACATTTGCATATAAATCGTATACAAATTTGGGCCGCAAATCGAAGATTCATCACTGGCGCCGTCTGTGGGAATCGAAATTTGTGCTTGAATTTTCGATCTTTTTGCTGCTCAGAATTACCATCAATGCCGCACGGAACCGCAACGTTGCTGGGTACCCCTCGCCGTCGACGGAGCCGACGCCGACAGCCCGAGGAACCAGCCTTGGCAATGGGCACAGAACAGCCCAACGACGCCCCTGCCAACGATCGGATCGTGGCCGACGAAATCCCGGAGATCCCAAATGCCGACGAGCAGGGCGCAGCGGGAAACACAATGGCACCTTCCTCCCAGGCCCAACCGGTCCAGCCACACCGGGCTCCCATGAGTTCGCGCCTGGGACCACAGGCTCACCCGACACCGGAGGGCCATGTCGAGAATCTCACTGCCAATCGGGAGCGTGAACTATTTGGTCCAGAGGCAACCCTACGCTTGTCCCCAGTTATCCGACCGAACCTAACTGCTCACCACTCTCCAGTCATTCAGCCGAACTCGGCAGCCCCACCGCCTCCGCCTCCAGGGATCGAGGAGCTATTGCGAAATTACCTCACCACAGCATCCGGGCGTGAGTTCCTCAACCAGTACACGGGAGTCCCCCAGTTCGGACAGGGAGTCTCTCAGCCCGGACAAAGAATCTCTCAGTTCGGTCAAGGACAGAGGCCCGGACAGGACTTGCGACATTATCTTCAACAAGTCCGAGGACAGACCCAGGGAGGCCAGCAGCCGAACTCCCATATAGTCCAACCGAACTATGTCACTGCTCCGCCCTATAATGCACCCAACCAAGGACACCTAACTGGGGGAGCGCAGATCTTTGACGCGCTTGGTAGGATTATCAGTCCGCTCTCGGAGGAGATCCTCAATACACCAATGCCCTTCGGGTACACGGTGCCAAAGATCAAGGCGTACAACGGAATCGGAAATCCAAGCAATTTCCTTAGTCAGTTCAAGTACAGCATGTTGAACCAAAATCTGGGGAGTGTGCACATGTGCAAGCTGTTTCCCGAACTGCTAATCGACAATGCACGGGAATGGTTCGACAGTTTGCCCCCCGGGTCGATCAGATCGTATTCCGATCTGATGAATGTGTTCGCTAGGAGTTTCTCCCAGCGTGCCGAAGTGAGACACACCCCAGCACATCTGCTGACCGTTAAGCAAGGCCGGGGTGAATCTCTACAAGACTTCATGACCCGGTTCGATAGAGAGTGCTTATCGACTCGGTGCACCAACGACCTTCTCATCATCTCAGCATTCCAAAATGCTATCATCTCGGACCATCTCTACAGGGAGATCCTGGCGAAGGACCCAAAGACCACTACCGAACTGTGGGCTATTGCGGACAAGTTCGCTAAGATAGAGGAGGCGACCAGACGTCGAAAGGAGGTTGACCGAGGTGAAACCTCAAAGAAGAAAGATGATGCACCCCGGAAAGGGGTAATGGAGCGAATTCAGCGAGGTCCGATTGAGTCTCGTCTCGGACCTCGGAAGAATCTAGCACAGCGAGGTCCGCCTACAAGTCAGCCCGCACAGCGGCCAGCTCCGCAGTTCACTCCGTTAAACAAACCAAGGACCGAGATCCTTGAGCTGCACGCTGGCCTGTTCGAGAGACCACGACCGATGCGGGAGGACGGCAAGCCGAGGTCGAAGAATAAGTACTGCCAGTTTCATGAGGACTACGGACATGATACAGAAGACTGCAGGAACCTGACTCAAGATATCGAGAATCTAGTTCGCAACGGACAGCTCAAAAAGTATCAAGATCGGAGCTCGGGGGTAAATCAAGTGGATGCTCCCCGAAGTCAAAAAAAGAAGAGACAGAATAGAGGGAATTGCAGCACGGATGCTGAGAAGAAAACAAAGCACAATGAGGATGGTGCCGATGAGGACGGAGATTACCAATACGAGGGGATAGTTGCTACGATCTCCGCTCTCGCCAAAGGACAGACTAAATCGTCCCTCAAGAACGGAGCTCGGAGCTTGCCGAGCAGCGAACCCGCTAACAAGAGGTTCAAGAAGGAGGAAGCCGTAACTTTTTCGGCCGATGACCCGGTGCCCCCCATGATGCCGCACTCCGATGCCATTGTTATTGAGGCTGTGGTGGCTAACATGCTGATCAAAAGGATTCACATCGACACCGGAGCATCGGTGAATATCATGTTCAGACATTGCTTTGATAACATGGAGCTGGAGAAGTCAAAAATCATTCCAACCACACGGCCACTGCGGAGTTTCGCACAGGAGGAAACCCATCCCCTAGGGACGATCGAGCTGCCCGTCACAGTAGGGAAAGGGCCGAGAAGCACCACTAACATGACCGAATTCATGGTGGTGGAGGCCAAGTCCCCATACAACATAATCCTAGGCCGTACTTGGATGAATACAGTGAGAGCGATCTGCTCCACGTACCATCTAGCAGTGAAGATCCCGACTAAGGGAGGGGTAGCCGTTATCCGTGGTGATCAGAAGATGGCAAGGGAGTGCCTGCATGTGGCTCTCAAGGGGCTAGGGGCGACTCCCGAACTGCCCCAAGCATAGCAATTACTGAACTCCGAAGAGCCGAAGAAGACGTCGCCCGCCGAAGAGAGAGAGGTGGCTTTGTACGATGACGATCCCGCTAAGGTCGTCAAAGTCGGGCTGACCGACCACCCCCATCTTCGCGAACAGGTTATTCGGCTTCTAAAGGAGTACAGAGACGTCTTCGCGTGGTCCCCATTGGATATGACAGGGGTATCACCCGATCTGATCACACATTGGCTAAAGATCGACCCCGAAGTGCGACCGATCAAGCAAAAGCAGCGCTCCTTTGCAGCGGAGCGGAATCAGGTCATAAAGACCGAAGTGACCCAACTGCTGGACGCTGGGATTCTATTCGAGGTCACTTACCCGACCTGGATAGCGAACCCGGTAATGGTCAAGAAGGCTGGGGGAGGATGGCGCATGTGCATCGATTATACCGATCTCAACAAGCACTGCCCTAAAGACTGTTACCCTCTGCCCGATATCGACAAAAAGGTGGACTCGCTGGTCGGTCACAAGATGTTCAGTTTCCTGGATCTGTATAAGGGATACCACCAAGTCCTAATGGATGCCGAAGACGCGGCTAAGACAGCATTCATTACGGACTTTGGCATCTTTGCTTACCGCAAAATGCCATTTGGGTTGAAGAATGCAGGAGCTACCTACCAGAGGATGGTAGATAAAATATTTAAAGAGCATATCGGAAAGGAAGTGGAGGTCTATGTCGATGACATAGTGGTGAAGAGCAAGGAAGAGAGCACTAGTGTGGCCGATCTCCGAACTGTGCTCTCCATCCTTCGCAAGGTCAATCTGAAACTTAATCCCCAAAAATGTACCTTTGCTGTGACATCGGGGAAGTTTTTAGGTTGTTGGATTACCCAGGAAGGGCTGAGGGCGAATCCATCAAAGGTTCAGGCCGTGTTAGACATGAAGAATCCAAAGTCAATCAACGATGTGCACAGACTTACAGGGTGTCTCGCCGCACTGAGTAGATTCCTATCTAAAGCTGCGGAGAGGCAGTTGCCCTTCTTCAAAATCTTAAAGAAAGCACCCCAATTTGATTGGAGTTCGGAGCATCATCACGCCCTAAACCAACTAAAGGAGTATCTCAGGGATCTACCGACCTTGTCAGTACCGAAGAAGGGAGAGGTGCTTTTTCTTTACTTGGCCACCTCGGACGAAGCAATTAGTGCAGTTCTCGTGCGCGAAGAGGCAGGTCGCCAGTTGCCAGTTTACTTCATAAGCCGGTCACTAAAGGGGCCCGAAGTGAGATATCAGCCGTTGGAAAAGCTAGCCTTAGCACTTGTCAATGCTGCCCGGCGATTGCGCCCATATTTTCACGCGCACCCAATTCAAGTCCGAACAGATTCCCCACTTCGGCAGGTGCTGACGAAGCCCGAAGCCTCAGGACGAATAGCGAAGTGGGCGATAGAACTAGGAGAGCATGACATCTCTTATGTCCCCCGACAGGCCATCAAAGGGCAAGCCTTAGCAGATTTCTTGGCTGAAACCTCGATATCCGAAGTCCCGAACTCGATACCAGAGCCAGTTCGTACAACGGGGGAGGAACCTCAAGACTGTTGGCATATGTACGTAGATGGGGCCTCGGGAAAAACTGGGAGCGGTGCTGGAATCCTCCTTGTCAGCCCAGAAAAGAAAGAGATCACATACTCACTTCGCTTCCAGTTCGCGACTACCAACAATGAGGTGGAGTACGAAGCTCTGCTAGCCGGACTCCGGATAGCCACCGATCTGAAGGTCGCGGCCATAAAAGTACACTGTGACTCCCAGGTAGTCGTGAATCATATGCTAGGCAAGTACGAGGCGAAGGGAGAGAGAATGAAGAAGTATTTGGCTAAGGCACGGGGCATGCAGGGCTTTTTCAGATACTTCCAGCTCGAGAGAATCCCCCGGACTCAAAATTCCCGAGCTGATGCTCTCAGCAAATTAGCAGCAACGCCTGGCACTTCACCGGTGGAAGATGTACAGCATAGAAGCATAGACGAAGCCGAGGTTAACGATCTAGATGAGTCACAGCCGACGTGGATGACCCCGATCCTAGCCTATCTGGAGAGAGGGGAATTACCTGAAGATAAGACAGAGGCTAGAAGGATACTGTTGAAGTCATTGAGATATGTTGTTCTGGACAATGTCCTTTACAAGAAATCGTACCTTCAACCCTTGCTCAAGTGTGTCGGCCCGACCTCAGCAGACTACGTTATGCGAGAAATGCATGAAGGGGCATGTGGAAGTCACATCGGACCTCGGGCGTTAGCAAAGAAAATTATGAGATGGGGATACTTTTGGCCCTCGATGCTCAAGGATTGCACCGAACTTGTGCAGAGGTGCGAAAAGTGTCAGTTACATGCAAATGTGACAAGGATACCGCAAACCGAGCTGACTGCGATGCAGAGTCCTTGGCCGTTCGCGCAGTGGGGGATAGATATAGTAGGCCCATTCGATAAAGCACCAGGTCAGTTGCGACACCTCATAGTGGCAATTGATTACTTTACAAAGTGGGTGGAAGCAGAACCCCTATCCGCGATTACGAGCAAGAACGCCCGGAACTTTGTATGGAAGAACATAGTATGCCGATTCGGCATACCTCATGTCCTCGTATCCGATAACGGGACCCAGTTCACGGACAGGGTTTTTAGGGAATGGTGTGACGAGCTACAGATTCAACAACGCTTCACATCGGTGGCCCACCCTCAAGCAAATGGTCAAGCCGAAGTGACGAACCGAACTCTCGTCAAAGGTCTCAAAACCCGACTAGAGAAAGCTAAAGGGTTGTGGGTAGAAAACCTTCCGAACGTTCTATGGTCCTACAGAACAACGCCGCGAACAGCAAATGGCGAAACGCCGTATAGCCTGGCATACGGAACAGAAGCTGTAATCCCAGTCGAGATCGGACTCCCCAGTCCGCGCACGACCCATTTCGTAGCCGAAGTAAATGATGAGAACCGGCGTACGGACCTCGATCTGCTAGAAGAAAAGAGGGATACAGCTTACATAAGGGAGGCCCGATACAAACAACTCATAGCCCGATATTACAATCGGCGAGTTCGAGATCGGCAATATTGCGTAGGGGACTTAGTTCTCCGAAACAATGAGGTCAGCAAGGCTTGTAAGCTCGGCAAGCTGGAGGCCACATGGGAAGGCCCATACCGAATAGACGAGGTCCTTGGTAAAGGCGCCTATAGGCTTTCCACTCTGTCCGGGGAGCCCATACAGCGACCTTGGAATATAATCCATCTGAAGAGGTATTATGCATAGATGTGGGGTATCATGTCGAGTAGTTCGGTCACCTTTGTCTTTTGTCAGTTCGGTCTTATTTAGTTCGGTTTATTGTTCAGTCCGGTCTTGTTTTCCAAAAAATTATTTCAAGTAATGAAGGTTTAAGTTTTTTTTCTGTATCTCTTATTTGTGTTCGCATCATTCTGCATTACTCCACTTATATGCATGTTACCTCTAACTCAAAACACTATCCTGACGAGGACAAGTGTTAGTAAAATAAAATCGTACGAACCAGGGGACCACCCCTACCGACTTAGTCGGCAGAACAGGAACCCGACTAGACCCAAGTGTCACCTCGGCAGTGGATAATAGGCGATATGCCATCCCGAACCGAGGGAAGACCCAAGTGTCACGTCGGAAGCCGATGTCAGGCTCCCAAGCCACTTCGGAAGATTCGAATATGACCTACGCGTCAGTTCGAAAACGAAAAAAGCAGAAATGCAATTCGAAACAGGCAATAAGCCAACAGTTACACTAAGAGTTTATACAAAATGTGTTTATTATTTTGCAGAATTTTACAAGTCACGCGTTAGAAGGCCCGCCCTCATCTGGCGTCTTACTACAATTAAAGTAACTAGCCCAACCGCTAGTCGGCGGGTTCATCAAAAAATCAATATTTATATCTTCCTTTTTCCGGGAGCTTTGTCCCGAACTCCGACCACCACCGCGCCCACCACCGCCTGACATCCCAGTTCGGCTTGATACAGACCGGGAAGAACTTCGACCTCGGGGGACTATCGGAGCTCGGTAATTACCATCCCCTCGGTTCGGTATCGGTCTGCGGTTCTGAACAGGCATCAGCATGTCCAACCGGTCCTTAACCAGACGGGATGGAACAGTAGGACTCAGAGCGCGGAACCGGGGAGCATGTTGCTTACTAGGCTGAACGTCGGGGTACCGGTCAAGCCACTTCTTCATTATGGGGTGGCGAGATAGTACCAACGGGAATAAGTTCGTCAAGTAGCGCAGCTCGGATATATAGTCGGCAACTTCCCATGAATCCGAACCACGGTTCTGGACCTCCCGCACGACCCCCCGCACAGCCTCGAACGCATCAGCTTCGACTTCGGATATCGTCTTGCCGCCGAGCTCGTGGATAACCCTTTCGTATTCGGCATGCTCGTCTGCAATCCTCTTGGCATCCGCATAATCCTCTTTTAGTTGCAAATATCGAGCTTCGTTGGAGTCAGCCGTGATTTGAAGAGCGTTATATTTGGCGTCAAATTCGTTTCGGAGGTGTTCCGCAAGTTTGTCAAGGCGACCGATCTCACCATCCTTAAGATCAATAAGGATTTTCAGACGCTTTATTTCGTTTATCAAAGCAGTCTTATCTGCATCGGATTCGTTCTACAGAAAGTAAGAGAAAAATAAGCAACAGAACAGAGTTTTCATTCATAAGGAAAAATGATTACATCTTACAGTTTCAGAACGGACACCAGCAAAAACGACAAATAAACAAAAAAAAAAAAAAAAGGTGGAGGGTTCAACTGACCCCGCCAGTGGGTTCGGCAGTTGTGTCCTCGGCCCGCACCTCAGCGTCAGCCTCCTTCTCCAAGTCCTCTTCAACTGCGGAGGGCGGTGTATTTGGGGACAGCGGGCGACTCGCCAGCTCGTCACGGAACGAACTGCAGAGTCCCTCAAAATCGCCATCCCTGTCAAACTGACAGGCCTGGATATCGGCAGCTGTCAGCAAGGCCTGCCCTTCCGCGAGATATCCCACAACGGGGAACGGAGAGGCCTTCTTCAAAAGCTGACGGAAGTATATCCGCAGCACTTCCTCGTCCTCGATTGGCTCATACCCAAACTTCCCCTTGTCCAGTTCGGGGAAGTTGGTTGCCACCCGGTCTAGCACCTCGGCCACCGCCCGTTTCTCCATCGTCTTCGTCAATGACGACACCAATTTACCAAAACCCTTGCTGAATATTATTCTTTCAGCAAGGGCCTGGAAAACATCGCCCTGGGCGGCAGCGATCTCGGCCTCCCGAACTCGGGCAGCTGCAGCGTCCTCCTCGCTCTTCGCCACTTTCTCCTTGGTGGCGTTGAGCTCGGCAGACATACGGTCGACCTGCTCCCGCAGAGCGGCTTCCCGAGCTGTGGATTCGGCGAGCGCCTTTGAGATCTTGGCCTTATCATTGGCCAAGACCTTGTTCTTCTCCAAGATACGGTGATACTTCCCCACCGATCCCTTGAGGAAACTTTTGACCGCGCTATTCACACGGTCATATTCCTCAAGAAGAGGATCCACACCCTGCATGGGGTTACTACCATCAGTAAAAAAAAAAAAAAAAAAAAAAGGGGGGGGGGCAGCTGAGATCTAAAGGAATCTATTTACCGCTGGGAATACAGGTGCGGAAGTGCGAACCTCAACCATCTCGGGTTCGGACGACGCCGAACACGTAACCAACTTTCCTGCAGCCGCCGCATCGACCTCCTCCGCGGCTACAGAAGTGTTACCCCGACCTCGGGGGGTAGGAATACCGGACCGAGTCTGTTCGGAAGACTCGGTCGCCTGCCTCTTCTGCCCGGACGGCGAGCTAGTGGACTCACTCCTCCTCTTCTGCGAGATCGGCTTCTTGCCCCTCACCAGATCCACTGCAAGCAAACCGAACGTTAGTACCGATGTCACACAAAGAAAAGTACATAAACTGTAGGGGAAGGGACCTCACCCCTCCCCGGATCCACCGAAGTGCAAGGTTCATCGGGGCTCGGTACCGCCGTCCTGAGAGCGGCCAGCGACATCGGCATTTTGCCCAAACTGGCAAAACGCTCTACCACTTTGCCGAAATTTTTTGGCTTCGGCAGCAGTACGACGGGACCGGAGTGCCACGCGAAATCAGTGGCACCCTCGAACTAGCAGTAAAAAAACTTCTTCTGCCAGTCCTGCACTTTCGAGGGCACCTGGACAGAGAACCCCTGCTGCCGATATGAGGAGTAGTACCACCCTACCGTCCTAGACTTAAAAGAAATCATCCCACCAAGGGTATCTACCGAATAGGGAATACCCAAACGAGAGCAAGCAATACCTATACCGGTTATCTGGCTAATGCTATTCGGGGTAATTTGGGCAGGAGAGAGACCGAACACACGGTAAATATCGGCATAAATGGCCGGAAATGGTACACGCAGACCAGCCTTAAACTGGTCCACGTACACGGTGACACACCCGCGAGGGGGGCGATAAGCCCTATCGTAAGAATTCGGCCGGATGAGAAGAACAGAAGGGGGAAATTTAAATTTCACAGCAACATCGTAAAGAGTGGAGGTAGAAATGGTGGATTCTAAAAAACCAGCGCTCCCAGCTATTCCGGGAGGACACTCGGAAAACTTAACCTCGTGCCCGTACGGCTCCTTACAATCAGACCGTACGCAAGCACGTTTATCTTCCGGGAAACTAACCGGAAGAGAGTTCGACGACGACGCGGCGGAGATTTCTTCCGTCGCCGCCGGAGAATGTACAGAAGCGGGGGAACGATCATCCCCGATAGAAGAAGTGGATAAAGAAGTGGAAATCGACATCAAAGAAGACATAACTTACTTTCAGTTCTTGAAAATTCGGAAAATGTAGTTGGTGAAGATGAACAGAGAAGAGGATTTGCAGACTAGGGTTTCTTTTGCGCAGAGAAGAAATGAGCAATTATGTTCAATCATAGGCATTAAAGGGGGAAATACACGCGTGTTGAATACGCTTTCAATGCGACGGCGTTTCGAACCCGTCCAATCGAGGCTTTATCGGCAGCCCAAGCGTCGCATTAAATGCGACTGACAACTTTATGTTTGGGCGGGAACGACATCGGAATTACCCGACCTGCGATTCCCACAAATTCAGATGCTATACGCCAGCTCAGTTCGGTATCTCTCACAGTTCAGAGGGGGTACCAAGCTCAGTTCGGATTCTCTCACTTTTCAGAGGGGGTACCAAGTTCGGTTCGGTATCTCTCACATTTCAGAGGGTGGAACCAAGTTCAGTTCGGTATCTCTCACATTCCAGAGGGGGTACCAAGCTCAGTTCGGACTTCCTCACACATTTAGAAGGGATACCAAATTCAGTTCGGCCTACCCCACGCAGTTTTTAAGGGTACCAGTCAGTTTGGGATACCTCACATATTTCGGAGGGGGCACCAAGTACGTTACTCAAATCAGCTAATACTCACCAAGCACAGGCAGGAAACATCAACTCCATCACCCCACGCTTTTTGGGGGGGGATGTGATAGGAAATGGCCCACCTCCCTAGGCCCAAAGGCCCAAAACAGACAAGCAGGCCCAAAACAGACAAGCCCACATCGTGAAGCCCAGATCGGAGGGGCCCAGATCGGCAAGCCCAAAGCAAAAGCCCAGGGAGTTGAGCCCTAAGCCCAGAACGTGGGCTGATGGAGGAAAAACCGGAACAACCAACACCTCCATGACCTCCACGATTCCACCTCTGCAACGGCCATGAGTTACGTCTATAAATACGAGAACCAATTGTATTGTAACTTACTTACGCTATTCTAAATATAAAGCTATATTTTCCTTCCCGTGGACGTAGATCGTACCGATCGAACCACGTAAATCTCTTGTGTTCTTCCTTACATTTGCATATAAATCGTATACAAATTTGGGCCGCAAATCGAAGATTCATCACTTACATTCTTCCTATTTAATTTCTGGAAACTCTCCTTCCCCCATGTTTTTTCTTCCTGTGCTGGCAGAACCCGAATATCTTGTCGCAAACATCCTCGATTTTATCGAAGTATTTGTACCTGAAGCTTCTGCAGAAGAGGAGCAA
Organism: Thymus mandschuricus; assembly: GCA_029379335.1. Classification (NCBI taxonomy): domain Eukaryota; kingdom Viridiplantae; phylum Streptophyta; class Magnoliopsida; order Lamiales; family Lamiaceae; genus Thymus; species Thymus mandschuricus. The sequence continues at coordinate 24,642,192 of CM057071.1, read as the reverse complement.
CCAGGAAAAGCTTCCTAATCCCACAGCATATCCGGCAGCAGCAAAAACATACTCCCATGCTATCTCCCTCTCTGTTTCCACATTCGGTGGTGGTGGAACGGGATGAGGCTTTGAGCAGCTGATGTTGAGAGGGGGGCCACATAATCCTAAGTTTCCTTCAAAGAATTCTGCAGGAAATGTTTGAATTTGAGTGCTAGTAGGAATCTGTCCCACAAGCTCGTTGTATGATACGTTCATCCTTGCAAGGAAAGAGAGGCTTGCTATCTCCTTTGGTATCTCCCCCGTTAGCCGGTTTGTTGAGAGGTCCATTGATACGAGCAATGACAAGTTACCAATCGATTTGGGGATTGCTCCGGTGAGGGAATTGTGAGATAAGTTGAGAAGATAGAGTCCGTCCAGCCCACCGATTGAGTCCGGGATACCTCCATAGAAGCTATTGTTGGAGAAGTCGATGGAAGTAAAGTAAGGCCAAATCTTGACGATCTTCCTCTCCACCCCATTCATGGTTAGTGTTACCTCTTCTCTGTAGTACGCCGAACCCCATGTATCTATGGGTGTAAACCCCAAAGTTGTTTGACTCAACTTTGTGACAGTATCTCTCATCATTCCTCTCCAAGTTGGGAAGTTCAAAGGATTGAGGTAGCCGCTGAAATGGTTGGAGGCTATGTCGATGATCTGAAGATTAGGCCATCTCTGCGTCTTTCGACATGTGACCTCTCCGTGGAATCTGTTGGAGCGCAACACAAGCACCTGCAAGCTAGATGGCAGCATGCATGGGAAACTATTCTCGATCTGGTTGTTTCCAACATTCATCACCGCTAACTGTTTGCAGTTTGCGAGAGATATCGGAACTTCCCCCGTGAAGTTGTTGTTATTGAGAACCAAGTATTGTAGGGTGCAATCAGCTGTGAAGTTTGGGATTGGGCCATTCATGCTATTTCTCCCTAAATTGAGGACTGCAAGCTTTTTGAGGTTGGGTGGAATCGTTCCGCTTAGCTTGTTTCCCGACAAATTCAATACTTCTAAAAAGGAGGGGTTTGCAAGGGAAAGTGGAACGTCCCCGACTAAATTGTTGTCGCTCAAATCCAATGATCTGAGGCTGCTATTTATAGTAAATTTATCAGGGATGTGACCACTGATTCTATTTCTCCCTAGATTGAGCACTTGAAGATAATAAGTATTTTCAAACAGACAATCGGGTATCCTACCGCTCAAGTTATTGCTAGACAAGTCGAGCATTTGAAGGAACGTAGTGCTGCTGCAAATGGAGGTTGGAATTGATCCAGACAGCCTATTATTAGACAAATCTGCAAACCGAGCTCCCTGTATGAGTGAAGAGGGCAACTCGCCCTGAAGCTGGTTAGAGTCCAAGTCTAGATCATGAAGAGAAGCAAGAATGTTGTAAGGCTTTTGCAGATCCACCAGCATATTACAAGAGAGGTCCAAACTCTCAAGTGATTCAATATCCCAAATCCAACGAGGAATTTTCCCCCTAATGCTGTTATTGGAAAGATCCAAATCTGACAAGTAGGATTGTTTTACAGCAACAGCAGCAGCAGGGGACGTGGTTGTTGAATCAGCGAGTGACAAGTTGTTGCTGGAAAGGTCAAGAGATATTAGCTTTGGAAGGCTCAGTAGAATCTTTTCCAGTTCAATAGTGTCGCTGAATCTATTGTCTGAGAGAATGAGATAATGGAGATTTTGAAGGTTGAAGAGAGAAGAGATTGGAATAGGGCTCTCCAATCGGTTACCACTCAAATCCAAACTAGAAAGTGGAAGATAATCTCCAGGAAATTCTCCGACCTGCCCACTGAATTGGTTGCCGTGGAGGTCGAGGAATTCAAGCGAAGGCAGAACAAAGAGAGATGTGGGAATGGTACCACCTAGTAAATTCCCACTTAAATCTATCAAGCTAACATTACCAAGAGTTTGGAAGTGGATGGAAGAAATCGAGCCGGTGAAGAAGTTGTTTGACAGATCCAATGTAACTAGTCGCGTCAAATTACCGAGCGTGGAAGGAATCGAGCCACTGAAGTTGCAATTTGACAGGTCTAAAGATGACAAACTTTTGAGATTGGAAACAGATTCCGGTATAGAGCCTTGGAGCAATGGATTATGTGATAAGTCAAGAACCTGTAGAGATGGTAAGTGGAAGATAATCTCCAGGAAATGACCTGTTTGAGAGCTGGATTCATTCAAGGCATTGTTGGACAAGACCAGCTCCTCCAGGTACTCGAGGCCGAAAAGGCTCGACGACTCGTTCAGTCCTCCGGAAATGCCCTCGTAGCGGAGGTGCAAGCTCACAACACGGCCTCCGCCATCACATCCCACGCCTGCCCACCAGCAACAGTCATCTGCTTCGTTCCATTGCACCAAAAATGTTGAAACGGATGAATCGAATACCAACTGCTTCCTCATTTCAAGGAGCAGGGTACGTTGATTCTCTAGGCATAAATCTGTTTCTGAGTTTTTGGCAATTGTTTTCAATAATGGTGAAAAAAGTAGGATTATCAAAAGTAGGTGTAGAAAAAACTCCATTGAATGGAAGTGGATTGTTGTATGAGTTCCAAGTACGTGGATTCATTTATTTATAGAGATTTCAATCCAACTCTTACGCTACTCAATTTTATAATATACTCTCTCCGTCCCACATCATCGTCTATTTAAATTTCTGCTATTAAATAACTCTATGAGATGAGGTGTTGACTGTTGAAACTTGAACGTAATCTGAGGGGCGAACCAGTTGGAAAAACATAACATAAAACGTTTTTTTTTTTTTTTTATCACAATTGTTTACTTTTTTGGGCCAAATGCGCTCTACACTAATTTAAATTACTGTATTAATTTGTCTTTTTTTACTAAATAAAACTAATAAACATGACAAAAAGGAAAAGAAAAGTAAGTCTAATAAAATTGATAGAGGTAGTAATTAAATTTGATATATATATACAGAAGATGACTATTCCACTTAATCAACACCCTTTTTAAAAGAGTGAATGATTCAATGCTACTATTACTATGCATATTGGCCTTACAGTGCATTTTAAGCAATACTATTATTATCACCGTCATATATCAACAATTCAAATCATTTTTTATATTTTATAAGAAATTCGTTTTTATTTGATAATATATACTTCCTCTGTCTCTTGTTATTAGTCCCCTTTGGTTTTGGTATACAAAAACTAAGGAAGGTATACGTGATTGTAATCAATTCTTATGCAGAGAGTAGCCAAACATTTTTAGTCATTTTAGGAAATGAGAATAATAAATGGGACAAACGAAAATGACAAACGAGACCAATAACTAGGAATGGGTTAGTATATATATGCATATATATCGTGTTGGAAGGGGCGTTGTATATATTCCAAGATCACTCGTTTTGTTTAGTATATTATGAAGCACCGCCCATATGCATTAACACTGTAACTATTTCAAAAAAAAAAAAGTTAATTAAATAGTAATTAACAATATATAACGAAAATGGAAGGTAGTTGGGGAGAACCTCAAATGGGGATGCAAAGTTTCTCAGTAGAAAATGGACTCTTTGCCCTATAAATAAATGCAGAAATCCTATATTTGTTAGGATTTATTGATGGATTCAAAGTCAAGTAATAGAAATATATTGTTCATAGTAATGAATATATTATACAAAGATTCTACAGATCCATTAAAATATGGGGAATATGTTTACTGGTGTTTCATAGAAATATAAAAATAATATACCAAATGGAGGTATATACAATAAAAAATATAAAAATAATTAATATAAAGTTATACAATGAAAACTTAAAGCAGTTTATTTTGTCAAACATTTTTAGAGTGTTTATAATTATGCAGTCAAACACCCTCGTAAATTATTCCAAGATTACTCATATCCTCTTGTTTAATAGTACTAGTGGACAACACGTGCGATGCACGTGGTCACTAAGCATTTTACTTATTTCGATAACAAAATTAGTTTATATTATTATGTTTATAATAAAAACTACTCCTAACGATTCATTAAATCTTTAAAATAAAGCGTTAAAATTAAAATGATGAATAATTAGTAAACGATAAAAACAAAATAATTAAACTAAATAAAAGTCAAGTATCGCTAAAAAAGAAGTAATTAATCTAAACTATAATAGTTAGAAATTAAAATTCATATCACGGTCAATCCTTCTTATTCTTTACTTTGACGCGCGTCGAACTTTTTTCCTTTTGCTTTTGGAGATAAAATTTTAATTCCAAGGTATCATCATCGTCGCCACTGGAAATGTCGACGCAATCTTCAAACGTCTTTCGAAATATTTTTCTTTTCCCCTTCTCTTGATGTTTACGAAGTTCCAACTCCACGCTTGATTTTTTCTTAGAGGTTTTCCTCAGCTTCACGTTTTTGCTTGGACTTTTTTTGACCTCTTCTTCACTTGTGGCTTCTATCTTTTGGATTGCATCGGCTATAAGGCTTAAGTTCCCTCTATAGTCTATCTTCACCGAATTGGTCATTATAACAAAGCGTACTTCCCTTAAATTTTGTAAGTCGAATCCTCTGTAGTATACAGATTGATTTTCTCCTTAAAAATAAAAGTTGATGTATTGAGTTTTGATTTGAAAATTCTTAAGTATTATTTAAGAATTTAGAACAATAATATAATAATAAAATAGTTTAAATTAGAAGAATAATAACCTCCCATATAATATAACATAAAATATAACAGTTAACAAAAGAATTTATTAATACTCCAAGAATAATAGTATAAAATAAATTCTATAGTATAAATAACCTATGATTACCTAATAAATTCTAGAGAATCAACCGATTAAATAATATATACCAAATAAATTTGAAATACTAATTGTAGTTTTTATTACTGATGATAAACCAGTTATCATATTATTTAATAAATAAATATGAAGAAGATTATTGTTGCATCTCTTGCATTGTTTGCTCTTTCTATCATCATTGACTCATCAATTTTCAATGGATCATAAATATCAAAGGTATTGTAAGTAAAAAAGTTAGATAAGAAGTTAAATAAAATGTTACATTTTTTAATAATAATAATAATAATAATAATAATAATAATAATAATAATAATAATAATAATATTTTGGTCCACGTTTGCATACCTTGAATTAATCTTCTCAATTTCTTGATATTCTGGAGAAATTTATAAATTTGACTTGTATGTAGTTTGCTGTTGTATATTACGTAATTTATATAATGTATTTATTAATGCCCATTGCTTATATTACTTTCATAAAAATATATTATATATACTTTCATGTCTTACCGAATTTCTCATTTGCATTGGATATTGTGATTATTGGATTTTGTCCTATCACTTTTTGCAGCCTGTCCCCTTCATTCGTGGCCATATCATCCCATAGAGTAATTACAATATATGAAGGTCTACGAATAAGATGGTGATGACTATATTTATTAGAATAAATTTATGATAGTTTGAAATAAATTATAAAAAAAAATTAATATGATATATAAATAACATATAATAAAATAGAAATCACTTACACTTTATTGATGATAACTATGTCTCTCACGGTTTTTGTCCCATTTGAAACTGCTTTGCTATCTTCAACTTTAACCAGTGTTCCATAGATATCTAATCGATATTCATGTTAACACATCGTATAAGACATTTATAACACATATAAATGCGCATGAACTACAATATCTCTCTCATATGAGCTATAATCATTATCTCTTTCAACCCATATTGTTGCAACTTGATCTGCAGTAGGCAAATTGTACACTCGTTGATCCAAATTTACATCTTTAGAGATATGAAGTTCTACAGTATCCATGGAAGGCCAGTCCTTCAATCTTCGAAAAAATTTGGCATATGAATTGCTCTCCATAATTTTTATCAACTTCTTCACCGTCACATCTGATACATTTGAATTCTGTAGCCTGTTCATTCTATTTTCAACCTCGTTCACTGTCTTAAAAAAGTAACTGAAAAAATCCTAGATTAGAACTATTTGGAATTAACCCTGGAAGATCATGATAAACCATTCCTTGTGCTCGAAATGTATAGACTCCCCGTCTTGCAGATGCAAGTTCCTTATCCAATTTTACACCAAACGATGTAAACGAAAATATAGAATTGTACGAACGAATATTTTTCCTAAAATTAATTGCCTCTTCTGATTCTGAAGTGAACAATTCGTACAATTTTTCCATTATCACAACAAAATATCGGAGGTTCGTACTCTAATCTGACAGCACCGCAATGAACACAATCAGAGATTTTTTTTTAATACATGAATTGTTGTACCTATGAGATTCAATATGAATTAAAGTGTGTCAGTAAATGTTAGTAATTGTGCTTGTGTGTATAACATGATCAAAATAAAATAATTATCATTCAAGTCTCGTGAATTAACATTTGGATTTCGTTTCTTTATTTCGGAATATTTCCTTTTCATGTGTAAAAGTCTCATTTTCCGATACACCCCCGAAACTATTATATTAAAAGATTCAAATATGTTTATAACATTGCGGTAAATATTAGTTTTAAAATAAAGCAATTACTGAATTATAAAATATACCTGAAAAAGAACTTGACATCCTACTGAATCTTGATTGTATCTTGATCGGAACTAAAATTAAACTGTAAAAAAAATGTGATGTGTAAACAACAATTTCATATTAAAATAGTCTAAGGAAAGAGTTAAGGCTATGAAGAATACTTCTAAATTAATACATTTAGGTTGCGTTCTCTTTGGTGCGAAAGAAAATAAGAGAAAAGAGAAAATCACCTTATAAATTTTACCCCTTTTCTCACTTTTCTATTTTTTCCCCTTTCATTTGCACTACAATGGAGAGAAAATATTATATCTCCAATTTGATGTTGTAAATATTTTCTCTAATTTAAGGAGTAAAATCCTCCCTCATTGATAAAAGGTGAGAAAAGATGAGAAAAGGGGTGTAATTTATAAGGTAATTTTCTCTTTTCTCTCATTTTCTTTCGCATCAAAGAGAACGCAACCTTAATGAAAAATCTATTTACAACTGCTTATATATACAAATTTATTATACATACAAATCTATTTACTTGTCGCTCTCATGCACCAAGGCTACCACAAACATACATTGCACATTCATATCCAAAGTTTCTAACGGGATTTTAATTATTTATTAGGAATCACTTGAAAATCCAAAATTCTTCAATCCAAAAAAAATTCCAAAATCTTAAGAATAATAATATAATACTCTCTCCGTCCCATTGGTAAATGGATAAGTTCCGTTTTAGTTTGTCCCATTGATAAAGGGATATTACCTTAAATGGTAAAATTTTAACCCATTAAAACCCATTCACACACTTTATCAACAAATATCACTCTCGTCTTAATTCTCGTGGCGGAAAAAAGTTATCCATTTACCAATGGACGGAGGGAGTAGGTTTTATGGATATTATTATTGAAAATTACGTTAAAATACCTAATGTTATTAAAAATACAAAATTATAGTAATTATTTAAACTACCTAATCTTATTAAAACTACAAAATTATAGTAATTATTTAAATCTCTATATATTTAAATAGAATATTTTTACAATTTCTATACTATTAAGATAAATAATAAATAATCAAAAGAAAAAGGGGAAAGAGTTTGGACGAATTTCAAGAGTTTGGACGAATTTCATTTTTTTTTTAATACTCCCTCCGTCCTCCATTTAGTGACATTGTTTTCTGGGCACAAGTTTTTTTGCATTTTGATGGTATAATAATAAATTAATGTGTTAAAGTGAAATAATTGTGGGTCCATTTGAATTTTTTAATAGTATTAAAATGTTAAAATAATAAAAAGTAGATGTATAAAGTGTTAAAGTGTTAAAGTGATTGTGGGGTCTACGTCCTAAAACGGAATATGTCAGTAAATGGAGGACGTCCCAATATAGTATTAATATCAGTAAATGGAGGACGGAGGGAGTATAGTTTATCATAATTACTATTCCATCCTTTAAATTTAAAATCTTTTTGTTACTCTACTTTTCTTCATAATTGTACAACAGAGCATGAATGACAATAAACCATGAAATTGTGCAGATTATTATACAAATATATGAAACAAAAATAATAATTAATAACAGTTTAAAATAAAAAATCTCAACAAAAAAAAAAAAAAACTAAAACTATAATCATAATAGTATAAACATGAAGAATAATCTTAGAAAAGAAATAAGATAAAAAGAGTATCATCTGATATTCTTGAAAAAAATAAGTAGATGAGAATATAAATATCTTCTATCTTCTCTTACGAACTATTACTATAATCTGCGTATGTAAGTTTTTTAAATTAGTGTGGAAGAAGTACGTATTTATAGAATAGTTGATTGATTGTAGAAATTAATTAGGAGAAGAATTCCTTGTAGAGAAAAAAGTCTATGATTTAAAAAAAAAAATGGATTAACAAAAAGAATAACAATTGCTAAGAAAAAAATAGTAATACATATAACTCACGAATTAAACTACTTCTTCCAATCAACTACGTCAATTATAAATAATATAATAACAATACTATTATAATATAATAATACAATCCAAAAAAAATCGAAACAATACTATTATAATATAATCGAAAATAATAATATAAAACAGAAAAATAATTTATTAGTAAAAAAATATGTATATTAATAAAGGATAATAATATAAATAATATAATATTATTTTAAAATAAAAGAAGGGGAGGGGTATACTTGGCATTACATATTTTGTAAGAATGCACACCTTTATAATAGTAATAGATATAAATAAGTGAAACAGTTGAAGAAATAAGCAGGAAGGAGGAAAAGAGGAAAGAGAAATAAAAAAGATAATGACCATCTAGAGAAATAATTTGGAAAAGTGTAATTGGCGTGAGTTGAGCGTCAACACACGCTTTCTTCATAATTATATACTCCCTCCGTCCCACTGATATAGGGACCTTTTCCTTTTTGGGATGTCCCACTGATATATGGACCTTTCCCAAAATGGGAAATTCTAACCCAATAAAATTCTGACACATCACTTTAACCCACTACCTTTCACTTTATCCCACTATCATCATTCTCGTCTTAATTCCTGTGCCGGAAAAAAAGGTCCCTATCCCAGTGGGACGAAGGGAGTATTGTTTAATTTGCCTCACTTGATCAAAAATAAAAATAAAAATTGCCTCACTTGATGGACACAAAAGAGATACTGTCTTTACCACCTAACATGAGTGCTGTTGTGTAATATACATGGATTCCCCTATTTAATTTTAAAGGTTGGATAGGCCTAGAATATTTTCCAGTTGAACAACTTTGGAATAGGAGCTTCCAAACGGTTACGACTCAGACCTAAAGACGAAAGACGGGTAGACATATTCTCAAACAGGAAGCTTCCATAGCACCACCTTTGTTGAAAGGCCAGTTGCTTCCTCACTTCAAGCAGCAGGGCTTGTTGATGCTCTAGCTAGGCATATATATATAATTCTGTTTTTGAGTTTTTGGCGATTGTTAATAATGATGATGATAAAAAATAGCCCCATTATTTTTTATAAACTAACCTAGAGAAATAGAGATAGATGGATTTTAAAATGAATTTTTGTGTGTTAATTTGTTTCCTTTGCAATAGAACTAATAGATTCGACAAACAAAAGGAAAAATGAGAAAATAATTTTTCGTGCATAGCACGGGTGATATACTAGTAGTATATAAATATGAAGCACGGGTGATATACAGTGTAAAATACTAGTAGTATATGATTTTTCGTGCATAGCACGGGCGATATACCGTGTAAAATAATTTTTTTTAAGGAAAAGTAGCAGATAACCGTTTATGGTTGCCACTTCGGAGCAAATACACCCTCAATGTAACATTTGGGGCGTATAAGCCCTCAACGTTTACTTAACTAGAGCAAAAAAGTCATCTACTAACATAATACTAGGAGTGGTTCGGTACGGCATACCGTAAAATTTTCGTCATACCGTATACCGTACCGTTAGTTGCGGTATGAGATTTTTCATACCGTTGTCGTACCATACCTTTCGGCATACCAATGTTCGGTATACCGGAAATTCGGTATGGAAAATATCCATACCGTTATTGTACCGTCGTTTCGGTATACCGTACCGTACTTCGGTATGGTACGGTATACCGTATACCAAAAACATACAATTAGGGGCAAAAAATATTCTATCATATCCTCTTAGTGTTTATTAAATTTTAGCAAATATATAACAAAAACCAAAATCTAGACAAGTTTCAATATTTGGACTAATTTACCCTTAATGCTGTCACATCAATTAGAAAATTAATTCACACTCCCCAACCCACCCACTTTCCCCACTCCTCTCACTCGACCACTCTCTCTCCCTCTCTCTCTTCTTCCCCCAAAAACGGCTTCCACAAACAAATCTCTCCATATCCACACTCAACCTCCCCCAAAAACCAATAGCAGAATTTCTCTCCCAAATCTCTCCGTCGGAATTTCTTCTCCCCGTCCATTCTCCCAGTCCATGTCGATCTTTATCAGAGTCAGGTTGATCTATCAAGCTTGTTTGGGAACAAGCTTGATTTATCAAACTGTGCTTATGCGGAAGTTGGTGGAGGTTGATTTACTCTTTGAAAAATCTTAAGGCTGAAAAACAGATAGCAGGTTGATGCGTGAAATGCAGGTTGATGCTCGTCACTTTGATAAGATATTGAAATAGCTATAAATAAAGAGAGAGAGAGAGAGAGAGAGAGAGAGAGAGAGAGAGACACCGCGATTTATCGTGGTTCGGAGAAACCCTCCTACGTCCACGTCAGGTCGACTCGACCTGAGAATCCCTTTACCTTTGGATTCAACCTCTCTCTTATTTATACTGACTGAGTATCAGTTCTAAATACACTCTAACTTGAATATATCTAGACACGAGTTTTGGGTCGTGACCCTTACAACCTTTCGTACTGAAAAAGTGCAAACAAACTTTCGCTAATTACAGAGCTTGACTAAACTCTACAATGGCGAATAACACAAACCAACTTTCTAACTTCGAACTAGTCGGAGAAGAAGTTGTTGAACCAACGACAAGCAGCAGTGAACGCTTCGTCGTTGTTGGCTTTTTTTATCGGAGTAGAAAATCTCTCTTTGTCAAGTGTTTGGGAAACTAATGGAATTTCGAACACTTAAATGGATATGAACTTGAGAGAGATTTTGGCAGAGATTTGGCGTTGATAGCTTGAGTTTCCCGTGCATGAATCCGATAATGGCTGAAGTATTTATAGACAGTTTTGAAAAACTATCCGTTGGAGTCAGGCTGACGTGGCACTAGCCGTTGGAGGCTGACTCACTTCTAGCCGTTGGGAAAGTTTGTCCTTGCTGGCACACCACGTGGCAAGGATCAGGTCGTGTTGCTCCATGAAGGCAGAGCATCGACCTTGTTGAGATAATCCAGCACTTGAAATCTTCTAAGGCAATGCAGGCTGGAAGCTTGATAAGGAAGGTCGATAGAAAGGCAGATAAGCCAGCTCGATCCGAATGAGGCAGGTCGATAAACGACCTTCCTCTTACATGGTGGATCGAACTTGCATTAGAATATTAGAGAGCATCGATCGATCTTTCGATCTTAACCCTAAACAAGTAGAAATATGCCTAAGTGTGGTTTCGATAAACATCATCAAAATCAAACTGCAAGGGGTTCCCAACAACTTCTAGAACCAGGAGCGCGAAACGGAAATGCGCTGAAGAGAAACGACCGGCCGAAGATTCGGAGATCGAGGAGATCACGGCGACGAAAACGAAGAAGAAGAAAACCCGACAAGTTGCAGAGCAGATTCTGGTGGAAGAGCCTGCCGGAGAAGAATCCGATAGCACTGCTCCGGCCGAACAGCAGGAAGATAATAATCCCTCAGGCCATCCATTCACCGATGGAGAGGTAAAATTCGAATTTTGAAATAATTTTGTGCATATATGTTAATTGAACAGTGAACGGCCGAACAGTGAAATGGTATGGCAAATTCGGTGGGAAATTTGTTGAAATTTATGTTTTTGAACTGGAAATTTCCAGATCTATGTTACATTAGGTTAGAAAATTTAGATTTTTCAAATTTTCAAAAGTCCAGATATGTGTTCAATTAGGTTACATTCATATTTGGGAAACATCGACAGTTAATTTTCAGAACTGGGTTATGTTTGATGGTTATAATTGGTGAAAAATTGTTGTTTTGGGTTTCAAACTGAGTTTGGTCTATGAAATTTTGAGATTTTGGTTTAGTTTTGAGAAATTGTTGAGAAATTAAGTTAGAAATTGTTAATTTCGTGGTTTAGTTTTGGTTTCAGATGAGATTTTGTATATTTTAAAGTATTCTGTCATGATCGGTTATATAGGTGAGAAATTGAGTTGTGTCATTGTGAATGAATTGTGCTTTTGAATCATTTGGTGATGATATAATACTGTAATTCTTGTTGTGTGTTCTATAAAATTATGCATTCCTTTGTTTGTGCAGTAGGAAATTAGATTATTTTCCATCATCAGTTATGCTGTGTTTGATATTCTAATGAAATCATGTTAATTTCGTTTGTGTTTTCAGTAAGAATTGTTATTTTAAGTAATAAATTAAACATTGCTTACATGTCGAATGGAAATTGTGTTGTGTCATTGTGAATGAATTGTGCTTTTGAATCATTTGCTGATGAGAAAATAGTGTAATTCTTGTTGTGTGTTCTATAAAAGTTACAAACTTAGTAGGAATCTGTTATTATATGTTGATATTCTTATTAGAAATATAAGATATTAGATACTATCCACCATTCTTTAGTGTCACATTTTGTTGATTTTTATGAAATGAAGTTATAATGTTGTGTACTGGTGAGAAATTATACATTCATGTGGCTGTGCAGTAGGAAATTGTATTATTTTTCATCATCAGTTATGCTATGTTTGATATTCTAATGAGATCATGTTAATTTCTGATGTGTTTTCATTAAGAATTGTTATTTTAAGTGAGAAATATTTAATATGTTCTGTTAATCAAGTGAGAAATTAAACATTGCTTACATGTCGATTGGAAATTGTGTTGTGTCATTGTGAATGAATTGTGCTTTTGAATCATTTGCTGATGAGAAAATAGTGTAATTCTTGTTGTGTGTTCTATAAAAATTACAAACTTAGTAGGAATGTGTTATTATATGTTGATATTCTTATTAGAAATATAAGATATTGGAGTATATACTATCCACCATTCTTTAGTGTCACATTTTGTTGATTATTATGAAATGAAGTTATAATGTTTTGTACGAGGCTTGATAACAATGCAACACGGACTGGAACCATGCTGGGGTACGTTTTGAGCCATCAACTCATCCCGGAACCCATGATCGACCTAACTGCTCTTTTGTAAAACAATGATTATCCAATGCACAAGTGTAACTATGCTATATATAAAATTTTCTTACCTGTGTATGAGTTGCTTTATGAACAACTTACATGCATTTAGTAATTTTATATGTCAGGAAATGTAATATACAAAATTGAACTGAACCTGTTAGAATGCAAAAGGATGCTTTCGAATATACAAAATTGAAAACACTCATATGCGATCATAACTTAATAAAATTAGAAAATATAACAAGTGGAATGAGACCTGTTAGAATGCCACAGAATTGGTTAGAATACACTCGATTCTAACCGGTCATATGCGATAATAACGTAAGAAATTTGGTATTTCTAACTGGTGAACAGAATCAGTTAGAATACCACATGATAGGTTAGAATATACTAACTTCTAACCTGGCATTACGATTATAACGTAAGAACATGAGGATTTATAACTGGGGGACTGAACCTATTATAATGCTAAATGTTGGGTTAGAATATATTAAATTCTAACTGGTAACATGCGATGGTAACGTAAGAAAGTTGGTATTTCTAACTGGTGGACAGAACCAGTAAGAATGCCACATAATTGGTTAGAATATACTAAATTCTAACCGGGCATATGCGATGATAACGTAAGAAAGTTGGTATTTCTAACTGGTGGACTGAACCTGTTAGAATGTCACAGAATTGGTTAGAATATACTAAATTCTAACCGGGCATATGCGATTATAACGTAAGAAACTGGGTATTTCTAACTGGTGGTGGACTGAACCTGTTAGAATGCCACAAAAGTGGTGATTGGGCATATTTTCTCTACATATTTTGTGGAATTTCTTGTACATTTTATTCTTAATCTTAAATAAATACTCTTTATTTGGGAATAAGTGTGAATGTATGGTGTTTGTAGGGAAATTATCAAATATTGAAGAATTTGCAGACTTTTGGATGGATTTTATGAATATGGGCATTTGAAGTGTACATTGAGCAGAACGTAAATCAGGCGGTGTGCCCATACCGGCTGTGAAGTACTGTAGCTGGGCGAGAATTAAATAATTTCGGGATTTTGACCATCTACAAGACTTTAAATAATTCCATACGGGATTAATTAAAGATATTTCAGTTTTTAGAATTATATTTAGTTTTAAAGACCATTTAGACATTATTAATATTTTCCTTTTATATATAGATTAGGTTTGGGGATTTATTTTTATCATCTTAGAATCATAGAAGAGGAGAGGCGGGATGTAGGAGAGGAGCAGCAGCCGCCGTTCTTCCTTTCTTATTCTTCTTCTTCTTCTTCTTCTTCTTTTACTGTCTATCTTAATTTGTTTATGATTTCTAGTTAATTTTCTCTATTCCGGTGAGAACAAGGAAGCTCTAGCAAAATTAATTTGTGAGATCTAATTTGTGTTCGTACTTTAATTCTATGCAAGCATCAATTATTCTCTGTGTTGATTTCTATTAATCGCTTTATTCGTCTAGGTAGTGTACAATGCTTAGTTGAGTAGAGTTGATTTGTAGCCAATTGAATCGGTCATACGTAATCGTGATTAGGTTTAATTAGTGGTAAATTGACTTGTTAAAGTCAAGGGAATAATAGTCTTAATTCGACAATCCTGCGTCAGAGTTTGTCGGTTTCGAATTGGGTTTCTCTAGTTTTTAATGCTATCGGCTCATTAAATCTATAGAGCGTCTCTTACGGTTGTCAGTCGATTAGGGGAATAATTGGTGAAGCGTCTTCCCGATTATCGATAATTTATGGAGAAATGACATTGCGTCAGAAGCGTCTTCGGTAATCATAACTGATTTGTTTGCATGTAATTAGAGTTATTTTTGCATCGAGGATCAGAATAATTAAGCTAGAGTGGAATTGTTCGTTGCCGGAATCGTTTTTATTTTTTGAAACCAAATTGCAAGCTGCTTTCTATGCTCTTGTTCAATTATTTTTCTTATTTATTTTCGTTAGTAGTTTAATAAAAAATCACTATTTTGCAGTTGGAAATTTGGAGGAAATCTCGCCGGTCCTTTGGGAGACGATCTTGCTTACTGCTATCTGTGCAGTGTGGGCATACCGACTGAAAAGTTGGAATTATTTTTGGTGTAAAACGACGCACCAAGTGGTTAGAATATACTAGATTCTAACCGGTCATATGCGATTATAAAGTAAGAAACTGAGTATTTCTAACCGGTGGACTGAACCTGTTAGAATGCCACAGAAGTGGTTAGAATATACTAGATTCTAACCGGTCATATGCTATAATAACGTAAGAAATTGGATATTTCTAACTGGTGGACATAATCAGTTGTAATGCTAAATGTTGGGTTAGAAAATTTCTAACAGGTTACATGCGATGATAACGTAATAAAGTTGGTATTTCTAACTGGTGGACAGAACCTGTTAGAATGCCACAACATTGGTTAGAATGTACAAAATTCTAACCGGTAACATTCGATATTAACGTAAGAAAGTTGATATTTATAACTGGTGGACATAACCAGATAGAATGCCGCAGGTTGGTTAGAATCTTAAATATTCTTACTTTTTACAGCGGAAGGATGGTTAAGATTTATTAAATTCGTATGCATCGCATTTCTTCATTTTGCTCTTTAAATGAAACAAGCATCGATTATTTCGAATGAAACAACAATTATTCTGAAAATTATAGATCTATTACACTACGAAATTAAAAAAATCAAGAGTGCAAGAAACAATACAAAAAAATTACAAAAGAAAAAAAGAAAATTAAAATAAAATAATTTTTGATGCAAGACCTTCTTCCTCCTTCACTTCTTCCACCTTTATATATCAAAGCTCCACCTCGGATATTCTCAAGGAACGCCATCGATTTCACCAAATTAAATCAATCGAAGATTAGAAAAAAGATGAAGGAAAATTAAGAAAGATCCAATTTTCGCAGTCGGCAGCCCCATCGCCGCTGCTCATCCGCCGCCGCCCAGCGTCGCCGTCGCCGTCGCCGCTTTCTCCATCCCACGGCGGAACCCTAAACCCCCACCGGAGATTCACCACCGCGCATAACCATCTTCCACCGCCTTCAACAGCCCGTCCACCACCATCCCGGCCTTCATCGTCGTCTTGGAGAGAGAGAAGTCGCTGCCGGAAAATGGGAGAGAGAAAGAGAGAGAGGCGGAGGAGATACCTCCTCCCTGTCGAGAAGAGAGAGAGAGAAGATAGAGAGAGGGGATATAGAGGAGAGAGAGAAGAGAATGAGAGGGGATGCGGGTGTGGGGAGATTGGAGTGATAAAAATTGATGGGACATAAAGTAAAAGTGGGTGGGGGTATTTTAGTCTACGCACTTGAAAGTTGTCTACAATTTGGGGTTTCTTAAATTTCTACCAATATTTGTTTTCCACTATTGTGTTTTAACAAAAGACTACATTTCCTCCATGATAACCACATATTTAGCATGCTTTAGAGTGCGTCTCGATGCGTGTTTTGGTTGAGATATGTGCTTAAATGAATAGGAAGTGATAGGTTTTTACAATTTATACATTTTCTATATGATTTGCGTTTTCTCTCGTTTTCCGTGCTGATTTCAGGTGCTGTGGCAATTTTCTGGGCAAGTTTGACTTATCCTATGTCGAAGAGGATCGAAAGAGGAAGCCGTAGCACTTTGAGGATTAATTTTCCGATGCCGGACGAGAGAGAACGAGCCAAAACCGTGAGAGCGCGCAAACTGTGAAATGTGGGCGGAAATGCATAAGTCAAACGAAAATGCACTAGTCAAACCTCTACTCAACTTTCCAGAAATTACAGATTTTACCCCACCTTCTCAACTCAAGTTTCTATTATTTGCAATTTAACCCCAATTTGTGGGAAAACTATAAATAGCTAGTTTTTTTCCTTATTTGGTATCTAATTTCACTTGTATTTTACTTGAGCAACTTCTCTTAGAACCCTAGCTATTTTCCCTCTTTCTTCTTTAGTATTTTCAAATATTGTTGAAGATTATGCTTGGAGATTGAAGATATTGTTGAAGATTTCTTCTCTATTTTCTTCTCTTGTCATTTTCATTATGCTTTTACTTGTTGTTAATGGTTTGATGCTTAGATCCATGCTAGGCTAGATCCATTGAGGCTTCAAATGATGGATGGTGTGAATTAGGCTAGGATTTAATGGCTTTTGATGTGGATCTACCTTTCCTTTGAGTTGCCCTTGGATTTGATTGGATTTAATTGCATGAATGATTGACAACCATTAGTGCATATAAGGTGTTTGATGGAATGCCTAGGAAGCTTCCATTCATAGCACTTGGCATGAGTCCTTGCTCATATTATCTAGTATTGATTTGCATTGCTCCTAGAAAGAATTATGTGAATTGATGCTAGATTAATAGGCATTGTGCTTTTAGGAGTTGGTAATATGTTTAGAATGGTAAGCATGTTATTCAATCCACTAGTTATCAAGTCTTAGGAGGATGAGATAGCTTGATTTATGTAATAATGTCACTCAAAGGAATTAAAATGGTTTGATACATCACTTGCCTAGTCCTTAGCCTAATCACACCGGAAATCATTTGAATCATTGCTTGCTTTTATCGATTTCTCTACTTGTTCCTTTATTTGTTCTTTACATTGCTTGCCTTTATATTTTGCTTGTTATTTCATTTACACATTACTTGCCTAGTCATAAAACACCAAAACCATGTCTATGTGCTTAGATAGTATGATAGAGACAAGACGAACTACTTGATTATCTCTCGACACATTCACTCCTCATGTTCGATACTCGGACTTCTCTAGTTCGATATTATTGCTAGGTTAGAAATAGCTCTAGTCACTCCATACAATTATCCATAGAATTAAAAATTCATAAACTAATAAAATCCATGCAATAGAATACATAAGAAATTACAATTCATTAATAAAAAGTCTAATTAATCCATAACCATTTAAAATACATACATATTTCATGAATCTAACATTTATACATTTCACTAATATTTTTTGATATATTTACTTTTAAAACTAAAATATTCAGAAATTACGCTAGTATGCCTTAAATTTGAATCAAACTAATATTGAAAGAATACTATTTGTAGTATTTTTCTTAGATAATATAACTTAGATAACATATAAGTTATTTACATTCAATTTTTATTTTTAGCTAGTATGCCTTAACTTAATTAAACTACTAACATAAGTTATCGTGTTCATACACTTACATACAATCATACTTTTAAAGTTTTAATGGGTAAATATTAACATATAATATATGCTAGTGTATTTATTAATCATTATAAATCGTGAGATAATTTATTGTGACATGCACGTATATTCGGTATATACCGCGGTACGGTATTTATCGGTATACCGCAGTATTGTAATTTTGGATATCATTGCCGTACCGAAGCTTATTGGTACGGTATGATACCGTACCGAAAAATCGGTATGCCGTCTATTTCGGTATTTTCGGTATTTTTTCGGCGCGGTATGTTCGGTATTTCGGCGTAACGGTATCCCGACCCACCCCTACATAATACTACTAAACTTCCGTTCATAAATAAAGATTAGTTCCCCTTCTCCAACTTTTGCTTTTGGTGCAGTTGGATCAACTGCTGCTGCTGCTCCAGTTTTCAGTTTTGGTGGGAGTTCTTCGGGATCTGCTTCAGCAATCACTACCTCTTTCAGCAGCTCCTATTCAACCAGTGCAGTTGCATCGACTAGTGGTGCGGCTCCTTCGACTTTCAGTTTTGGGATGAGTAATCCTGCATCCTCAGCGTCTGGTTCTACTACCTCTTTCAGCAATGGGGCCTTTAATTTTGGTGGAAGCTCTTCAGCTTCATCCACAGCAATCAACTCTGATAATGCTCGTCCAAATCCCTTTGGTTCCAGTGTGCAAGCTCCTACACCTTCGATGTTCGGTTCATCTCCTGCTACCGGATTCTCCTTTGGTGCATCTGCCGCAACCTCTCAACCCACAAACGCTGCACCTGTCACTTTTAATTCGTTTTCCTCGGCCCCTGCTTCAGTCTTTTCTTCGCCATCCCCGTCTCTGAGCCAGCCTGTATTTGGTAACAGTTTCCAAATGAATGGAGAAGACAGTATGGCTGAGGATCCTGTGCAGTCGACTGCGCCTACACCATCCCTACCTGCATTTGGCCAACCCAACGCCTCTCCTTCGCCCCCCGGTCTTCATGTTCGGATCAACAACAGTTCAGCCTCAAGCAAATCCCTTCCAGTTCGGTGGGCAGCAAAATAACCAAGGTGCTCCTCAGAACCCGTTTCAGGCATCGGGTAGTCTAGGTGGCAGCTTCTCGTTAGGCAGTGGCGGAGGTGACAAGTCCGGCCGAAAGTTTGTGAAAGCCAACAGAAACAAGAACAGGAAGAAGTGAATCCAGTCACTAATGTGCTCCACCAACAGCTTGGGATTTTTCAACAGCTTTCGGATCCCTATTTCGTGGCGATTCGTGATTTGGCTAGCTGCTGCTTCAGAAATTAAGGTCTGCTGTTTCTACCCTATTATATCAACGGAATTTTGCGAAAGGAGAAAATCATGTAGAATGTGAAATTAAGGTCTAGCTGCTGTCTCGGAATAAGTGTTCTAATTCAATATCACATTGTATAAGGCTGTTCTGTTACATTTTCGTTGTTATAAAGTGTTGTAAAATCTGGTTTTTCCAGAAAACTGAAACTATCAATGTGTATTGCTGAGGATTTTAGATGAGTTATGTATATCAGGTGAAATAAAGAACATATTCAGATCTCTCTCTCTCCCTCTCTCTCCCTCTGTGTGTGTGTGTGTGTGTTCATCAACAGTTATAAATCGATAACCACCATTTCAGTTTTTTCACCATAAGTCTACGGTTTCTGCCATTGATCTCTTTCAGTTTCCTCTCCCTCTCTCTCTCTCTCTCTCTCTCTCAGAGACACACACTTGCAGACAATGGGAAGAAGGGTGATGTTACTGCCATTACTGTTACTTCCATTGCTGTGCAGTTTATCACAGGGTTTGCAGCATAGAGTCGGAGATTCAATCTGGTCGATTCCCCCGAACAACGATTTCTACACCAACTGGTCCTCTTCCTACACCTTCAACACCGGAGATACTCTCTGTAACCGCCTTCATCTTTCAATTTACGCGAATTTCTTTTCGATTTTCTCCGTTGATCTCGCTAAATCGAAGGAAAACTGCAGATTTCAACTTCGATTCCGGACTTTACAACGTTCTTCAGGTTTCAAGAGGCGAGTTCGATTACTGCACCGGAGATAATCCTTACACCGCTGCGATGGACGGCCCGGCAACGCTCCCTCTGCCTCTAAAAGGCGTGTTTTATTACATATGCAATGTTTCCGACTACTGTGGCTTAGGACAGAAGGTTAGTATCATCGTACAACAGAGTCCATCTCCTGCATGAAATCAAGTTCTTCATTTTTCTTTGTACTAGAACGACACCCCGTGCGTTGCACGGAAGTATCATTTTATTGAAATAATAATTAGTAGATTCATTCAATTTATGGCAAATATCGGATGAGTTCCTATGTTAACATTTATGTATTCGTACTAAATAATTATTTTTATTTTTATTAGTTTTATAATGTTTTTATAAAAAATAAGAAAAGAATATTATAGTAACAAAATAAAATAAAATTTTATGACAATAAAAAATAGAATTTTTAAAATTTATATATCCTATGTACGTTTTGATTTATCAATTCTATTTTACCTAATAAAATTGAAATTATATGCTATAAATAATTATAAATCCCAAAACGGATGAATGGACACTAATTTTAAAAAAATAACAAATTTATTTAAAATAATAATAAGTTGAAATTGTTGAAAGAAATTGTATAAAATCATAAACATTTATTCCACATAATTGACATAGTTATTGGAAAAGGATCAAATTAATACACTCTTAATATTTTTCAATTAAGATCAAATAGACTTTGTAATAATGTTTAATTTAAGGTTCAAAATTGCCCTTAATATAGAAAATTGTTTCAATACTTGTCAGTAATGACTCTTAAGCACTAAATCTTTCGAAAATCAATAATTTAGATTTTTTTTAAAAAAATTTCTTATACTATTCATATAAATACCTTACAAAAAATTGTACGATGAAACTCATTTAGATTATTTCCTTTACCGATTTAACTTTTAACGGTAGACATAAATTACTAATCTGAATTAAACCTTGATTCAAATTAAATATCATCATTCATCATTTCTTTCTCTTTCTTTATTCACCTACACAATCCAAGATTAAATTCTTTCTTAGGATTTCCTATAAATCTCTCATGACTCAACTAAAAAATAGATCTCTTATATAAAATTCTATTCCAATTATATGAGTTTATTAATGAATTGTGTATGAATTAATTACTTTAATATTTTAATGGTTGTTGTAAATTTTAATATTGACTATCAATAGAAAAAAAATAATGAAATAGTTCGTTGATATTTAATTATGATTGAATGAAAATTTTTAGAAGTTTTAATTTGCGAAATTTAAGAAAGAGAAACGGTGAATGTCTAATGAAGAAATCCAAAATTACCGCAGAGAAACAAACTTAGTTCTGTATACAAGTTTGATCTACTGCAATACAGTACTACTTTTTTGAGAAGAAACCTTTAAGAAGGTATGCATCTCTTTGTGCCAAAAAACAAAAGAAGAAGAAGAAGAAGAAGAAGAAGAAGAAGAAGAATCGTCACTTTGTTTGCTGAATGAAAACCTGTTAAACCGAAAAAAAAAGATTAATCTATTATTTATTCTCGGAAAAGTTTGACCTGCAGAGAAATACATTCTGTAATTCATCATCAGAAAGGAAAACACACACACATGATGCCTGCATTTGATGATGATGCACTACCTAACCTAAATTAAACAAACAAAAATCCCAAAATTCTATGGAAAAATATAATATTTCCAAAAACCCTTCAATTTTTTATTTTTATTTTTTGGGTGCGAGAAAATTAGCGAGAAACATAACATGCATCAAACATCAAGATCCTACATTTTCACAAACCCAGGAAAAAAAACACACTTCAAAAAACATAGTTGTCGGAAAATTCATCCAGAATCGAAATACATAAAATTAAAATTTCCAAAAAAAAAACCCAATTTAAAGAACATAAATTTCGAAATTTTCAGATTAAGATCATCAACCGAATTCAACAAAAGGGGCCCCAAGCGAACATGCAAATCACGATTCATGGGATTGAATTTTTTTCAATTTTTAATTTTTTTTATTTATCAATTTCAGGAATTTTCTAAAACGCACGTTCTGAATTCCAAAATGCGCAGAGAAGAAGAAGAAAAATAAATCGAACGAATAATTTAAGCAAAAATAAAAGGGATTTTGATCGCTTAAAAAATACCTGGGATTTTCGTGCATGATCATTTCTTTCAAGACGATGATTTCTTCTATCGGGAATCCTTCTCTTCAAGTTCTTTCTTCGAAACCGACGGTTCACCGGCGCAGGGGAAACACCCTATGGCTTCCGCCCCTCACTTTCTCTCTCCAAATATGTAGATGTGTATCTATTAGGAGTGCCTTTCTCTCTCTAGAGATGGAGAGCCTACAAGAAAACAGTCTTTTCCTTGCGGAAAATTCCGCAACAGAAATAAAGAATTCCGCCACAGATCGTATCAGCTGCGGATCGGCGACGGAAACTGGTTGCAGCAGTAAGGCGCGTCGGAAAATCTAATATGTGGCGGATATGTCCGCCAGCGATTTTTTGTTGCGGATCCGCGACGGAAAGCCTGTCGGACAATCTGTGGCGGAATGCTTGCGGACTTTCGTGGCGGATCTGTGGCGGAGGTGTGTCAGGTGTTTTATCCGATCTGTGGCGGAATGCTTGCGGCTTTTCGTGGCGGATCTGTGGCGGAAATTAAATTGACGGGAATCCGCCAAGATTCTGCAGTAGATTACAGTTTTCTATGTCTCATATCCGTCACGAATCCGCAACGGATTACTGTTTCTATTTTAGATATCCGTAGGCGCAAAATATATAATTTATTTATTTATTTTTTTAAAATAAATTTTGCATCCCTGTTGTTCAATTTTGTTCACACCAAACAACATTAAATAAATATGCTAATACGAATTTTTGGAATCATCTACTACCAACAAAAGCATAGTTAGAACTCCAAATACACATATAATACTACATACTTCATTCAAGTCCTACTTAATCTAAATATGTGTTTTCGTAGTCCAAAGTACTAATACTAAACTACTCAGTGGGGTCCGAAGGATCTTGAGTTGGAGATCTTAAGAGAGAAGTATATCCCATCTCACTTCCCATCTGACTCATCATACTCATGAATTTTCCCAAACCCCTCACCTCTTGGCGAAGTTCGGTCAACTCACTCCTCAACTTCTGATTTTCTTCTTGCAACTTTAGAACAGTCGGATTGCTCGACACATCGATTGGCTGAGTCATGGAAGTGTGTTGGGATCTAGAATTAGAAGCATGAAACTGTGACAAGTTACCTTGACCAATTATTCGTCCCTTTTTGTTCATTCGGTTGACTTGTAGGTAGATTTTGTTCCTCTCCTCTATTGACACGGGCTGTGGCAACTCGTCCACCCTACGTTCAAACTCCTCCTACAAGAAGTCATCAAAAGCTCATTATAATCCAAACATTAATGTATGACTGCATCGTAAACAAATGAAGAGCAAAATCGGGTAGTAATTAAGATCACCTTTAGTATAAATAGTAATATAGACAGACTAGGTGAGATGTTAAACCTTTTGTATGACTAATGCCAACACTTTTTATCTCCTTGTGAAGAATTTAAACTCCAGTAGTTTCAAATAAAGGAAATAATTGTGTGGTGATGGGTAAAACTAAGATATATTCTTGTAAAGCCAATTACATTTATTAAAAACTTGACACTTAAAATACTACCTATTTGGTTTACAATGAGAATCATGAAATCAACATTACGTGAGAAATTAAAGTGAATTAGACAGTTGCCTAACTTCAATTTGCACACTTATAAGCAACAGATTAGCACTTGAGCTCATATAATGTCAAATAAACTTATATATATATATATATATATATATATATGTTCATAAATTATTCCAAAATTCCAAAAGGAAGATGAAGTGGGACCTAATATGGTCTTCATTTGAGTGATTGTTGACTAAGAAAAACCTGCTGGAGGAAGAAAAAATGGTGCTGCAGGGGAAGATGATTCTTTCTAATCCATCTTCTGCATACACATAAAACAAAAGGGAAGAAGAAACTAATATAGTAGTTTAGTCGAGTAATCAAATAGGAAAAGAATGTGATTAAACTATAAAAAATAAATGTCAGCCCCAACAACAATTGAAAATTGAAAATATGATGGTATTGTATTTGCGATTGAAGCTTCAACTACTGCTACTTGTTACATTCTGAAAACACAGAGCAAATCCAGAATCTCTCTTCAATTATCCTTCATATTCTTCACAACCGGTGGAAATTAACAAATGCAATTACCATGCATGCTGGTGAATAAAAAACAAGGATAAAGGCAATTTGTATGCTTAAAGAAGAAGGAAAAAGGTTATATAACGGGTAACAGTCTCCTTAAAGGAACTCGAGGAAGAAGTTCCTACACTTATATCTAAAAAAACAAATGTTATGACAGGAATGAAACTCAAGGTCCGAGAAACTAGCCCACGCACTAAAGCACAGAAAAAGGTAAACCAATATCAATGCATAAAGAATCAGATAATCACATGAATAAAGTAAAACAATGTAGTTATAGAAAGAGTTGTAGAATCGAGATACATAATTCAAATTCAGATACATAATACAAATTCAGATTTCTATTTCCTCATCATCAAGGGATTCAATGTCCTCATCATCCGAAGAGATTTCTATTTCTGTAGACTCATCTTCGTCATCCTCATTTCCTTCGCCAATCGCTATTAAACCTCCATCTGGGTGAGTTATGCCGTAACACTCAACTAAACTCAACTCAACTCAACTCCTACTTAAATAATTTCAATTTGTCAGCGCACAGCCACAGCACTGGGCCAGTAAATGCCAATGCAAATGCAAATGCCTGCTGTTTCAGTTTTTAATTTTACTCAAGAAAAG
Organism: Thymus mandschuricus; assembly: GCA_029379335.1. NCBI lineage: Eukaryota > Viridiplantae > Streptophyta > Magnoliopsida > Lamiales > Lamiaceae > Thymus > Thymus mandschuricus. The sequence goes on along the minus strand of CM057071.1, from coordinate 24,616,792 downwards.
AACAACTAGTACAAGGAGCATTATACTAATAATATCTCAGTAACAAAAAGGCCTACTACGCATGAGAGGGAATAGCAATAACCAATCACATTACTATATGGAACTTTTTATATAAATTAAACTGCTGTTAATCATGAGACTAATGTTGCATGCATGTATTATATTGTTTACTTTTACCTATGAATATTTACATTCTCATCACCCAAAATTCATCAAGATCAAAGCATGAGAAAAGCTGTTAAAATCCTTCTATTTTAGAATTAATCACCCAAAAACATATTTGAATGCCGCCTCAGAGAGAGAGAGAGAGAGAGAGATAGATAGAGGAATCATATATGCAAGCTGACAAACACATTATATATTGAAATAATAATTTCCATCTAACTCTTCATCAACTCTATTAAAGTAACACACATACATATCGTTAATGGCTACGTGTTTGATTATGTATTTGCTTGATTCTGCCATTAAAAAGCCCTTCATCTGAGCTACTTAATCTGAAAACCAAACCTGCACCTCTCTAGTCTCTCTCTCTCACTTAGTGGTGTGGTGTGGTGTGTGATGCATGGCAGCCACTATCAGTGCCCTCCTTTGCCTACTCTTGAGTTTACTTTCCATCTCTCATAGCCATGGAATCAAGAGATGGCCTGGGGGGAGTTCAACTAGAATCTACGAGTTCAAGGTCCGGTCTTAATTCATTATATGCATCAATTTTTCTCTTTGATCTTGTTGTATGTTTAGTTGTTAATCTGAAATAATAATGGATGGATGGTATGCTGCAGGTACGAACCAAGAGGGTGACAAAACTCCAGGTCCAATAGAAGCGAGCCCTACAGCCAATCCAGCAGCACAGAGATTATACAGTGACTCACTAGCCATATTGATTAAAGACCACATACTGCACCGCACAGTTTCCACATTCCATAACAAAAGAGAAATTAAAACCATGATTTAGCACAAGCCCAGCACCGGAACTCATCTAGCAGCTCACCATTTAGAGTAACAATTGTAGAACTATAAAATTTAATTACCTTTTTTTTGAGTCAGCTGCAGAGAGCGAGCAGAGGCAAGGGAGCTCGGGCTAGGCTTCTTCCTGGGCGACGGGAATGGACCAAGCGAGTGCAGCAAAGATCCGGCGAAGGGGAGTCGCGACTCCGGCGAAAGGCAGGCTTGACTCCGACGAAAGGCAGGCGACGTCCTAAACCCTAGAACAAAAAAAACAGAAATTAATCGGTACATTGTGTAGGAGATAGGAAGTACAAGGGGAAAATCAAAATTGCAGACGTTAAGGGAAGTTTCCCGGCAAGGTTGATGAAGCTTCGGCGACGGTGCGGCGTGGCTGCAATGTTGGAGAAATTCGCGCGTAGATGAAAATAAGAGGGGGAAAGAATTAATAATTTAATTGAATACCCGTTGCGGAATGCCGACGGACTAAAAGTCAATATTCAATTTAAATATATTTTCAAATTTTAATTGCGGATTGCTGGCAGAACTTAGGTCCTAAATCAAATCTGTGGCGGAAAAACGTCCGCCAGCAAAATTCAATAGCTAATCCGCCACGGATCTGCAAGGACAATAAACTCTAAATCAAATCTGTGGCGGAAAATAGTCCGCCAGAAAATTCAATAGGTATTCCGCCACGGATCTGCAAAAATTTAAATCCTAAATCAAATCTGTGGCGGAAAATAGTCCGCCAGCATAGTTCAGTAGCTTTTCCGCAACGGATCTGCAAGGATTTAGATCCTAAATCAAATCTGTGGCGGAAACTAGTCCGCCGGCATAATTCAGTAGCTATTCCGCCACGGATCTGCAAGCAGTAAGTTCTGACAACAATCCGCAACGAATCTGCAATAGATTGGCTGCGTAATTTTTCTCCGTCGGGATTCCGCAAGGAAAAAACTGTTTTCTTGTAGGATTTGGTTATTATATTTCATCTGAAGCGTCACTTTGTTTACCTCGAAGCGAATCGCAATGCTCGACAGTGGAAGATGACCGGCTATTTTATTTTATACTAGTTTACTGCCCGTCGAAAATCGACGGGTGCCAATTATTTTTAACATTTAGATATTTTATCAGTGAAATTTATTTAAAAAGGAAGTTAAGAATAATAATTGCAAAGACCCAATCCAACGCCGATTCATATTACATTTAAATTTTCGACGTTTAAAGACTTATAAATGAAATTGGTGCCGAAATAGAAAAACCCAAGTTTCTCGTGAAATACAAAAAAAATTTTAAAAATTAAAGTAATACAAAAATACTTAATAGTTTACTACCCGTTGAGAATAGTTTACATTAATTGTTTGCCTCTTTTGCAATCTAACCAGTAACTTAATTTGATCTGATGTAGTTATCGTCATTCTTGCAATTGGATACTTCTTACCAACATTTTTTTCCTAGTGAATTTTTAATAAAAATATAGTAGAATAACACATAATTATATAAAGTCACCCGTTACTCGTGTTTATAAGAAAATAGGTTTAAAAGGGAATATGTTGATGGTAGGTGCATTTGTATTCTGTCAGAATTCAATACGAATCACTTTATAACGTTATTTTAAGGTAAAATATAAACAACCCTAAAATATGTATACTAACATGAATAATTGGAGAGATATTAGATTTAGGGTTTCTTTTAGTATATGATACTCCCTCAATTTATTCTAATTCTAGTCCGTATATTGTGAGACGAAATGGGCCAAATCAGAGTAGGCGAATTACTCAAAAATTCACTCCGATTCTGACTCTCTCCAATCTCCATCTCTAACCCTTCTTATACAATTATTAATTGGAAAAAAAGGAGTTGAACTAATAATATTTTGTTTTATGTTTATTGAAATAATATGATTTTTTTTTTTTAATTTCACTATTAAAAATTCTATTTTATCTTTCTTTCTAACGCATGATTATCTACTAGGATTCGTGATTATTTATTTATTTTATTATTACTTTAAATAAAATTGTAACCCACTAAAACTCATTTATACTATTTTATCCACGACTATTACTCTCGTCTTAATTCTCGTGTCGGAAAAATATTATCACTTTATGAATGAGACATGAGGAGTATTATTTATTTTTAAATGTCTCATTTTGAATTTTGATGGTAAAATAGGTAAGAGTTTAATTACTTCCTTGTTCTATTTCAACTATCATGTTTTCCTAATCTAATCGGGCCATCCTACATTAATCGTTTTGTTTTTTGAAGTGAAAATAATTGACCCTTACTTTTTAAATTGACCTGTTTTCTACTAGCATATCACTGACCTGTTTTCTACAATATATATATATATATATATATATATATATATATATATATATATATATATATATATATATTGTATTCATCGATCGTCATCGTATCATCCATACCGGTTGCTAAGAGGTTTCAACAAATTTGCAAGGTGTTTGATGAAATGTTTAAATGGAATTGCATGTTCCTGTGTAGGGATCGTCATTTTCATGAATTTCGCAAGGTGTTCGATTTAATACCGCACTGAAGTTCGGCTGTCGCTTTCCTCCTAGCCTCTATTGATACAAAATTCATTGACTTTACAAAAAGTTGACCAAGTCAACTGTTTTTTACTCCAAGTCTTTCGGTGCGGTTCCACCATTGGCATCATTCCTCTTTCTAAGTCATCGCGTGCGACGACTTTGAAATTAATGAAAATACCAATGACTTTATTACTCCTTCTCTTCGTTTCACTTAATTAGTCTAGCTTAGATATGACACAAAAATCAACGAAAATAGAGATAAAGAAATTTTGACAAATGTTTTTATGTTAATTTGTTTCCTTTTTAATAAATGAGATAGACGAAAAATAAAACGCCTACTAATTAAGTGGGACACAGCCGCCTCCTCTACCCATCATGGACACTCTTATGTGCTCATGACTGGTGTATATTTATATAAGTTAATATAAATTACATATATTAGATAAGTTAAGATATATATTTATATCTTTTATTTATTGGTAGTATATCACGTCATCAATGGACAACGTAAAGAATGTCAACAATAAATAGGAGAACATTCCTATTTCTTGTATTATCTCAAAAAAGAGAATTTCTTTTACCAGTAAGTAGAATATTACTGGAAAAAAAAAAAGCACGAAGATATTTGGTAAATCAATAAGGGGTTAATGCTTGAGGTCTTCTTGACATGGAGAAATTAGTGGTTTTGTTCAAGTCGATAATCAAGTAGAAAGATCGGTTAACGAAAAACTAAAACTCGAAACATGTGATCTTGAAGATTAATCTCTTATTGTTCGACTAAATATGCGCATACCCGCGTGATGATTTTATTGTCTGCCACTATTTCCTCTCTTTCTTCTATTTCCTCATATATGTATATATAGAGAGAGATGTGATCCGCGTGATGATTTTATTGTCTGCCACTATTTCTTCTCTTTCTTCTCTTTCCTCATATATATATAGAGAGAAGTGATCTGCTACTCTCTCTATGGTGCTCACCTCTGTGGGCATCTTCGTCGTTTTATCATCTTGATATTATTTTATTCGATTTTTCAATTGTTTTATATTCTAATACCCTAAAAATAATTATCGAAATCATAAAATAAAAAAATAAAAATAAAGATCAAGCACAAATGATTTTACTAGTCATTTTTAAGTTAAAAATCCAAAAAAAAAAATCGGTTTTAATTTTTTTGTTTTATAATTTTTATAATTATTTTTAAGGTACTAGAATATAATACAATTAAAAAAATCGAACAAAGTAATATCAAAATAATAAAACGACGAAGGTGCCCACGGAGGTGAGCACCATAGAGGGAGTAGCATATCACTTCTCTCTCTCTCTCTCTCTCTCTCTCTCTCTCTCTCTCTCTCTCTCTCTCTCTCTCTCTCTCTCTCTCTCTCTCTCTCTCTCTCTCTCTATATATATATATATATATATATATATATATATATAGAGGATGGATCATATAGAAATAAGTCCTGGTGTGAGAAATAGGAATAGATCTATTGATCTTAATTTGATGTGTGGTTGTAATTGATTTAAGCATGATTATAAGGTATCATAAGCATGACTAGGTTTAAGCATTAATTTGTACATTAAAAAGCATAATGGTGTTGTAAGCATAAATATATAATGATTTAAGCATGATTTTGTATAGTTTTAAGCATCTTTCGCATTTTAGCACGCAAGGATTTATTTGCACACAAACCACTCCCTATATATATATATATATATATATATATATGGAGTTGATCAAATGAAAACTTAATATTTTGTGAAATATGAAAACCGTTGCATACCGTTGATCTACATAATCTGATAGATGAAATTTGGACACATCATCAATTTTGTAACTGATTTTTTATTATTTTATTGATCTATTAATTCAAACATGAGGGTAAATAAGTAAAATAATTTTGAATTTAATTAACAGATCCCTTAAAAATGGGGGATTACGTAACTTCCTGCAAGTTATAATTGGTAACTAATCCCTCTTATTAAGGTAGTATCTAAAACATCAAACGTCTTTTATTCTCTCAACTTTTTCTTGCTTTTATCACCATTTTTGCAGATGTATTGAGTGAGTTTTTTTTTCCTTTTTTTTTTTTCCTTTCCGGAAGGTTTTAATTTGTTTCAGGAATACCCATCAGGCCAGTAATTTAATTATCACTTCCATCATGTCATCTTTTTATTTCATTTAATTTATATATTATTCATGTTAATTTTTTACTTTTAACAACATACAAAGAATGTAACAAAAACTACAAAAGTGCAACGATTCTTGATAAAAGTGCACCGAAATACAAAATGCACCACCATTATCTGCAGAAAAAAGCAACGATTCTCACTATATGTGCAACATGATAAAAACATGCAGTAAATCATACAAAAAGATGCAACGAAATACAAAATGCATCACTGTCTGCAGAAAAATGCAACGATTCTCACTATAAGGTTTAGGGTTTAACTATACCGACTAGGGTTTATAAACCCTAATAACTATCCCTATTAAGATTTATTATTCCTCCACTACGGTTAAGTTTTGTTTTCAAGACTAGGGTTTAGTTGTCTTGACGAAATTAACTTAATGCATGATGAAAAATTAAAGAAATATGCATGATCATACTAGGTGTAATGCATTAGTGTAATGCATTATAAAAGATTACAAAATGTATAGTTGAGTGTTAAAAAGAAAAAATATTAAAATTGTCAAAGATGCATCATAGTATATAAAAAAATGCATCACAATCTACCAAAAAATGCAATATAAAGTAGATATGTATGCAACAAAAATATTGGAGTGTACTATAACATTCGAATTGCATACACTATTAACTATAGAAGTGTACTTTTTCCTACATGTTCAATTCATCCAACTAGGGTTTAGTTGTTTGTACTTGGGTATAATATTTGTTACTGGTTTATTACAAAAATAAAAATAAATAATGCATATTCAATGCAAAACGGTATAAATAATTTAGCACAGAAGCAATAAATTCATTATGAACGCAATATTCATGATGAAAAAAAAAAAAAAAACTATACTAATACATAAAAATTATGCATTTCTAAAATCATGAAATTTTGTAAAAAAAATAAATAAAAAACAAACCAACGCAAGCAACACAATTTTTTAATGCGTGACAAAATAATCATTTAAATTTCTCTCTTTGACACACCGAAAAAGAAATAATGAGAATAATATTGTATCAATTTTATGATTTCAGAGTAATGCTTAAATTGTAGCAATTAGTATTTTAAGTAAGATATAGTCAATCCCACAATAGTAGGAGACGTGATTTGTAGATAACATCATCTCTCTTCCATTTGCCTTTTTTGCCCTTAATTATACGGTTTATACATTGAAAAATCTTTAATTAATTGGGTGGTTACTAATCAATATCTAATTTTTATCCATTGATTTCATATAAATATTTTAGCTATTTTAGTAATTTGCTAGTACTAAATATTTTATATATCAAAAGCAGTTTGTTTTTCATTACAAAATGAGATACCTTTCAGTTGTTTATATATATATATGTATATATATATAGAGGATGAATTATATAGAAATAAGTCCTGGTGTGAAAAATAGGAATAGATCTGAACCATTAATCTTAATTTGATCTGTGGTTGTAATTGATTTAAGCATGATTATAAGGTATCATAAGCATGACTAGGTTTAAGCATGAATTTGTACATTAAAAAGCATAATGGTGTTGTAAGCATAAATATATACTGATTTAAGCATGATTTTGTATAGTTTTAAGCATCTTTCGCATTTTAGCACGCAAAGATTTATTTGCACACGAACCACTCCCACTAGAGGGAGTTTTCACCATATCCCAACCCTATCCATTGATTTCATATAAATCAATGGCTTGTAATGGTTTTTATATTTCACACTAGAGGGAGTTTTCACCATATCCCAACCATATATATATAGAGGATGGATCATATAGAAATAAGTCCTGGTGTGAGAAATAGGAATAGATCTGAACCATTGATCTTAATTTGATCTATGACAGTAATTGATTTAAGCATGATTATAAGGTATTATAAGCATGACTAGGTTTAAGCATGAATTTGTACATTAAAAAGCATAATGGTGTTGTAAGTATAAATATATACCGATTTAAGCATGATTTTATATATATTTTAAGCATCTTTCGCATTTTAGCACGCCATGATTTATTTGCACACGAACCATTCCCTATATATATATATATATAAACAGCTGAAAGGTATCTCATTTTGTAATGAAAAACAAACCGCTTTTGATATATACTACCTCCATCTCACAAAAGTAGTCCCACTTTCCTTTTTGGTTCATCTCATATATTAGTCCACTTTCTATAAATGGTAAATAACACTTGGCTACAATTAACTCTCTCTCCTTAAAATTTACTACAACCACACATTCTACTTTTTCTTAAATCTTGTGTCATTTAGAAGTGAGACTACTTTTGTGAGATGAAGGTAGTAAAATATTTAGTACTAGCAAATTACTAAAATAGCTAAAATATTTAGTTATATGCTATACAATTACATATCATCTTCCTCTTCACAATGCTTCCAAAACTTTTCTTCATTTCTCTACTCTCCTAACTATTTTTAACTGAATGGAGGAGTACTATTTTTTATTTGATTCATTCAAACTAAATCTCGAAAGTTAGAACTAATCGACTTGCGAGAAAGAAGGGGTCAATGCATTTAAATTCCGACAATATCATTTCTTTCAATTTTGGTATCCCAAATCTTAAAATTTCAGTAATTTTATATTATTTTGTAAAAATAAATATTGCTATTATAAAAACTAATTTCTTTAATAATTATGTATCCTACTTTTGGATTTACCAACCCTAATGATAGAGATAAAAATATCCCATAGCCCATTTGAACAGTGGGCTTAGCCCAAGGGCCCAAAGAATGTTTTTCAATATACAAGCCCATGATGTAAAGGGAAAACGACGATTTGTATTAATCTCGGTCTAATCGAATCTGTGAAGATCTGATCATGAGGAAGGAGCTCCTAAGGAGCACTAAATGCATTGCTATATTAAGTGATTACATTTAAAGAAAGGAACAATCCAAGCATTGTATTGTTATTGGCAAAAGTTATTAACGCATTCTCCCGATGTAACAGTATGATTCGGAGGTTGTTCATTGTTTCCCTCAAGAAGACTTTTTTACCCTTGATTGTCTACACTTATTACGATTGATGCCACCGCCTCTCGTCGATCCTATAAATAGGAGATATGTGGTATGTAAAAAGGTACGTTCATTCTCACTACATTCTCAACTGCTCACGCTATTACGTGTTTAGCGCAGATCCCTTCACACACTTGAAGGTTTTTCTCTCGAGGAACCTGAAAAACACTTACTCCGGTCTAAGTACTGACTTGGGCGTCGGAGGTCTTTCCTGGAGGACTCCACCCCACTCCTCCGATTTTCTTTTGCAGGCTCCCTGTAATGTCCCGAATTTTCCAAATAAATAAATAAATAATAATTGTAAGAAAATTATATATATATATTTGTAGTAATTCTTTTGAGCCGATAACTCTCCCACACAATTCAAGTTCCGTAGTCGAAAAGTAGCACTAGTGTTTATTAATCATGCTAGATAATAAAAACAATAATCACAAGTCAGCCTTTTAATTTAGTAAGCTAAATTCATGAAATTTGTGGGCTTTATACTATTTCTTATTGAATTCCATCTTTGACTATGGACATCAAATAGGTATTTATTTTAGCCCAAGTAAGAGCCCATTACCTTTATATGATTGGAGTGCAACCACGTCTCCTACCTCACTTTTCACCCCATTTCATCTCCATCAAACTTTTCACCATCCATTCCTCTACCCCTCAGACACGCACATATAGCAAGGAAAGAAAACTGGAAAATGGCAATCGAAAGCACTATCTTCATATTTCCATTCGGCATCTGCTAAATTCAAGGAAGAAGACGGGAAAGGAGGGAGTAAAGAACAAGGAGAAGAGAGGAGCAGTAGAACGAGAGGAAAGTCTACTGCATAATCCACCGTTTAGTTCCACTCCATCTACACCGATTCCTAATTTCCAATTCATAACCAGTAAGTTTTCACCCAATTGTTTTGCTTCTACAATAGTTGGTAATTCGAATCTAGTCGTGTTCAATCTTTCACAACCATGAAACAAATATACTAGAAAATAAGAGAAGAAGTAATTTAGGTACTATAAATCTCCACATGTTTTAATATTCACCAAGATAGGAAGATAGATGGAGAGGGGTCGGATACAGCGGGTTAATGGCAGCGATTTCGACTCGGCAGTAACGAGTCTCTGCTGCTGCTGTCAGATGTTAGCCCAGTAAGAAAGAGGGAGAGCATCAGCGATGAAGGGTAGAGATTGCCGTCGATTAGAGTTATATTGCTCAAGTCCGAAACTGATGGTCGACGATTCGAGTTCGAGTCTTCTGTTGCAGCATTTGTATAGCTGCTGTAAAATGGGGGTAGCACTGTTAGAGAGAGAGAGAGAGAGAGAGAGAGAGAGAGAGAGAGAGATAGGAGACGGGAGGTTGAGGATTGGGGGTGTGTGTAAAATTTCTATGGAAATATCTGGTGTTTACGTATGGAATTGGAGAAATGAAAAATTCATTCAAAATCCTCAATTCTCACTGTTACATACAACGGCTATTTATATGAACTAAGGAAGAAGAAGCTTGAACAGTAAGCAAACCTATCAGAATAGATCTATGCCGTACACGTCAGCACGATCTAACGACTAGGATTTAAACTACTTAACTAAAGAAATAACTAATAAGAAAACGACACCTAAGCATAAAGCCACATCATTATTAACTTCCAGCAACGACTCCTTCACCATCTTCTCCATTCTTCACACGCTTTTCACCATTCTTCCCCTGCACGAGCTCACCATTCTTACACCCCCCCGCAAGAGGAGAGTGGTGGAGATCCGCCACACTCATCTTGGACAGCAACAAACGGAAACGCGGCAAGGGAAGAGCCTTTGTAAAGAGATCAGCCAACTGTTTAGAAGAAGAAAGATGATGTAGACTAATGAACCCAGCTAGGTACTGCTCACGAACGATATGACAATCAACCTCAAGATGTTTAGTTCGTTCGTGAAACACTGGATTCCTGGTTATGTGAAGCGCAGCTTGATTATCACAATACAAGGCAATGGGAGTAGGAATTTGAACCTTGAAATCTTCAAGCAGATAAGAGATATACTTCAACTCTCTCACTGTAAAACCCAGAGCTCGATATTCTGCTTCTGCAGTAGATGAAGCAACCGTTGTTTGCTTTTTGCACCGCCAAGAAACAAGACAACCTCCAAAGAAAATACAATACCCTGTGAGAGAGCGTCGAGTATCTGGGCAAGCAGCATAATCTGCATCACAAAACGCTTGCAGGCATGGAGCTCCAACAACTGGATAAAAAATCCCCAAAGATGGGCAACCCTTCAAATATTTAACAACATGGAGCGCCGCATCCATGTGGGCTTTGGCAGGGGTAGACACATATTGACTCAGTTGTTGGACTGCATATGAAATGTCAGGACGAGTGAGATTTAAGTACAAGAGGCGGCCAACCAATTTTCTATACGATTCTGGATGTGTAAGAAGTGTATCTGCAGCTCGCCTTAGATGTATCCCTGGAGGGAGAGGTGTTGACACAGAAGCACAGCCTGACAGTCCAACAGTTGAAATCAAATCCAAGATATACTTTCGTTGATTGAGAGCAATACCTGAAGATCCACGAGCAATCTCCATCCCCAGAAAATAGTGAGCCTCTCCCAAATCCTTGATGGTGAAGGCATTGTGCAGAACAGACTTGATATCTTGGATAAGAGCCACTGATTTGCTGCAGATGAGTACATCATCAACATACACCAACAAGCATATGTACTCATCTCCAGCACCTTTGTAGAATAGACAATGGTCATGAGCTGACTGAAGAAACCCCTGTGTGAAGAGAATTCTGCAGAATTCATGATTCCATTCCCTTGATGCCTGTTTAAGCCCATATAAGCTCTTGACCAATTTACATACCTCACCAGATTTTGCCTCTGTAAATCCCTTTGGTGGCTCCATGTAAATGTCTTCATGTAAAAACCCATGCAAGAAAGCATTATTCACATCAATTTGTTGGATATGCCAATTAGAAAGAGCAGCCACAGCAAAAAGAAGCCTCACAGTTACTAGTTTAGCAACGGGTGAAAACACTTCCTCATAATCTATCCCATACTCTTGATCATACCCTTTAGCAACAAGCCTAGCTTTATATCTTTCCACTTCACCATTAGGCTTGAGCTTGAGCTTATATACCCACTTACTGCCTATAGTTCTCTTACCAGGTGGTAAATGCACCAACTCCCATGTCTTGTTCTCCTTTAAAGCCTGCAGTTCAGCTTGCATAGCCTCAACCCACTGTGGTATATTGCTTGCTTCTTTGTATGTAGCAGGCTCAGGTGTGGTTGTAACATTGAATAAAAAACCCAAATATTGTTCACTAATGGAAGGTGAAACAATAAAGGGAAAAGTAGGTGGTGAAGAAGCACCTGCTGGAAATGGTGGAAGAGTATCAGGATGAATACTTCCCACAAAATCCTGCATCCAAGTAGGATCCTTCCTTGATCTAGTGCTTCTTCTAAGTGGTAGATTCTCCTCCACTGGCTCAAGAGGTGGATCAGGTACTGCAGTACCCTGTCCTTGATCACCAGTGGTAGGTGGTAGGTGAGAATCATCAACCATCTGCATCTCCACATCTTCAAGTTGAACTGAATCATCTCCAAACTGTACCATAGGCAATTTAGTAGTATCTGCAGTAGCAGTAGTAACTTGTGGATCAGCAAATGGAAATACATCATCAACAAATCTCACATCCCTTGATGTGAGCAACTTCTGTGTAGACAGATCATATAGTAAATATCCCTTATGAGAGGAATCAAAGCCCAGAAATATACATCTATTAGCTCTATGATCAAACTTACTCTTATGTGGTGCTAAGTTGACAGCAAAAGCAAGGCAGCCAAAAGGCCTTAGTATAGATAGATCTGCCTCCATGCTGAACAACAACTCATATGGTGTTTTCCACTCCAACACTTGGCTAGGAACTCTGTTAATAAGCCATGTAGCTGTGAGAATAGAATAGGGCCAGAATTTCAAAGGTAAGGTGCTTTGAAACATTAATGCTCTTGCAGAATTTAAGAGCATCCTGTGTCTTCTCTCCACAATGCCATTCTGTTGTGGTGTGTGTGGACAAGATCTCTGATGTAGCATCCCTAAATCATCCAACACTTCCCTGACTTGCCTATTGACAAACTCTGAACCATTATCAGTTCTGAGTATCTTGATCTCTTTTCCAAATTGAGTCTGTACCATCCTAAAGTACTTCTTCAGTATGTAACACACTTGATCCTTTGACCTCATTAGATAGGTCCATATGGCCCTGCTGTGATCCTCCACTATGGTTAAAACATACCTTGCATTATCCACATTATCTTCACCATAGGGTCCCCACACATCAGCATGAATCATCTCAAATAATGAATCTGTTCTCTGATTCAGAATAGGAAACTCATTCCTACTTTGTTTTGCCAGCATACACACTTCACAATTTTCTATACTAGCAACTGCTTCATCAGTAAACAAGCCTTTAAACTCCTTCATATGTTTCATTGCAGTTAGAGAAGGGTGTCCTAAAAAGATATGCCACTTTTGCAGAGTCATATCTCTAGGATTAAATAGATGACAGAAATGGTTTTCTATGGCAGTCTCCATTATGTAAAGATCACTAACCATCTTTCCAATCCCTATCACTTCATCAGTCCCCTGTTTCTGTATAATACATCTATTAGGCAAGAACACACACTTTGCTGAAGAATCCTTTACTAACCGAGCAACAGACAACAAGTTATGGGTAAAATCAGGGACTAACATCACATCTGTGAGATATATATCCTTATTGACTCTTACAGTACCCCCACAATATACTTCCTTGGCAGAACCATCAGGTAATCTTACAAGTAGAGGAGTTTCATACTTAAAAGTAGACACCATCAAGTCTACATCACAGCATACATGTGAACTAGCACCAGAATCAATTATCCAAACACTCCTATCCATGCTAGATAACACACTGAAAGCATAACGTACATCAAAAGGAGTTTGATGTACCTCAGTTTGATGCACCATATTAACATCAGTAGTGGCTTGAGGTCCCTGTCCCTTTGGTGTAAGCTGTGAGATGTACTTTGCAACTTCTGATTGAATCAACTTTCCAATATCTGTGCCTTCATTCTGCATCATTCTGCCTCCATCAGATCTGGACCTAGTATCTTCATCATCTTCCACATAATTCACCCTTGCCCCTTTGTTCTCCTTCAATTTCTTATACCACTCAGGGTATCCATGTAGTTTAAAACACTCACTTGCCTCATGACCAGTAGCTTGGCAGTGTGTGCATCTCAATTTTGCTCTCTCTTCCTTACTTCTTCTCTGCCCTGGATTGTAACCTCTGTTTCCAGAACCATTTCCTTGATTTTGTCTTCCCACATTCATCACAACTCTGTGATCTGAAGCTCCAGTGTCCTCTAACAGATCCATTTGGTCCTCAACTTGAACTACCATTCCATAAGCCTGCTCCACTGAAGGTAGTGGTTCAAGCATCATGATCTGTCTCCTTGTTTGCTCATAGATCTCATTCAATCCTACCAAAAACTGCACTAGTTTTTGGTGTTCCTCACGAATCACATAATCATTTTCTGCATCACAACTACAAGCAATAGGTGGCAGCAATAGATCCAATTCATTCCACAGATTAGTCAAGTTGCTGTAGTATGCAAATACACTCTGATTTCCTTGTTTGTATTGCATTATTTCTCTCTGTAACTTGTATGTTTTAGGTCCATTACTCCTACCAAAACGATGCATCAACGCACTCCATAATTTTTCACTAGTTTCGTAATGAGAAAATGCATTCACTATCTCCTTCGAAATAGAATTGATGATCCATTGTGCAATCATGTAATCTGTTTTGATCCAGTCATTATAATACTCCTTATCCTCATCAGGCTCAGTAAACACTCCATCAATGAAGGCTAACTTACTACGAGCACCCAAACCACGTCTAATCGACCTTGACCACTGTAAAAAGTTAGTACCTGTCAATGGCGAAGCTACCAGCTGCATTCCAGGATGATCTGACGGCTGTAGCTTCAAAAACTCATCTATCTTCTTCTGCGACAGCTCCGGTACCACCGGATCTGGACCAGCACCATCGGAAGACTCCGAATCCTTTCCATTCCGCTTTTCACCATTGGATTGCTGCTGCGAATTGGACGATTCTCCCTGCATCACTTGAGAGTAACTCTTCCTTCTGCTTCTAGCCATGAGAATCGAAACTCAGGCTCTAGATACCATGTAAAATTTCTATGGAAATATCTGGTGTTTACGTATGGAATTGGAGAAATGAAAAATTCATTCAAAATCCTCAATTCTCACTGTTACATACAACGGCTATTTATATGAACTAAGGAAGAAGAAGCTTGAACAGTAAGCAAACCTATCAGAATAGATCTATGCCGTACACGTCAGCACGATCTAACGACTAGGATTTAAACTACTTAACTAAAGAAATAACTAATAAGAAAACGACACCTAAGCATAAAGCCACATCATTATTAACTTCCAGCAACGACTCCTTCACCATCTTCTCCATTCTTCACACGCTTTTCACCATTCTTCCCCTGCACGAGCTCACCATTCTTACAGTGTGCTAAGTTTAGCTATTTCTTTTGTTTATTTAACACCCCAACTCTTAGTTATTTTTGGACTTTTAAATTTATATGGAACATGGTTGAGGATTTCTGAAATATAGAATTAGACAAAATATAAATATGTGACTTATGTTTGATTGAGTTATGACTAGGATTAACAATTCATTATCTCGTATCTCAACATAATAAAATGGAGATTTGGATTACTCTTATTCTGATTTTGGGTAATATTACTACTTAGGTTAGATTATTTCGTTAACAATAACCACAGTAGTGAATATGGGACGCTTTAAACAAAATAGATTGGTATTCTCCACCTAAAACTATATTGAATTAGAATGGGGAATAAAGAAAATGTAGAACAGTTGAAGTTCATTTAGTAAGTCCCGAGCTTTGTAAATCTTATTCCTTATAACGAGAATTTGATTATGATTAAATTTATATAGCCATAGCTTTTGATAAACCATATTATTCATATTAGTTAGTTATGGGCATAGATAATGTTGGTAAAATGCCTTTATGTTATTTAAGAGAAGTAATGTTCTTGAGATGATATGTTTTATATATGATATTTAAGTTCATACAATTAACTTGTGTAGTTAAATTGTTGAATTATGTGAGGTTGAAGCCTCTTTGGAATTATTTTAATATAACGGACCTTCTACCGCTTTGTAAAGAGTCTTGACCAAAATTTAGTCTTGGGACTAATTCGAATGGAGAAATGGAGTTCTCATTTGGATTAGTCGACCCTTTAGCTGACGCTTGAAGTTTTAGGAATATTCGGAAAGGCTAAGATACATAGAGGTCATGCCGAATTTTTCCGCCAAAGTTTCCTATCTTTGCTAAATTATTTAATGAGACAAATGAGATATCTCTAAAGTATGCGAGAGTTAGAACCTAAGATCTCTTATTAATAGAAGCAAACAAGTTAATTACTTTGATATATTAATAACATTGTCTCCTAAGGCCGAATCTCTTCTAAAACGAGACTTTTTCTTAAAGCTAGGTCAAGTAAAATGGTGGAGATTGTGCGATGTAGAGACGAACCCAGAATTCACTCGATCACCTTTGCCATAAGGTGGGCGTTCTTTTATGAAAATCTATAATCTTGCTGTAGTGAAGCATGTTTAAAACCAAAACACATCAATAAAACACTTTCTTGCATAAAATATTTGGTTTTATGTATGAGCCTATCTGTGGGAGAATAATTCGATCGCCCTGAGCTAGCCGAAGTTCACTAGCCAGGTTATGTGTACACGAAGTCGTGAACTGTGTGCTCCCAAGAAGGGCCGGTTTATGCAAATGGAAACGTCCGGGAAGGTGGCCACCTTGCCCGGCGTACTACCAGATATGGCAATACAATAATAGAAGAAAAGGGGGTGCACTCCAATATTTTATCAAACAAAATGATATTTAGTTTCACAAGTCATTTCGATAAAACCTTGTGGTAACTGTTCTAAATGCATGATTGATGATTATTTTATGAAACTATTTTTGGCATAACCCCACTGAGTATATCAAGTACTCAGCCCTGCTCGTATTTTCAAAAACTTGCAGATTGAGCGAGGTGGCAAGGGCGGCTGTGTTGAGAGAAGAATTTGTATATTTTGAATTTGGTTCAGAGGGGATACATATCTTCATATATGTATCCAGTTTGTTATAGTCTTCCGCTATTTGCTTCAACATTTAATTTATTAAATAAATGTGTAACTAACTTCATAAGTTAATAAATCGGGAATTTCTTCATTCTCATGTCTTTAGTAAATTTGGATTATAATCTACATTTTTAGGGTGTCTTCTTTAAACACTTATATAATATTGGAGCCTCGAGTTGTCTGTATCATATCCTATCCTCTTTTGAGTTTCTATTGATTTAGTCTATTCGGTTATTCATTTTTGTTGATTACAGAGTTATAGGTATTTTCCCCTTTCTTCCCCTATTCTTTTATCCAACCCCTAGTCACGCTCCGGCTGAGCCGTCCTTAGGGATAAGGGGCCGTGACACTCCCATCGCAAAGTTGAGTCGTGCGAAGGCGAGGTTCGATCGGCGAGCATATTTGAGATATCTACCTTATATAAATTAATGATGGATCTACCCTGTAATAATGCTATATTTTGTATATCTAGTGAAAGAGAGTTCGAATCTCTATCATCACCATCGGAATAATATTCTTATTTCATTTAATAAATATTTCCTATTGTGGATCTATAACACGAATTTGACTATTAATATAATAAAAACTAGTAAGTTAAATGTTAAAAAATAATTATAAATCCTAATTGGATGAATGAATCATTTTTTTTTTATAAATGAAACTAAATTATAATAAATTAAAATCATTGTACAGAAATATATATAAATTAATTTATGATTTATGTTTTTTTTTTTTTTTTTTATTGATACCTTTTTGTTCCCTTTCATTTCTTCACGATCTCACAAAAAATCATATACCTTGTTTTCTTATCATTTGTTCTTCAATACACCAAATCAGTTGAATAAACGGATTTCTTCTTTGGCCTGAATGTACGAATTCACGAGTCCCACCTTACGTGAGTGAAATCACAAATTGGTGCATCGTCCAATTTGTATAGAATAATTTACGAGCTCAAATGAATTCGTACTTTTACGGGGACGTATTATATAAGTGTGGCTATTTTGTTTACTATTTTTTTGATATTATTTATGTTTAATATTTAACGTGACTATGACTATGTATCTTATCTAACCTACATCTTAATTAAAAAAGAAAAGAAAAAAGGCTTACTTTATTGAAGTTTGTTACTTCATGGGTCCCAATTCAATTGATTTGTTTCATTTCAACACGAAATTTTAGGTATAATGTTAAAAGTTAAATGTATGTGGTCCATATTTTAAAGAAAGGCTAATTCGTTATACTATAGAAAACAAGCCAATTGATGTGGATGTCTCGATTAAAAAAGGAAGTCGAGTAAAGTGAAACGGAGGGAGTACCTTGGTATATTGTTGGGCCATCTATTTCACTTTCTGCCATAAACTATGAAATGGTGGGCATACTTTTGAAATTTACCAAAACATAACTTTGTTTCCAAAATCTTTCCCTAACTTTGAAATTTAAACATAATTTTTATCTCCCCTTTTCTAATTTCGTTATGTTTTCGTAAAATTTTAATTGAAACATAACCTTGTTTACAAAATCTTTGCATTATTTATACATTATGGACTTTCAAGTTCAATCAAAGGGAAATTGCTAACCAGATTGTGGAAAAACTTTACAGAATACACCCTACGTCTTCCACTGATTGATACATTTTCTTTATCGATACAAGGATTAAGAAAATTGGAACTTGTTTATTAAAGTGGAAATGCCATCATTAATTTCTTTAATATCCTTTTCCCCAATACGAAAATGTATTATTTTTCGTGAGACGTCCTTTAAAGAAAAATCGGTATTCCTTAGGCACAAGTCGGATTTCTTCTTTTGCATTTTGGTCCAATAATCATTAAAAAAATCCTTCCACTATCCAAATATTTTATTTTAAGACCATTTTTTCTTGTTTTTTCTAGTTTTTATAATCCAAGTATATTAAACAAAAGCACTCAGGTAAAGCTAAAGTGGGGAAAAGGCGTGCATGCATTGACTTGTTTGTTTTCATACAGCAAATCCGTTTTTTAGGAACACATCCAAGCGTGGCTAAAAATATGTTTATGTGCAAATATATATTTTTGTCCACACATAACGTAAATAATTATATTGATATTTTAATCATAATGTGAGAGGTGAGTAGTGTAGTATACCAACACCTATATAAGAATAATCCCATATACGGATCAACTAAGGATTGTAATTCCGGATTTAAGCACACGCAGGGGCGGAACTACGTGGGGGCTAGTGTGGGCTGAAGCCCCCACGGTAGTTTGCCGGAGTTTAGTTATGTATATCAGTCTGTTATCCCTAATTTTTCTCGGCGGCTGCATTTGCGTTGCTGAAGAAGACGAACAACGTTTTATTTCCTTTTTACAGTCTTTAAGAGAAGGAATGGTATTTAAGAAAGTGGGTCCCCTTGTTTGAGGGTGGGTCCCTATAGCTTTAATTTTTTTATTCTTCTTCTCTCTCGTATTAATTAACTTAACATATTCAATTTTATTTTTCTTCTTGGAATTATTGTCAAATGACTTAAATTAAATTCTAAAACCACACTTTGTTTTAAAATTATTTTATATTTTTGATTGGTAAGCAAAGTATTTCAAACTTCAAGCGGGTGAGTTAATTTTTTTTAACTTGTTCTTGTTAATTACTTTATCATTCGTTACTATTCAGAACAAATTATATATAATGTGTTAACTTGTAATTTTCTAGCTAGAATAATTTCTTAATTCAATTAGATTACTTATTTTCAATATAAATTAAAACGTTAGTTTTAAATTTAGGAAAAATAAAGTATGAATTAATGAATGATAATCTAGTTGTGTACCATATATCAAAAGAAATTAATAATGAAATAATATTGGCAGCAATTTAGAAAAGGGTGAATGCATAGAACACAAATGTCTTCTCTTCCTTGCAAGAGTGAGTTTATTTTATTATATTTTCATGAATTTTATGTTTGTAGTATTCTATAAAGTCTGAAATATTATTTACTCAGTCCCGATAAACACTTCTCCTATGTATTAGCCCAGCCCCCAAGGTAAAAAAGTTCTGGTTCCGCCACTGAGCACACGGTTTTTTCCTTGAGTAAGACTTGGTCTCCCAAGTCAATAGAAAGTAGAGGCAGTATCTGCTTTTTCTAAATTTCTTATCCTAAGATGCTCATTATTTATTCATATAATAATAAAACCACTACTTCTCTTTCCTCTCTTCCTTTTCCTTGCTTATTTCTTCTAATGTTCCATTTATTTATATAAAATTTGAAAGGATGAATGTGATTGGACCAACATTAATCATGACCATTTCAAAATAATGAGGAATGCCAAAGATAGATTATTACGATTACATTCTCCAAAAATAAATCATATTTAAGTGTGCGTGTGTTAACCTGACGGTGATGGGTCATATATAATAGACATTTATGAGAAAATAAATTAGATTTTTTAATTGTAATATGCCCTAGTTTTGAATTTTTTAAGCATTATATAACCAATAAAAGTGAAATTAATTGTTAAAAAATAATTATATACTCTAATTTTGATTAATGAACCCTAGATAATCATTGAATTAAAATAAATCATTATAAATTAAAAATTTTGAAAAATAAAATGTACTCCTACAAAACTAATAGAAATTGAGATTTGGGACACGGTTGAGACATATATTTCCGGACAGGGGATCCCAATAGTAAGTTTTATGGCCTCAGGTCCCGAGTTTGAATTCTCTGTGGCTCGATCTTTAAATTTCATGCTAATTGTTTAACTAAAATAAATAAATTGATTTGCTTCGAATTTCGATCCACGGCAAAACAATTTGATATAAGAAATAAAGCATCCTAAGAAATGATACCCTTTTAAATAATTTTTTACATGTGACATTTAAATTTAAATTAGTACGATTACATGACAAGATGGTGTCCTCATTAATCTAGTTTTCAAAGATATATTGTGAACACTAATATCTTAAAATTTTAAAATTCAAATGAATACTAATACAAAACCCTATAAAATGGCGAATATCGGCTATGTGAGAAAATGGCATTTTCATTATCCCATTTATTATAATTGTAAACAGCGAATAGCTCGACATTCCAAATTTAAATACATACGACTGTCCGAGAAAATATTACGCACACCATTAAACAACGGCGACTCAAAAATATGTAAATTTAAATGATAAATCTCATAAATTCAACAGCAATATATTTTCCATAGAACAATATGATAGCTAGTAGTAATTACATTAATCACAGTAAGGATAATTCGATCTTGTATAAAATCGTTCATATGTCAAACCAATCGAGTAACATGACTATGTCTACTTCGTTCAAGGGTTCAACTTGAGATCCAAATTCATTTTCTTCCACATCTTGAACATTTTGTTGATTATCAGTTGCTATCGTCTCCTCATCAATAGTATCGTGAATGTGATGGTGTTGTTGGTAGTATTGCCCCGTAGCTTGATCAAACGTCGCCGCCTCTGTCAGTGGTCGTCTGTCGATCATCCTCGCACACCTCGATCTCTTGTAGATTCGGCATAACCTGAGATCTTCCATGAGCTGCATGTATAATATTAGTTAAGATAATTTAGGAAATGAATAGCCATTAACCTAATTGGCACACACATTTTTTTATTTTTCGTAAAAAATAAATAAAAATGATGCAGCTTATGCATATATAAAATGTACGTCATGCATAAGTTGCATTAATTTTTTTGTTTGTATATTTTATAAAAATCTATTAATAAAGAAAGAAATATTTTTACTAACCTGGGCATGAGCTGCAGATTGATGGTTAGCCTCGTAGAGTTTGTACTCATTCATTTTCCAAGCAGTCTTTCTACCCGTGGGTGCCCGACCCTCGTAGAAAACCATGGTTTTCTTCCGTCCGACCCGGAGATTTTGACTGGTATAAACATCGCTGGGAGAGCCGGTAGCTTTCCAATATCCACTTTCGGTAAGGCGGTTAGGTCTTCCTCCACGGGATTCCCTTTCTTGCTTCGGCGAGAAGAAGAACCATTGTTCCGTTTCTGTATCCGCACGACAAACTTCTCCGGCTACATCTGCTCGATTAAATTTCAACAACACATGCATACATTAGTTATATATACTACTTTCAACCTTCTGTTGCATGAGAATATATATATATATATGTATGCATGTACGTGTGCATGAATCAAATAAAGAAAGAAACAAGTATGCATGCAAATATATATTAATTACGTGGAAGGTCCCATGGATTGTAGTCATAAATGTGGAGAAGAGGAATAAGTCTATCGATATTAGGGTTTGTGGCATTGAGTTTATTAGGAAGATAGTAACATAACAGTTCTTCCTCTGTGGGATAGAACCTATAACCTACTATCCTATCATCACCCATCTCTCTCTCTCTCTCTCTCTCTAGATCTATATATGGAAATAAATTGTAAGATGTTGAAATCAATGCCTCATTTCTGCAATTATTTATAGAAAGAGTTTCCCTCTTCTGCATAAATTAGTGTTAATTTCCAGCTTGCATCCCCATTTGAGCTTCTCCTCACCTTCGCTCAATTTTTTTATTCTTATTTTTTTTTTAAAAATTATTTTGATAATGCTATATATATATATTGTGATAATGTGGCCCTTCACATATACTATTAAACAAAAGGATACGACTACGAGTAATCTTGGAATAAGTTACGAGGGTGATTGACTGCTTAATTATAAATACTCTAAAAAAGTTTGGCAAAATAAATTGCTTAAATTTTCGTTGTATAACTTTATATTAATTATTTTTATATTTTTATTGTATATACCTCCATTTGGTATATTATTTTTATATTTCTATGAAACACCAGTAAACATGTTCTCCGTATTTTATTTTACGGGATCTGTAGAATCTCTGTATAATATATTCATTACTATGAAGAATATATTTGATAAATTAGTCAAAAATCTGAATCTTGGAAATCAGGACTAACCGACAGATTGACTAGGTGTGAGAAAGGGCCCATGTCTCTCAATTAATCAAATTTTGATGTCACTAATATGAGTGACTAATTTTTATGTACTCTCAATTAATATAGTGGAGATTACGTGCTATGCACGTATAATCTTGTTGGATATATAATGATTATTTTAATATTATTAGTATATTATAAATATCAATACACTTGAAGATAAATAAAAATAATAATATAAGTTGAATATAAATTGAAATATATTCAAAATTAATATTGTAATGATAATATTTATGTCCTAGTGATTTATTTTAATTGTAAGGACAAAATAGGCAAATCAAATTTTGTAAACAAGACACTTTTTATAATAGTATATAGCAATGTTTTAAAAACCGAACCGGAGGTCGAACCGGCGAGGCCTTCGGTTCATAGTTTAATCGGTTGAACCGTGGTTTAACCGGTCAAAACCGGAAATAATCGGGAAAAACCGCGAACCGGAATTACAGCGGTTCATGGTTCAACCGGGTTCAACCGGCGGTTCGGTTCGGTTTTTAAAACACTGGTATATAGTATATATATAGATGAGGCACACTCCTATCACTTATCCAAGTATTAAAACTCATGCAAAAGATTTCATGTACAAATATAATTGACGAATAGAGTAATAAGTTGATAAATGCTCTCATATTCATGGTAGGCTAGGTGTATTAACCGCTAACATGGTGGTGATATAAGTACAAAAATATACTATACAAAACAAAAAATTAGGTCCTACTAAAAATACTATGCCAAATTAAAAACTTATTATGGGAATTTCTGGTAAATGTAGAGGGTAAAATCTGCAATAAACGGTTTCGACTGGTTCGTCCGGTTCGACGGGTTGGACACTAGCAACCTGTTAACACAAACAACAAACGTTAAATTCCTTCGAGAGCACCGGTGGGAGTGTCCGACGAAGGGCCTCCGACGCTCAAGTCAGTTGGGCTATAAAGTCTATTTTGAACGTAAATAAAGCAAATGAAAATAATAATGAATAGCAATAATGTAGCCGGAACGACGGAAGCGAGAGTAACGAAGGTGAGTATAAGGATGACAGAATGTCGGTCTCTTCAGGCTAGTCTGCTTGGTCAGGCTAGCCCGCTCAGTCGACGGCCGAAAATCCTAGGCGGAAGTGGTAAGACCGTAGAGAGAAGGCGAGGAGAGCGAGTATGAGAGTGGAGAGTTCTTGTATAGAGATCGGACATTACGTGGGTTCTTTGTATTTATAGGATGACTTGGACCATCTAGGGTTTTTATCTTCACCACTCTAGATATACCCGTTAGGTCCGCCTCTTCAGGTTGGTATCGATTTTCGTGGAAACCCTTCTATGTTGACCATTTTCTCCCGCTTACGTGAGAGTCGCTCGTTCCGTTTACTCCGCTTGACCTAATTGAGCTCTCTAAATCGGGCCTTTATTTTTCTTATGGGCCGGAGGCGTAAATGGGCCAAAATATTGATGATCGGGCTGGTCCGTATGGTCTGTTTAACCCCTTAGGCCGTTGAACGAATTTTGTCCACTGCCGTAAAAAAATCTATTATGATTTTTGCTTTGTATATCTTTTATTATGAGTAAATATTTGAACCCCTTTTGCACTGATATAATTAGAAAATGAACCATTACGAGTTACGGCCGGCCATACGATTATTGTTAATTAAATTCCAACATGCCGCATAATTACAAACACATCACCATCAGGTCCATCTGCACCCATCTCTCTCTCTCTCTCTGTCTCTCTCTACTATATTTAAATGAAGAAAAAACAAAAAAGAGGGTACAAGGTTTGAATTAATGGCTGATTTCTGCATTTATTTTCTACTGAGAAAGTTTGCATCCCCATTTGAGCTTCTTCTCAACTACCTTCCATTTTCGTTATATATTGTTAATTACTATTTAATTAACTTTTTTTTTTTTGAAATAGTTACAGTGTTAATGCATATGGGCGGTGCTTCATAATATACTAAACAAAACGAGTGATCTTGGAATATATACAACGCCCCTTCCAACACGATGTATATGCATATACTGACCCATTTCTAGTTATCGGTCTCGTTCAATAGTCTCATTTTCGTATGTTCCATTTAACAGTCTCATTTTCTAAAATGACTATAAAGGTTTGGCTACTCTCCCCTTAAGAATTGATTACAATCACATATCCCTTCCTTAATTATTGTACCAAAACCAAAGGGGACTAATAACAAGAGACAGAAGTATCGAGTATATATCTATTACTATTATAAAAGTGTGCATTCTTACAAAATATGTATACCAAGTATACCCCTCCCCTCCTTTTATTTTAAAATAATATTATATTATTTATGTTATTATCCTTTATTAATATACATATTTTAACCATCGAATTTTAACAATCGAATCTCTTTTATAATCAATATTCCACATAAAATATTTATAAAGTGAAATAATAAAATAAACAATATATTATTTATTTATTATTTTTATTTCGATGGTTTATCCTTTTTGTCTTTGACATATTTATTATTTTTTTTTCTAATATATTGTTATTCTGTTTTATATTATTATTTTCATTTTTTTTGGATTGTATTATTATATTATAATAGTATTGTTTCGATTTTTTTTATATATACAGTATTGTTATTATATTATTTATAATAGATGTAGTTGATTGGAAGAAGGGGATTAATTAGTGAGTTATATATATTACTGTTTTTTCCTAATCAATTGTTATTTTTTTAGAAATCCTTTTTTTTTTTTAAATCATAGACTTTTTTTTTTTTTTTTATACAAGGAATTCTTCTCCTACTTAATTTCTACAATTAACTATTCTATAAATACGTACTTCTTCCACATTTATTTAAAAAACTTACCTACGCAAATTATAGTTATAGTAATAATTCGTAAGAGAAGATAGAAGATATTTATATTCTCATATACTTATTTTTTTTCAAGAACATCAGGTGATACTCTTTTTATCTTATTATTTTTCTATGATTATTCTTCATGTTTATAGTATTATGATTATAGTTTTAGTTTTTTTTTTTTTTTTTTTTGTTGAGATTTTTTTATTTTAAACTGTTATTAATTATTATTTTTGTTTCATATATTTGTATAATAATCTGCGCAATTTCATGGTTTATTGTCGTTCTTGCTCAGTTGTTTACTTGAATCAACTATAAAGAAAAGCAGAGTAACAAAAAGATTTTGAATTTAAAGAATGGAATAATAATTATGATCAACTATATAAAAAAAATAAAAATGAAATTCGTCCAAACTCTTTCCCCCTTTTCTTTTGATTATTTTACTATTTATCTTAATAGTATAGAAATTGTAAAAATATACGATTTAAATATATAAAGATTTAAATAATTACTATAATTTTGTAGTTTTAATAATATTAGGTATTTCAACGTAATTTTCAATTATAATATCCATAAAACCTATTAAATTATTATTCTTAAGATTTTTGATTTTTTTTTATTGAAGAAATTAAATTTTGAAGTGATTCTAAAAACATAATTAAAATCTTCATAGCCTTAACTCTTTCCTTAGACTATTATAATATGAAATTGTTGTTTACACATCACATCTTCTTTACAGCTTAATTTTAGTTTCAATCAAGATTCATTAGGATGTCAAGTTCTTCTTCAGGTACATTTTATAATTCAGTAATTGAATTTATTTTAAAACTAATATTTACCACAATGTTGTAAATATATTTGAATCTATTAATATAGTAGTTGCGGAGGTATATAGGAAAATGAGACTTTTACACATGAAAAGGAAATATTCCGAAATAAAGAAACGAAGTTCAAATGTTAATTCACGAGACTTGAATGGTAATTATTTTCTTTTGATCATGTTATACACACAAGCACAATTACAAACATTAATACTGACACACTTTAATTCATATTGTTTCTCATAGGAACAACAGTTCATGTAAAAAAAAAAAAAAAAAACTTTGATTGTGCACATTATGGTGTTGTCATATTAGAGTACGAACCTCTGACATTTTGTTGTGATAATGGAAAAATTGTACTTGCATCAGCTAAAGTCCTCAATGAATTGTATGTATTGTTCACTTCAGAATCAAAAGAGACAATTAATTTTAGGAAAAATATTCGTTCGTACAATTCTATATTTTTGTTTACATCCTTTGGTGTAAAATTGGATAAGGAACTTGTATCTGCAAGACGAGGAGTCTATACATTTCGAGCACAAGGAATGGTTTATCATGATCTTTTAGGATTAATTCCAAATAGTTTTAATCCAGGATTTCTTTAGTTGTACTTTTTTGAGACAGTGAACGAGGTTGAAAATATAATGAACAAGTTACATAATTCAATGTATCATATGTGACGGTGAAGAAGTTGATAAAAATTATGGAGACCAATTTATATGCCAAATTTTTTCGAAGATTGAAGGACTGGCCTTCCATGGATACTGTAGAACTTCATATCTCTAACGATGTAAATTTGGATCAACGGGTGTACAATTCGCTTACTACAGATCAAGTTGCAGCAATATGAGTAGAAAGAGATAATGATAATACCTCGTATGAGAGACATATTGTAGTTCATGCGTTTCCGGGGAGAGGCATAGAATAAAACATTATTATGGATGTTACGACCCGTTGCAATATCCACTTCTTTTTCCGAAAGGTGAAACTGGTTGGCATCTAAATATTAAGAAGAATACGACTGCAACACAAGGTATCTTCCTTTAAATTCCCTCTTTATCTATTTGTTAATTACTACGACTATAAATTATTTATTTACAACCCAAATTATTATATTATTTGAATATTTTATTTTATATTTTTTCAAAAAAGAGGTTTACATGCGCATGCCCACATGCTTTTCAAGTCGGATTATAAAATAAATACAACAGATGAAATTGATAAGCATGTTAGTGCCGAAATTCCAAATCCAGATGAAAATCACGGGTTATATGATTTGGTGAAGAAGCGTATGATGCATGGACCGTGTGGGGAAAGCAATCCAAAAAACTCATGTTTGGTGAAAGGAAAATGCAAATGTCATTATCCACGACCGTATTGTGAAAGCACTATGCAAGGTAAAGATGGATATCCGATTTATAGAAGAAGAAATAACGAATCAGTCGTTTTTGTCCATAATGCAGAGCTCAACAATCGATGGGTCGTTCCATACAATGGTTATCTACTATCCATATATAATTGTTATATTAATATAGAAGTTTGTAACCAGGTGACTTAGCGCACCTGGCCACCGGACTCCTCCCTTGAAGGAGTGACCCGGGTTCGATCCAAATATAGAAGTTTGTTCTGGCATCATGAGAATCAAATATTTGTATAAGTATATATATAAGGGACATGATAGAGTGACAATTAATATGAACCAAAATGATGATAACAGTTGATGAGATAAAGCAGTTTCAAGATACACGTTGGGTATCTTCTCAAGAAGCACTTTGGAAAATATTCGAATTTGAGATGAATGATATATACCGGGCCGTTATCAACTTACAACTTAATCTTCCTGACAATCAGTTCGTAGAATACCATGAAAGTCATAATATGGATAGTCTTTTAAATTCAGGTCCCGTTTCAAAAACAATGTTGACTGAGTTTTTTTTACCTGTGCTACAAGTGAAAAAGCCAGAAAGTACCTTTACAAAGAATTTCCTGAGTACTATGTTTGGGACAAAAGGGGCAAATGTTGGACAAAAGGAAAAAGGGCAATGTTATTGGACGTATTAGTTCGGCAAATCCAATTGAAGGAGAAAGATGTTATGAAAGATTACTCTTGAATCACGCCAGAGGACCACCGTCTTTCAGATACTTGAAAACAGTCAATGGTATAAAATATTTGAGTTTCAAAGAAGCAATACAAAAACGGGGATTGTTAGAAACAGATCAAAGTATCATTGAATGCCTGAATGAAGAATAACGTTTCAAATGCCAAAAGAATTACGAAGATTGTTCGCAATCATATTAGTACATTGTGCACCATCAGATGTTAGAATTCTATGGGATACGTACTATGATGCCTTGTCGGAAGATTTCAGGAAGGAAGCTAATACTTCACTCAATCTACAAGTTTCCAAGACTTTAAAAGTTTTGAGCACTTACTTAGAAAACATGGGGAAGGAATACGAGCTTATGATCTTCCAAGTATTCCTTTAAATCTTGGTAGTGTGAACATTGAGAACTGTAGAAAAATACAAGACGAAATGTCAATAGAGATACTTGAAGAAGTTCAACAAGCAGAGTCAAAGTTGAACTCCGAACAACAAGTTACATTTTCAATGATTTTGGATTGCATAGAAAAAGGAGAAGGTTGACTTTTTTTTATAGACGGACCAGGCGGAACAGGAAAAACAATCATGTACCGTGCATTATTAGCTAATGTCAGATTAAAAAAAAAATTGATTGCACTTGCAACTGCAACATCTGGAGTTGCTGGAATAATGCCTGGCAGAAGAACGGCACATTCACGTTTCAAGATACCAATAAATACTGATGAATCAAGTGAATGTTCAGTTTCTAAATAAAGTGCAGCTGCAGAACTATTGCGTAGAGCGCAATTGATTTTATGCAATGAAGCACCTATGGCTAAAAGTGGGCGATTGAAAATGTTGATAGATTATTGAAGGATGTAATGAGAAATGCAAAGGATTTTGGCAGAAAAGTACTCCCTCCGGCTCAAGTATTAAGACACTTTTCTTTTCGGCACGGAACTTAAGACGGAAGTGTTTAGTGGTGTAAGTGTATTGTGTTTAGTTAGTGTTGGTTGTTTATGTATTTGTATTTTTGTAATGATAAATAAATGAATAAAAATGCAAATTAAATTAATTTATTTTTTTCGGCAATAATTAATTAAAATAATTACTGATTAATTTTTTTTCTTCCGAAATTTCACTTTTGTGATTGCAAATTAAATATGGAAGAAAAATTAAAAAACTGATGATACAACTTGTAATCATAAAAAAAATCCTATACAATCAAAATACACTTCCACATGTCCAATCAAGATTGGGTGGGAAAGAGTAGAGGGAAATTGAGCAGCAAAAAAAGGCGGCTAATTTGAATTACTACACCTAACCTATATCTTCCACTGAAGTTCAACTCTTAACATTCACAAACCAAAAAAAAAGAAGAAGAGCAGCAGCAGCAACAAGAGAACAGAACACTGCAGTTGCAGCTCAAAGTCTTCAACTTCAATGGCACCAAGACCGAAGAATCTCTCCACAGATGAGAGGAATATCATCGTCCAGTTCATACTTCAAGGTTCTTCAGCTGGAAAACCCAAGTACGGTAGGCTTCTTGAAGCTCAAAACCACTTCCAACTCTCAAAATCTACAATACACAGATTATGGAAATAAGCATCACAGCAACAAAGTAGAGGGTTAGTGATTCATGTTGTTTCAAAAAAATTTGGGAGGAAAAGAGACAATGTGATGAAACCTGATTATGTGAAGTTGAAGTCACTCTCTATAAATGTTAGAACTAGCATTAGAAAAATGGAGGGAGAGTTGAAAGTGAGCAGAGCTACTTTACAAAGATGGGCAAAGGCTGGATTATTCAACATCCACACATCTGCCCTAAAACCCATGCTCACAGCTGATAACAAATTTTTGAGAATGAAGTTTTCACTTGAAGCTTTAGAACTAGATAGAGTTCTCAACCAACTAAGATACTCATCTATGCACAACACTGTGCACATAGATGAGAAATGGTTCTACATTACCAAAGGGAACAACAGGTATCATTTCCATACATTCTCTGTTTTTGACCTCAGAATTCATTTCAAATCATCACTGGTCTATTTAATTAAACACTGTACAGGTACTACTTAGCACCAGATGAAGAAGAACCATACAGGGCATGTAAATCAAAGAAGTTCATAGGCAAGATCATGTTTCTATGTGCAGTGAGCAGGCCAGTCCTTAGGGAAGATGGAGGTGTACTATTTGATGGCAAAATAGGGATATTCCCTTTCACAGATGAGGGTGAAGCCCTCAGAAATAGCAAAAACAGACCCAAGGGCACCAAATACACTAAGGCTGTGGATTCAGTTACTAGAGAAGTAATGAAGAAAGCCTTATTAGAAAAGGTACCAGCAAGAATCTATTTAACTCATGCAATAAGTTGATTTTTAGCATTTCATCATTGGGCAGAATCTGCATTTACTCATACAATTACACTTACTTTCATCATTGGGCAGAATCTGCACTTACTCATACAATTGCACTTACTTTCATGTAGGTCATACCAGCAATTAGGAATAAATGGCCTGCAGAATTATCAAAGGATATACATATCCAACAAGACAATGCCAAACCACATATAACTATGCAGATTTCAGAGAGGCTGCTACAAGAGATGGATTCAATATCATATGCAGCAGCCCCCAAACTCACCAGATACAAATATCAATGACCTAGGTTTCTTTAATGCAATTCAGGCTTTACAACAACAGAGAACATGCAAGAATGTTGATGATCTGGTTAAAGTAGTTGATGCGATCACGCTATGCGGAAGCTACGGAAACGAAAACACACGCCAACTAGCAACTGATTCAACCCAATCCACGAATGTGACAAACTCCCCGACTACGACTCTAGAATACACGAAATAGGTAAAAACAGAAAACCTAAGCAGAACAACTCGGATTACGCTCAAATTTGGACACGAAGTACAACCTAGGGTTAGGAACAAAATATCCAAAATTCAGAAAAATCGCACGGGTGGATTTCAGTTTGGCTTGGTGGTCAGTTTCAGGTCGTTTTAGGGTTCCAAAAACGGATCTGAAAATAAATAAACGGGATTCAGGCTTAAGGGATGGGTAAGGGACGGTGGGAATGATTTTTGATGATGTTTAGATGGTTTATGATGGCTGGAAACATAAGAAACGAAATAAGGTTGTGAAAATTACCAGAAACGAACCTCGAATCTACAAGGATTCGAAACGCGCCTGTGCAGCAATCTTCGTGGCTCGATTAACCCGGATACTACGAGATATCACGAACGAATCGATTGAATTCAAGTTTGAGGTCGCCAAACAACAAACTCTACCAAGAACTTTCAGTTTGCGAGACAAGAGAATTAGCGTAAAAGCTGTTTTCATTCAATCAAGTCTGTCCAATGTTAATTTCGAAAATCACATAAATACTACCCTAATTCTGAAGAAGCTAGGGCCGAAATTACTAAGTAATTGGGCCTGAAAATCTCGAAAATTCATAATAAATAAAATACAAAGTTTAAGCCCAAACAAATATAATAAATCTGAAATAACGGGCTTGTCTTCCTTTCATCCTTGATGGGCCTCCGAATCTCCGTCTTCAACGCTTGATAAGTTCACCAACTTGTATTGACAAAATCCGACTCCATCATCCTCCAATTTGTGTTGAAGGTAGCACTGCAAATATCCTTGAAGCTTTTGAGCTCTCGATCTTGTCATTGGTCCATTAAGCTGCAAATCCGGATTCAACTCTCCAATGCTAGCTTCAGTCTCATCAGTAGTTGAAGATGCATTTCATGAACTAGCACCAGCTACTTTGAATAAGGTAGTGTTGTCTAACAGAAATTATGAAGTTCAGAGGTCACAACAAATATAAGATCCCTCACATGGGTAAGGATAGATTGATTAGAGCTGGAACTCTTCCTCTCACTCTTCAAGTGGATGCAGAATTGGTGGGAGAATGCATTAAGTATCTAGTGGAAAATGGCCAAGTCAGAGGTATTGAGGAATTGGTACAAAGGCTGGGGATGCAACAACTCACTGGAATTGGGCTTTAAATCTACAAGTGCAGAGATTTCAAGTAATGGAAAGCATGGATTTTGAACAGAGCAGGGGCAGAATCTTTTGAATGTATGCATTTTCAGTTTCAAAAACTATGTACTCCAAACTTTTTGAATGTGAAAATGCCATTTATATTCCTCTCAACTCCTAACATCCATAGAGTAACACATTCACCACACATTCATAAGTAATCTAACAACAGAGTCTAACTTGCAGAATCAACAGAATTCCAACTTACAGAATCAACAGAATCAACAGAATGGGTATCCCAACAGAATTCCATCACCAAAACACATCAACAACAAAATGCAGTAGAGGATTCCATCAACACCTCAATCACAACAGAAAGTCTCACATCAACACCTCAATCACAACAGAATTCCATCACCAAACATCCACATAGCAACAAATTCACCACACATTCATAAGTAAGAAAGTCTCACCAAACTAATCACTCTCAGATGCAGTAGAGGATTTCATCTCAGCATCCATAATGGCCCAAGACTCAGTTGAGGGGGAAAAAGGCAACCAAATGGGTATCCCATTACGGTAGTATCTGGGAGGACCCATACCCCATGAATCGGATCCCTCACGGCCTTCCTCCTCCTTGGCGATTGCAATCGGCGGCGGCGGCGATTCGATTCTTGGCAAAGGGGCATCGATTGGGGCTGATAGTAGCCTCCGAGGCCGCGCCGGTGAGCCCATCGCACAAGGAAGGGTTTCCTGCGGAGATCGACGACGGTGGTGTTGCCATTCATCGGCTATAGGAGGCGACAGTGGCGGAGTACCATGTCTGGGCCTCTGCAGTCACACTCCAATTGATGAGGGGGAGCGAAGAGCACCGTATCGCCCAGGAGAAATAGGAAAGCGGATTCCACTAGGGCTCCGGGGGGGGGGGGGGGGGGGGGGGGGCTAGGGATGGAGTAATCCTCCGTCGCGTGGAACTGAATTTCCATGGGACGGCGAGCAGATCGGCGTCTGTGAGGTACGGCGTCGACGGGAGATACCACCCGGCCTGTGGGCCCGCCACGACGAGGATTGCGTCGGCCTCTGCAGCCACCGCGAGTCGCGACGGAGGAGATTGGCTCTCTCTCGACGGCGGAGGTGAGTCGCGAGTCGCGACGGGGGGTCCGCGAGTTGATCTCCAAAGCGAC
Source organism: Thymus mandschuricus (assembly GCA_029379335.1). Taxonomy (NCBI): domain Eukaryota; kingdom Viridiplantae; phylum Streptophyta; class Magnoliopsida; order Lamiales; family Lamiaceae; genus Thymus; species Thymus mandschuricus. The sequence continues at coordinate 24,583,016 of CM057071.1, read as the reverse complement.
GGAGGAGATTGGCTCTCGCCCGACGGCGGACGTGAGTCCATATCCAGAGAGAGAAAGAGAGAGTAAGAATCGATTTAGGGTTGCAGAGGGATTTGGGGAAGAATGGGTGGTGAACGTCGTTTTCACCAAATAATTCCTGCAACCTGCTAAGAACTACAATTAGTAAGCGATAAGCAGGGTCGAACCACAGAGAGGAGTAATCAACTTAATTTTCCTAAAGATCGATTACGGTGTAGCCACCACGCCTTAGAGTGTGAGTTTGGAATATTAACAACTACGAAAGCACATAAATAAATAAAGCAGAGAGAGATATAAATCGATATAAAAACAACCCGACATAGAATAACTTCTCACTAGTCTAACAGCTCTGATCATCGACGCAAAGATAAATCAACTCATATGGATCAATCGGTTATAGGATACCGTGAATGCAACGGACGTACCCCAATTCCTACGTACTTCTTCGATAACTAGCAAGAGACGCTGAACTAGCTATTTCTCTTATCAAAACACAACCTAGTTGGTAACGCCAGTTCTAGATTTAGTGTTTCGATAGCATTAAACAAGAAGGAACCCGAAATTAGACAAATTACCCAAGAACGCAAGTAGTAACTCGTCTACCAAATTATTCCTACTACTCATACGATAGCTTTGCCACTGATTAGCCCTATTCCAACAATTACGGATTGGGGGAACTAATTGACTATATCCCGATTAAATCTAAGTTGATCAGGCTTAAACAAATCGGAAATAAACACTACGAACAAGGAATAACTCGGAACCCACATAAATTAATTATAAAACGATTCGGTCTCACAGAGATTTAGCATAGTGATTCGTTATTCTTGCCGAATAAAAATCTAGCTACTCATACTCATAAAATAAACGAAAGCAGATTAAGATAGAGAAAATCTAATTCTAAATCTAAGAACACAATAATGAAAATAGAAAAGAAGAATTAAACGTAAGCAGCAAAGTAATTTAATTTCACAATTGCAGAGAACTCCAAAACAACAGTCTGGTCACTCTCCTCCTCGTCTCTGGTTTTTCGAACAACGCCGAAGAAGAAGAAAACTCCCGTCTACCACTGACTACTAACTCCTGCGTGCGGTTTTCACTTTTCTTTTTAATCTTTTTGCCGCCCAGGAAAATAAAAACTAAATATTAATAATAATACTAATACTAATAATAATAATTATCCTAATATAAATAAAGTCCTTGCTTGATTCTTGACTCCTCGATTCTTCTCATATTTGCAAACTAATCCATGAATTCCATGATTTTCCTTTAAGCTCCTTTTTATTCCAATATTGCAATTTTCCTGCACAAATCACACCAAAGTGTAAATTAAATCAAATGAAGCTCATGGAAAATACCAGATATATGAACAACAAATACAATACATCAAACATCCTCACACTTGAATCATACTTGCCCTCAAGTATGAAGTGAAGAATAAACTCAATCGTCAAACCATGTTGTTCATATTTTTCAACTCTCTCCAAGACTCGACATAAATAACAGAAAGATGGAAGATAAGGAGATAGGACACGAACTGACTCAACACACAAAATAGCCAAGTAAATACCAATCTGCCTTTGCTCACAAACTTTCCCCTGCCAAGTATAAATCGAACATCTCACCGAGCAATTCTCAACTTTCAAGTGACAATTTGAAGATTTGAAATGTAATTAATTATTATCAACTTGGTCAAAATCGGGCAAAAATCAAATAATGCTCACGGATTTCACTCATTCACTCACCATACTAATCAAGGAAATTCCCACAAATTCACAAGTCATAACATAGAGAACTTATTGTGCAAATCAGGAAGGTCTTTCTCTTTTGGTTGTAATGGGGCTAGGGACCATTATAATATTCGGGTGGATCTACAGGGTTCCTAGGCTTAGAAAATAAGAACAATATATTATGCATGTTCAAACTCGAATCATCATCCATGAACAATATTAGGCATCTCACACAAATCAACAATCACGTGCAGGCTACACAATATAATCATCATGAAACAAGCCTCTGCACAACTCAACTCCATTCAACTAAGGTGCAACTCTCTTTTTTTTTTTTCTTTTTTTTTTTTCTTTTCTTTTCAGCACCTTTCTTTTCTTTATTCGATACACTTTTTTTTTTTGTACAAACTAGAAAAAATATATTGTTCTGACTTTAAACTGTATCCTGTATCTCAATGATAAGCAAAATAGAGCAGGAGTTACAGTAATTCCATCTGCTGGCCAAATTGGAAAATCATGAATCCGACAGTATATACAGCCAATCTGGGCAAACTGAGCATATAGACTATGATGTCTTTCCTCCAGCAAAAATAGGACTATGGATGACTTTTCGAATTTTACAACATGCATAATAGGGTCAAGAGAAAGTCAAAACAAGCCTTGGCTTAATATTTAGTAGCTCAAATCAAAGAAAATGGTCAAGGCTTCAAAGTGGCTCACTAGGGATAAACGTAAAGGGTGGGGCTATGAAACTCAGGCCAAAATTTGGTTCATCCTAGTGCCTTCCATCACTTTTGCATAAAACATACTCCAAAGTACAACATTGTGATCACTCAGAAAAGAACTTAGTAGAGAGTGCTCTACTCTAGGCTCAAACCTCATATAGTATGGGTAAAGTATTCAATTAATGCCCTTTTTCATCATCCCAAGTCTCTTCTAATAACTCTCCAAAATTTTAAATCTCATCTCATCACTTGATAGTATATTGACTCACCAAGTATATAGCAAGACTCAAACCAGCAGAGTATATCCATAAACATCAACAAATGAGTACTACTTGGCTTTACTTCATACACATGCATGACTCGAGGAATGAATACCAACTAGAAACACATACACACACAAGACAACCTCCTCACACTTAAGCTTTGCTTGCCCTCAAGCAAACCAAAGAAAGTATAAAGAGAAAACATAGATACATAAATTAAAAACGAGGGAATAGGAAACTGCCCCTTTTATGATCAAATCTGGATTCTGGAATAGGAACTGGCTGGGCCAACGGAAGGATTTCCAAGTCTGCACCTTAGTCTGAAAATCTTCAACTTTAATCTCATGACCTGAACAAGAAGCAACACAAGACTTTATCTATTTATTTTTATTTATATTAAAAAAAAAAACTAAACGAAAATTTTGGGTTGCCTCCCAATAGCGCCTTCATTTAAAGTCTTTGGCTAGACTTTCAATGCATTTAAGAGCTTGTCTAAGGTGACTGTGAAATCTCTTTCACAGACTTCTTAGAAGATGCATCGAGATATGGCTGCAACTTGTGACAATTCACCAAAACAGATTGTGCCTTATCCAAGCTCTTCATCACAATCGCCCCGGTTTCAAAGACGGACTGGATTTCGAATGGACCGAACCATCCTGTTTTCAATTTTCCAGGTTCCGGTGGCAACTTGGATTCATAGAGAACCTTCTGACCAGCCTCGAATGTCTTCCCCATCCTCTTCTTATCGTAGTACATTCTTTGAAGATCCTCGTACCACTTGAAAACATCATAGAATTTTGGATGAGGCTTTTTCTTCTTGACTCTCTTCTTCTTTCTTTCCTCACACTTGTTTGATAGCATATGAGACGAAACAAGTCTATTGCAAGTGCTCCGTTTGGGCAAACAAACAGTATTTCCAGAAATTGCTTCTTCCAAATAAGCAATAAGAGACGGGACATTCGTTTTCATGCCTTCATCACCAATCCCTTGAGCATCAACTTCATTCAAACTCTTTGTCAAGGTAAACTCTAACTTGTCCTGCAAAAGATTAGTCTCAAGAGGTTCTTGGACACAAGGATTAGTCACAGTTATGGTATAAACACTTTCAACAATCCGCGGATTTTTCATGGTATCATCAATGTTGAAAGTAAAATTTTCTCCATTATAGTCCAAGCAAATAGTACCGCTAAACACATCAATGACTGTTCTAGCAGTTCTTAAGAAAGGACGACCCAACAGAACACCGGTCGAATCCTTAGACTCCATATCATTCATTTCAACCACATAGAAGTCAGCAGGATAAACAAAATCGTGCACTTTCACAAGAACATTCTCTAACAATCCAACAGGATAAACACACGACTTATCAGCTAGTTGAATCACAACATTTGCATCTACCAACTCCACACCATTTAATCTATTATAAACAGATAATGGCATAACATTGATAGAAGCTCCTAAGTCACACATCGCATGCTTAATTTTTGTATCACCAAAAGAACAAGGTAAAGAGAACATACCTGGATCCTTGCACTTTGCTGGCAAATTACTATGTATCACAGCCGATACATTCTCACTCATCAAAATTTTGCTTGCCTTCTTGGATTTTCCAGCAATGAATTCTCTCATGAATTTGCTCAAGTCAGGAAGCTTGATCGCCTGTAAGAATGGCACGTTAATCTCCATCTTTCCAAAAATTGACATAAAGTCCATGGGATCTTCTCTCGGCTTCTTCCCTGCTAATCTCTCGGGAAAAGGTGCAGGAATCTTAATATCAGGTACATCCAAAATCAAATGCTCATGAACCTCAACGGGTGTACCCAAATCAAATTCCTCATCAACATCATTCTTTAGCAAGAATTCTGGAGCAGTCGCTTGTTTGGCCAAACTGGGCGTATTTCCTGACTGATTCCGACTCGTGGCCTTTTCAGATTCGACTCTTGAGCCAATTTCTGACTTTTTGCTTGGTGGATTCCTCAATTCTTTGCCACTTCTCAAAGTGTTTTGGCTCACTTGCTTCCTATGAATAATTCCTCGACTCTCTTTAATCTCATTCACCGAGACTGTGAGTTGAGAAACTTGATGAGCTAGTCCATCAATGCACACCTTCTGCTCCTTTTGTGCTTGTTGAAGTTTATGAACTGCTTCGATGTTGGTTTGCAAATTGTTTGTGAGCAGCTGTTGTGAGCCTATTAAATCTCCCATCATATCTTCAAGAGATTTTCCTTGCTTTCCTTGAGGATGGGGTGGTGCCGGTTGAAACCCCCTCTGATGAGGTGGTCTATAACTTTGTTGATGCTGTGCATGTTGAGGTTGTTGCTGCACTTGATTGCCTTGACCTCCCCAACGGAAATTAGGATGATCCCTCCAGCCGGGATTGTAACTGTTCGAAAACGGATCTCTTTTTGGCGGCTGGGATTCCCAAATTCCATCGACATGCTCTTGAGCAAAACTAACTCCTTCAGTCATGCGGCATTGAATGGTTGAATGATCCAGCTTTCCACATGTGCCACATGGTATCTCCTTCTGTCCAACACTTGCTACTTTCTCAAAAACAGTGTTCAGCACCTTCTCAATTCTTCCCATCCTCTCTTCGAACTTCTCCTCAAAGTTAGAGGAGCTTGTTTGCGCAACTCTCTTAAGTAAACGTACATTAGGCTCATCATACTCCCTCGTTGCTTCTACCAAGTTTTGAATCAACTTCTTGGCTTCGCTCACAGTGTTGCGAGAAAATCCTCCTCCACTCGATGAATTCACAAGATTCTTAGTTTCGGAGTTCATTCCTTGGTATAAATATTGCAACAAAGCACCATCAGAGAACTTGTGGTTGGGACAACTATCCACCAATTTCTTAAATCTTGTCCAATAGTTGCTCAACGACTCCTCAAACTCTTGATGGACTCCTGTAATCTCTTTCTTCAGAGCATTGGTCTTGGTTGGAGGAAAGAAATTCTCCAAAAATAGCTTCTTCATTGCAGTCCATGAAGTGACGGAGTTTGGTGCAAGACTATTGAACCATGCGTTCGCTTCTGCTGTGAGAGTGAACGGAAATGCAGCCAACTTGAACTGATCTTCTGTAATTCCTTCAGGACGTTTCTGCACCTTACAAATCTTGATGAACTCACTCAGAAAGTTGTAAGGATCCTCGCTCTTCTTTCCATAGAACTTAGGTAAAACATTGAGAAGCCCGAGCTTAATCTCAATCGACCTTTCAATCTCAGTCATCCTAATCGGTGTTGGAGGATCTTCTTCATCGTGACTTGCAAGATCACACAACCTTGGATCAGCCATTTCACCTTCAATATCCTCGAGAAAAGTATGGACTGGTTCCCTATTTCGACTTCCTGAACACCTTCTGTTTGTGCAAACAGATGGCTTAAATCAAATTCAGTCTCTGTATAGCTATCAGTTTCTGAAACTCGCTCCACCTGACCGGACAGAATAGTTCGAGATTCAGACAATCTCAGCAACTTAAGCTGTTTCCTTAACCCCTTCACAGTCTTCTCGATTTCAGAATAAAAAACAAGATTTGGCCTGGAAGATCTGCTCATAAACAACACAAAACAAAACAAAAAATCAGTAGGAAAAATAAGAAAACAATTAACAACCGTTCCCCGACAACGGCGCCATTTTGGTGAACGTCGTTTTCACCAAATAATTCCTGCAATCTGCTAAGAACTACAATTAGTAAGCGATAAGCAGGGTCGAACCACAGAGAACGGAGTAATCAACTTAATTTTCCTAAAGATCGATTACAGTGTAGCCACCACGCCTTAGAGTGTGAGTTTGGAATATTAACAACTACGAAAGCACAGAAATAAATAAAGCAGAGAGAGATATAAATCGATATAAAAACAACCCGGCATAGAATAACTTCTCACTAGTCTAACAGCTCTGATCATCGACGCAAAGATAAATCAACTCATATGGATCAATCGGTTATAGGATACCGTGAATGCAACGGACGTACCCCAATTCCTACGTACTTCTTCGATAACTAGCAAGAGACGCTGAACTAGCTATTTCTCTTATCAAAACACAACCTAGTTGGTAACGCCAGTTCTAGATTTAGTGTTTCGATAGCATTAAACAAGAAGGCCCGAAATTAGACAAATTACCCAAGAACGCAAGTAGTAACTCGTCTACCAAATTATTCCTACTACTCATACGATAGCTTAATTTGCCACTGATTAGCCCTATTCCAACAATTACGGATTGGGGGAACTAATTGACTATATCCCGATTAAATCTAAGTTGATCAGGCTTAAACAAATCGGAAATAAACACTACGAACAAGGAATAACTCGGAACCCATAGAAATTAATTATAAAACGATTCGGTCTCACAGAGATTTAGCATAGTGATTCGTTATTCTTGCCGAATAAAAATCTAGCTACTCATACTCATAAAATAAACGAAAGCAGATTAAGATAGAGAAAATCTAATTCTAAATCTAAGAACACAATAATGAAAATAGAAAAGAAGAATTAAACGTAAGCAGCAAAGTAATTTAATTTCACAATTGCAGAGAACTCCAAAACAACAGTCTGGTCACTCTCCTCCTCGTCTCTGGTTTTTTGAACAACGCCGAAGAAGAAGAAAACTCCCGTCTACCACTGACTACTAACTCCTGCGTGCGGTTTTCATTTTTCTTTTTAATCTTTTTGCCGCCCAGGAAAATAAAAACTAAATATTAATAATAATACTAATACTAATAATAATAATTATCCTAATATAAATAAAGTCCTTGCTTGATTCTTGACTCCTCGATTCTTCTCATATTTGCAAACTAATCCATGAATTCCATGATTTTCCTTTAAGCTCCTTTTTATTCCAATATTGCAATTTTCCTGCACAAATCACACCAAAGTGTAAATTAAATCAAATGAAGCTCATGGAAAATACCAGATATATGAACAACAAATACGATACATCAATGGGGAAGAACAATAATAGAGGTAGAAGGAGGCGGATGAATTGATTTAGGGTTGGCAAATTATTGGTGGGTGTATAATTGAATGTGTGTTGGTGTAGAATTAAATGTGAGTTGGTGTTTTTTAGTTGGGAAATATTTTTGGATTTTTCTGTTTTAATTTTGGTAAAGAAATGTTTTTTTTGTTAGTTGTAATAAGGAAAAGTTAATTGTAATAAGGGATTACTAATTGTACAATTAATTAGTTAATTATTTCCAAAAAAGGAAAGGTGTCAGAATACTTGAGACGGCCCAATAAGGAAATAGTGTCGGAATACTTGAGCCGGAGGGAGTAATAGTTTTCGGAGGTGATTTTAGGCAAGTGCTACCGGTTGTGCCTAAAGCTACAGTCTATCAAACTATATCAGCAAATCTGGTTAAGTCTTATCTATGGTGCAAAATGAAGAAACTCAAGTTGTCCAAAAATATGAGATCTAGATTTGATATGGAATTTAGTCAATTCTTACTTAAATAAAATTTCATTAGTTAACATATATATTATTATTAAATTTATTAAATAATATTATAACTGGTTTATTAGTAAAAAGACTAAAATTAGTATTTCAAATTCATTTGATATATATTATTTAATCGGTGGATTCTCTAGAATTTATTAGTTAATCATAGGTTATTTATACTATAGAATTTATTTTATACTATTATTCTTTTAGTATTAATAAATTCTTTTGTTAACTGTTATATTTTATGGGAGGTTATTGTTCTTCTAATTTAAACTATTTTATTATTATATTATTGTTCTAAATTCTTAATTAATACTTAAGAATTTTCAAATCAAAGCTCAATACATCAACTTAATTTTATTTTTAGGGAGAAAATCAATCCGTGTACTATAGAGGACTCGGCTTACAATATTCAAGGGAAGTACGCTTTGTTACAACGACCAATTCGGTAAAGATAGATAAATAGAGGGAACTTAAGTCTTATAGCCGATGCAATCCAAAAGATAGAAGCCACAAGTGAAGAAGAGGTCAAAAAAAGTCCAACAAAAAACGTGAAGCCGAGGAAAACCTCTAAGAAAAAATCAAGCGTTTAGTTGGAACTTCGTGAACGTCAAGAGATGGGGAAAAGAAAAATATTTTGAAAGAAGTTTGAAGATTGCGTCGACAATTCAAGTGGCGACGATGATGATACCTTGGAAAATTTTATCTCCAAAAGTAGAAGAAGAGAAGTTCGACGCGCGTCAAAGTAAAAATGGAGAAGGATTGATCGTGATATGAATTTTTATTTCTAAATATTATAGTTTAGATTAATTACTTCTTTTTTAGCGATACTTGACTTTTATTTAATTTAATTATTTTAATTTTATCATAGACTAATTATTCATCTTTTTTTATATTAACGCTTTACTTTAAAGAGTTAATGAATCGTTATTAGTTTATATTATAAAGATAATAGTATAAACTATTTTTTTTATCGAAATAAGTAAAAGGCTTAGTGACCACGTGCATCGCACGTGTTGTCCACTAGTTATCAAATAAAAACGAATTTCTTATTCTTGATTGTGTGCGTGTGTTGTTTCCCAACAATAAAGAACTCGAACTTGATACCTAAAACACTTAAATTTAATCATCTACGGTCACAGTCAGGGGGTGTTTGATAGGGCAGATTAAGTAAGATAGGATAAATAATCTGGCTTTATCTAGGCTTAATCTAGTGTTTGGTACACCATATTAATTATAATGGGGGCCCTAGATAAATAGAGGGCCCAATACTATATCACTATTTACTCAAGTTAATTTATCTTGCCTCCTCCCCTCCGATAAGGAAACAGTAACCCATGTTTATCCCCCTTTTCCCCTTTTGCCCTCACTCCTCTCTGTCGAAACATTGAAGAACACGGTGAAAATTTTGTGTCTTCTTCTATTTCTCTTGCCGAACGACGTGGACAGACACAATAAGGTGTGAGGGCGCCGGCAGCGCAATTCCGGTGAAGGAAACCACCTCCACGATTTTGCGGAAGTACTAATACCGCTATTCGCGACTTCATTCCGCTTCAATACAGATGTGCAAACCCTCGCCCGGCGTGGACTCGAGGAAGAAGACGCAGATTCTAATGAACAGTGAAGGCTCCTTCGTTAGGATTTGAAAGGACTCCTATTTATATAATCTTCGTATACACTGTCACTCTCTCCTATTCGAAATGACTCCTATTTGACAGATATGGTGTTCTTGCCAGGAGAGGGCGTTTCTTTTCTGATCAAAATAGTGCGCTGGGCAATGGAGGAAGAAAGAGACGGAAGTATAGAAAAAGTTGCAGGAAAAGAAATATGAGAGGGGATGAAGTGGGGGTGGTGGGAGATGAGAGAGAAAGAGGCTTTTATTTTAAATTGTTTTTTTAGTTGTAAGGGCACATGTGTAATTTTGCTATAATATCTTGAATTCACCAAATATATAATCCTACATATCAAACACAAGTATAGATAACTAATCTTACTACTATTCACACTATTAGTCTTAGGTTTATTTATCTTACCTTATCTCATCTTTCCTACCAAACAAGCCCTCAGTGTGTTATTCAGGGTAACACACGCACACTTATGTATGATTTTAATTTTTAAGAGAGTGTAATTTGTTGGCATTCCTCGTTATTTTCAAACGGTCATAATTAATGTTGGTCCAATCACATTCATTCTTTTGAATTTTATATAAATAAATGAAACAGTTGAAGAAATAACCAGGAAGGAGGAAAAAAGGAAAGAGAAATAAAAAAGATAATGACCGGCCATCTAGATAAATAATTTGGAAAAGTGTAATTGGCGTCAACACACACTTTCTTCAACAAAGATTACATTATATTCCTATTACTTTGACTTTGAATTCTTCAATAAATCGTAACAAATAATTTTAAATTTAAAATGGTCTTCTTAAGCAAAGGTTCATATTGTGGGATCCATGAATTTCTTGTCCGGATTTAATTGGACAGTCTAATTAAAATCATCAAAGAGTGGTAAAATATTTCAGAATATAAAATTTATCCAAACTTTGAAATGGGGAGTTTCATAGGTCGACCAACATCAAGTAGTAATCAATATATATCTTTATAATGCTTCTCTAGAAGGGAAAAAAAATTAATAAATAAATAAAAAAGAGGGTACAAGGTTTGAATTAATGGCTGATTTCTGCATTTATTTTCTACAGAGAAAGTTTGCATCCCCATTTGAGCTTCTTCTCAACTACCTTCCATTTTCGTTATCGTTAATTATTTAATTACCTTATCTGCGAAATAGTTATAGTGTTAATGCATATGGGTGGGCGGTGCTTTATCTTTATAATATACTCCCTCCCATTTTAATTAATTGTCGTTTTAGTCTTTTTAAATATTTGTATATTAAATGTCGTTTTGACATTTATTTCCATATAAGCCCCCATTCATTTTTAAATTTACATTATCTTTGTTTGCATACTTTTTCAATGTTAAGAATAAATGATCATTAATTAAGGTTAATTTAGGAAAAAAATTTATTTATTAATTTGTGTGCCCAAGTGTAAAACGACAATTAAAAAAAATGGGAGGGAGTACTAAACAAAACGAGTGAAATCTTGGAGTAGTAGTTCTTGGTCTCGTTTATCATTTTCGTATTTTGATAGGGTCATAATTAATGTTGGTCCAGTCACATTCATCAATCCTTTTGAATTTGATATAAATAAATGAAACAATTGAAGAAATAATGACCATCAATCCTTAATGTTGGTCCAGTCACATTCATCAACACACATTTCCAACCACGGAATGAGAGAACGAGTATCTCAACAAAGATTACGTAGTATTGTTTATTTTGCCTCACTTGATGGCAAATTAAATTTGCACCTTATATTAGTGATCGGAATTGAAACAAGGAAAAATACATAAGAAACCCGGACTTTGGGATTACACGATCGAGATTAGGTTGGATAAAATTAGTCGATCCCTATCCGGTTTTCAAAGGAGTTTAATGTTGATTGATAATTCATTAGTAATACATTATAACAGTATCATAAATGTGAAAGGGATGCACCAAAAGCAACAGAACACATGCAAGGTAGAAAGCAAAAACCATAAATGCTAGCTAGGGTACATTCTTCCTATTTAATTTCTGGAAACTCTCCTCCCCCCATGTTTTTTCTTCCTGTGCTGGCAGAACCCGTATCTTGTCGCAAACATCCTCGATTTTATCGAAGTATTTGTACCTGAAGCTTCTGCAGAAGAGGAGCAACCAGGAAAAGCTTCCTAATCCCACAGCATATCCGGCAGCAGCAAAAACATACTCCCATGCTATCTCCCTCTCTGTTTCCACATTCGGTGGTGGTGGAACGGAATGAGGCTTTGAGCAACTGATGTTGAGAGGGAGGCCACATAATCCTAAGTTTCCTTCAAAGCAATCTGCAGGAAATGTTTGAATTTGAGTGCTAGTTGGAATCTGTCCGACAAGCTCGTTATGGGATACATTCATTGCTGCAAGTAATGTGAGGCCTGCGATCTTTGATGGTATCTCCCCCGTTAGCCGGTTCGTTGAGAGGTCCAGTGATACGAGCGATGACAAGTTACCAACCGATTTGGGGATTGCTCCGGTGAGGGAATTGTGGGATAAGTTGAGAAGATAGAGTCCGTCCAGCCCACTAATTGAGTCCGGGATACCTCCATAGAAGCTATTGTTGGAGAAGTCGATGGAAGTAAAGTAAGGCCAAATTTTGACGATCTTCCTCTCCACCCCATTCATGGTCAGTGTTACCTCTTCTCTGTAGTACGCCGAATTCCATACATCTATGATTGGAGGTAGCCGCTGAAATGGTTGGAGGCTATGTCGATGATCTGAAGATTAGGCCATCTCTGCGTCTTTCGACATGTGACCTCTCCGTGGAATCTGTTGGAGCGCAGCACAAGCACCTGCAAGCTAGATGGCAGCATGCATGGGAAACTACCCTCGACCTGGTTGTTTCCAACATTCATCACCGCTAACTGTTTGCAGTTTGCGAGAGATGTCGGAACTTCCCCCGTGAAGTTGTTGTTATTGAGAACCAAGTATTGTAGGGAGCAATCAGCTGTGAAGTTTGCAAGAGATATCGGGCCGGTCATGTTATTTCTCCCTAAATTGAGGACTGCAAGCTTTTCGAGGTTGGGTGGAATCGTTCCGCTTAGCTTGTTTCCCGACAAATTCAAGACTTCTAACTTGGAGGGGTTTGCAAGGGAAAGTGGAACGTCCCCGACTAAATTGTTGTCGCTCAAATCCAATGATTTGAGGCGGCTATTTATAGTAAATTTATCAGGGATGTGACCACTGATTCTATTTCTCCCTAGATTGAGCACTACAAGATCGGGTATAGTATTTTCAAACAGACAATCGGGTATCCTACCGCTCAAGTTATTGCTAGACAAGTCGAGCATTTGAAGGAGCTTAGTGCTGCAAATGGAGGTTGGAAAGGATCCAGACAGACTATTATTAGACAAATCTGCATACCAAGCTCCCTGTATGAGTGAAGAGGGCAACTCGCCCCGAAGCTGGTTCGAGTGCAAGTCTAGAGTATTAAGAGAAGCCGAAACATTGTAAGGCTTTTGCAGATCCACCAGCATATTACAAGAGAGGTCCAAACTCCGAAGTGGTTCAATATCCCAAATCCAACGAGGAATTTTCCCCCTAATGCTGTTATTGGAAAGATACAAACGTGACAAGGAGGAATGTTTTACAGCAACAGCAGCAGCAGGGGACGTGGTTGTTGAATCAGCGAGTGACAAGTTGTTGCTGGAAAGATCAAGATATTTTAGCTTCGGAAGGCTCAGTAGAATCTTTTCCAGTTCAATAGTGTCGCTGAATCTATTGTCTGAGAGAATGAGAGATTCGAGATTTTGAAGGTTGAAGAGAGAAGAGAAGGGAATAGGGCTCTCCAATCGGTTACCACTCAATTTCAAATAAGAAAGTTTGGAGATGTTTACATAATGAAATTCTCCGACCTGCCCACTGAATTGGTTGCGGCTGAGGTCGAGCCATTCAAGCGAAGGCAGAGCAAAGAGAGATGTGGGAATGGTACCATTTAGTAAATTCCCACTTAAATCTATCCAGATAACATTACCAAGAGTTTGGAAGTGGATGGAAGAAATCGAGCCGGTGAAGAAGTTGCCGGACAAGTCCACATCACCTAGCCGTGTCAAATTACCGAGCGTGGAAGGAATCGAGCCGGTGAAGTAGTTGTTTGACAGATCCAATCTAACTAGTCGCGTCAAATTACTGAGCGTGGAAGGAATCGAGCCACTGAAGGCATTGGAGGACAGGTCCAGATCCTCCAGGTACTCGAGGCCGAAGAGGCTCGACGACTCGTCCAATCCTCCGGAAATGCCCTGGCTGTAGAGCTGCAAGCTCACAACACGGCCTATGCCGTCACATCCCACGCCTGCCCACCCGCAACAGTCATCTGCTTCGTTCCATCGCACCAACTTTGTTGAAAGGGATGAATTGAAAACCAATTGCTTCCTCATTTCAAGAAGTAGGGTACGTTGATTCTCTAGGCATAAATCTGTTTCTGAGTTTTTGGCAATTGTTTTCAATAATGGTGAAAAAAGTAGGATTATGAAAAGTAGGTATGGAAAAAACTCCATTGAATGGAAGTGGATTGTTGTATGAGTTCCAAGTCCGTGGATTCATTTATTTATAGAGACTTCAATCCAACTCTTACGCTGCTACTCGTTCTTACTCCCTCCGTTCACACAGTTTACTGATTGTCGTCTTGAAACTTTGAAATATGATTTTTTCTATCAAATACTACAAAATCTACCATTTTAAAACTTCAAAGAAAAATGGAAAAAGTCAACTAGTAAATCGTGGATGAAAGGTGTATAATATACTGATAGATTAATTTTGGGAGATTTTTTTTGGTTAAGCCCAAATTTAGGGTAATTTTCTTAACCCTTTCCTAGAATTTGCTGATTTAGTATGTTACTGGAAAAATTAAAAGTTGAGACCCCACCAATTTTGATCCAGAATTTGGTCCAGAATTTTAGTCAAAAAGGAAGAATGTTTTTGTTTTATTTTATTTTAACGAAACAATAAAAATATCATGCCTTTTGAAAAGTGTAGTTTAACCCAGTCAAGAAGTTGGGAGATTAATTACATATTTTATCACAATTGGTTTACTTTGCTTCCTCTTTGGACCAAAATGCATTAAAAAAAATACCCAAGTTGAAATAAAATAATAATAATCTATTATTACTATTATAAAAGTGTGCATTCTTACAAAATATGTAATGCCAAGTATACCCCTCCCCTCCTTTTATTTTAAAATAATATATTTAATAATAGTATTGTTATTATATATAATAATAGTTATTCATGATTTTCGAATTTTTTTTTTGGATTGTATTACTATATTATAATGTATTATTCATAAAATTTTTGTGATAGGTCTTGGATTTCAACTCTTTCAAGGAAATTAAAGCATAAAAATTGTCCTAATTAATATCTAAAAGCAATTATTATTATTTTAAAATAATTCTCCTAATTAATTTCTACAATCAACTATTCTATAAATACGTACTTCTTCCACACTAATTTAAAAAACTTACCTACGCAAATTATAGTAATATTTCGTAAGAGAAGATAGAAGATATTTATATTCTCATCTACTTATAGTAATATTTCGTAAGAGAAGATCTATGATTATTCTTCATGTTTATACTATTATGATTATAGTTTTTTTTTTTTTTTTTTTTTGAGATTTTATATTATGATAAACTATATAAAAAAAAATCGTCCAAACTCTTTCCCCTTTTTCTTTTGATTATTTTATTATTTATATTAATAGTATAGAAATTGAAAAATATGCAATTTAAATATATAGATATTTAAATAACTGTTTTCGATGGCGGAACATCATATTTTGGAAGAATTATTGCTGCTTTTAGCAATTGCTTAAGGTTAATTTGTTTTTGCTTTGAATGCTTTTAGATCCAGGGGATTTTTTATCTACTTTTTTGTTCGTGAGAGCTTTATTCTTTCTGTTACTTTTCATGGTTGATGGCTGAGAAATATTTATTGCTGTTTACACATCACATCTTCTTTACAGTTTAATTTTAATTACAATCAATATTTAGTAGGATGTCAAGTCGTTCTTCAGATATATTTTATAAATCAGTAATTAAATTTATTTTAAAACTAATATTTACCACAATATTGTAAACATATTTGAATCTTTTAATATAATAGCTGCGGAGGTGTATCGGAAAAGGAGACTTTTACACATGAAAAGGAAATATTCCGAAATAAAGAAACGAAGTTTAAATGTTAATTCACGAGACATGAATGGTAATTATTTTCTTTTGATCATGTTATGTACACAAGCACAATTACAAACATTAATATTGACACACTTTAATTCATATTGTTTCTCATAGGTACAACAGTTCATTTATTAAAAAAAATCTCTGATTGTGTTCATTGCGGTGTTGTCAGATTAGAGTATGAACCTCCGACATTTGGTTGTGATAATGGAAAAATAGTACTTGGATCAGCTGAAGTCCCCAATAAATTGTACAAATTGCTCACTTCAGAATCCGAAGAGGCAATAAATTTTAGGGAAAATATTCGTTCGTATAATTCTATATTTTCGTTTACATCATTTGGTGTAAAATTGGATAATGAACTTGCATCTGCAAGACAGGGAGTCTATACATTTCGAGCACAATGAATGATTTATCATGATCTTCCAGGATTAATTTCAAATAGTTCTAATTCAGGATTTTTTCAGTTGTACTTTTTTGAGACAGTGAACGAGGTTGAAAATAGAATGAACAGGCTACAGAATTCAAATGTATCAGATGACGGTGAAGAAGTTGATAAAAAATATGGAGACCAATTCATATGCCAAATTTTTTCGAAGATTGAAGGACTGGCCTTCCATGGATACTGTAGAACTTCATATATCTAAAGATGTAAATTTGGATCAACGGGTGTACAATTCGCCTACTGCAGATCAAGTTGCAGCAATATGGGTAGAAAGAGATAATGATAATACCTCATGTGAGAGAGATATTGTAGTTCATGCGCATTTCGGGAAGAGGCATAGAATAAAACATTATTATGGATGTTATGACCCGTTGCAGTATCCCACTTCTTTTTCCGAAAGGTGAAACTGGTTGGCATCTAAATATTAAGAAAAATACGGCTGCAACACAATGTATTTTCCTTTAAATTCCCTCTTTATCTATTTGTTAATTACTACGACTATAAATTATTTATTTACAATTCAACTTATTATATTATTTGAATATTTTATTTTATATTTTTTAACGAATTTGAAGGTATGGCTGAAAATTTGAACACTGCGAGAGAACCAAAGGATTTCATCGATACGTTTGAAACCTATACGACTTGGACATGCTGCTATGCGTGGAAATAATACGAGGCTTCAAAAGATTATTATGATAGATAGCGAGGTGCGTAATACGATAAATATCAATTTTTAAGTTTTATAATATATTAATAAATTTATTATTTTATTTGCAGGGTACAAAGATTTTTGTTATAATGTTCAATGATAATATTGAGAGACATGCTCACAAATTTAAGATGTATAATACGTATTTATTGTGCAATGTTAATGTTAGAGAAATTAACACCTCATACAACAACAACAACGTACATCCTAAAATAGAATTATATCTCGGGAGGTTTTCTGTCATAAATGACACGTTGGAGACTATCGATCTCACAATACCTCACAACTTTGTTGACTTCGAAGATATACGTTCAAGGCTCGACAAAAGTGGAATTTGGTAAAAAACAATCCCGAACCTATCTTTCTAATTACAATTTATATACTTTATTTATATGTGTTATAAATGTCTTATACGATGTATTAACATGTATATCGATTAGATATCTATGGAACACCGGTTAAAGTTGAAGATAGTAAAGCAGTTTCAAATGGTACAAAAACCGTGAGAGACATAGTTATCATCAATAAAGTGTAAGTGATTTCTATTTTATTATATGTTATTTATATATATCATATTAAAAAAAAATATTTTATTTCAAACTATCATAAATTTATTCTAATAAATATAGTCATCACCATCTTATTTGTAGGCCTCCATTTATTGTAATTACTCTTTGGGATGATATGGCCACGAACGAAGGGGACAGGCTGCAAAAAGTGATAGGACAAAATCCAATAATCACAATATCGAATGTCAAGGCAAAGGGGAAATTCGGTAAGACATGAAAGTATATATAATATATTTTATGAAAGTAATATAAGCAACGTGCATTAATAAATTCATTATATAAATTAGGTAATTTACAACTACAAACTACAAACAAGTCAATTTTACAAATTTCTCCAGAATACCAAGAAATTGAGAAGATCAATTCAAGGTATGCAAACGTGGACCAAAATATTATTATTATTATTATTATTATTATTATTATTATTATTATTATTATTATTATTATTATTATTATTATTATTATTATTAAATGTAACATTTTATTTAACTTCTTATCTAACTTCCTTACTTACAATACTTTTGATATATGATCCATTGAAAATTGATGAGTCAATGATGATAGAAAGAGCAAACAATGCAAGAGAAGTGTTAATTAAAGGGAAGTACGCTTTGTTACAACGACCAATTCGGTGAATATAGACAATAAAGGGAACTTGAGCCTTATAGTCGATGCAATCCAAAAGATAGAAGCCACAAGTGAAGAAGAAGTCAAAAAAAGTCCAAGCAAAAACGTGAAACCGAGAAAAGCCTCTAAGAAAAAATCAAGCGTGGAGTTGGAACTTCGTGAACATCAAGAGAAGGGGAAAAGAAAAATATTTCGAAAGAAGTTTGAAGATTGCGTCGACATTTCCAGTGGTGACGAACTGACGATGATGATACCTAGGAAAATTTTATCTCCAAAACCAAAAGGAAGAGAAGTTCGATGCGCGTCAAAGTAAAAAAGGAGAAGGATTGACCGTGATACTATATTTAATTTTAAATGTTATAGTTTAGATTAATTACTTCCTTTTTAGCGATACATCACTTTTTTTAGTTTAATTATTTTGTTTTTGTCGTCTACTAATTATTCGTTTTTTCTATTTTAAAGCTTTATTTTAAAGATTTAATTAATCGTTATTAGTTTATATTATAAACATAAAATAATATAAACTAATTTTTTATCGAAATAAATAAAATGCTTAGTGACCACGTGCATCGCACGTGTTGTCCGCTAGTTTATTATAAGGGAGAATACCATTTTCTTTGTTATAGCGGGCTATTTTATTTCCACAGTGTAAAATAATATATTTTTTTTATCAATGACACATTTCAAAAAATATATATAATTGAGAATAATATTTATTTCAAGCAATTCTCACGAGGCAATTTTGGCGAAGTGACTCTTCGAATATTATTTCATCTTTACACTCACTTCGTTCCACTCAATTGACGTATTTCAACATTTTATACCTTCACATATAACGCTTGTATAATCTTGTAAAATATAATAATCGATGGGATGTTCCTATTCAGTCCTTCCAACCTATCTTTAAAATTCACATTCTTTCCAAAGTCGACGTGGGACAGTTGTGTGACTCTAACATCGGGAAGGATTAGAATCTTCATTGAACAAGTTGTGGGAAAGAGAGATATGCATGAGATTTCAAATGTCGAAGAAAGAGTCCTGGATCGGGCTCTCTAGTGATCGATTACTACTCAGGTATACTGATACGTGCACCGTGCATGCGGCAAGGCGGGACGACGTGCATGGGGAGAAGCATGAGGTTGAGGTTGTATCCTACGATACGAACGGAGGAGAAGAGGAAGTTCATAACGTCGAGGACAGAAGTCGGCCTCAACGCCAGGTTCGGCCGCCCCGAAGATACGAAGATTTTATTCCTCATCGTTGATTATTTTATGTAATTTAAGAATTATTGTTTTGGGCTTAGCCCGTTTATTATTTGGGTCGAGCGTTCATAAGCTCCTTTTCGGGTTTTCTTGTTGATTCTTTCCCGAATCGTAGGTCGAATCAACCCTAGGTTCTCTAGTATAAATAGAGGTTAGAGTTGTATTATTCGGCATTGAAGATAATACAAACCCTAATTTTCTACGTATTCTTGTTTTCTTGCAACTCGACGCGTACGACGGGGTTTCCTCGCGTCCGTCTTTACTTCGATAGGTACTTCAACCTATCAACTGGTGCTTTCATCCAGAACCTTGGACAATTCACCGCCAACGTCTAACCCTAGTTCAGCTGCTATGGGGGCGGCTTCCGTTAGGGGGGAGCAGTCGGAAATATCGATGGAGGTTATCGTGACGATGCTTCGCCACCTTGAGGCTCGTTTCGATGAGAAAGAAGAGAAGAACGGGTCGCCGCGCGCTGCATCACGTCCGGATCCTGATCCTATCTATGGGATGCCGAAAGATTGGCGACTTCCGTAGTGGAATCCAGGCGGGGCACCGTTATCTTTGCCGGCGCCGACTTAAACGTACGCCCCGATAGCCACGACGACTACGTTTATCACCGGCAGTTCTAGCGACGGCAGCAGGCCGCCGCTAGGGTTCCAGCAGCCGCCGCTAGGGTTTCCTCAGCAACAGCAGCAACCGCCTGTATCGACCCGCATCGCAACCTTCATAGCGTCGTTGCCATGGGACCAGCCGGCTTCGAGGCAGCTGTCATCGTGGGAGCTTCCTCCACCATGGCCTCCATCGTCGTGGGATCTTCCCTAGTCGCGCCCACAATTCGAGCAGCGGCCACAATTCGAACAGCGTTACACGTCGCCTTCGTCTGGGCCGGATCCGAGCCGTTTCATCAAGATGGACCCGCCACTTTTCGATGGATCCGACACATGCCGTATGATATTGAACAACAGATTTTACCAGAGTTACTAATTTTTATTTGTCTCCTTTACACACCCAATTTCGAAAAAATAGTTATACTTTGTATTTTAATTTTACTTTTTTTTATATACGTATACAATCTTGTTCTGTTAAATTTACATATGGTTAATCTTGTCTAATTAATTTTAAATTCTTGACTACTCAGTGCATAATGTATATAGATTGACCAATATCCATAAACATCACGATTAAAACAGAGCAATGAAAAACAGAGGATGCTCCCCTATACGTCGTTGACATTTTTAATATGCCATGGGTAACTTGACATATTATTGATGAATAAAAGATTTAAGTATATACCGTAACATATCTAAAAAATAAACTCTATTACTATTACACATCAACTGTGGACACGTTAAAAGTGCCCATACTAGGGGAGGGTTTATGTTGAAAAACAAAGAAAGTATTTGATACGTGTACCGTATCTCCGACGTTGCATGAGGAGAGTCAAGAAGAGAGGCGTGAACAAGAGGTGGTGGTTTATGATGCTAGTGATGGGAATGAGCAGAAGCATGAAGATGAGGAAGGGAGAAGTCGCCCGACGAGAAGGGTTCGTGCTCCTCGGAAGTTCGAGGGAGAAGTCGCCCGACGAGAGGTGGTGGTTTATGATGCTATTTGATATCGTTGATTTATTTTTATTTATTTCGTACTTTCGGATTTATTATTGTTGGGCTTAGCCCGTTTTATATTAATTGGGTCGAGCGTGATTATAAGCTCCTTTTCGGGTTTTATTGTTGATTCTTTCCCGAATCGTAGGTCGAATCAACCCTAGGGTCCGTAGATTATAAATAGTGAATTAGCGTTGTATTATTCATTATCATAATACAAAACCCTAATTCTCTACGTTTATCTTCTTTTCTTTGTTCGCCGTTCTTGAGCGCGTACGTCGGGGAGTTCCTCGCGTCCGTTCTTCCTTGTCTCGATAGGTGGGAGCCTATCAACTGGTGCTTTCATCCCGATACTCAGATTCATGTCTAGCAATTCAACGACATCGGTGGCGACGCCGGTGCAACCCCCTACGGGAAATCAGCAGCAGGGGGTACTAGGGGAGAATTCGAGCTCTTCGCCTACACATATGGAGGTGATTATTGCCTTGCTTCGTCGATTGGAGGCGAAGTTCGATGGGAGGGATGATCGTGTCCCGGTGTTGCAGCCTTCGTCTCGGCCCGAGCCGGACCCGCCTTATGGGATGCCGCCTGGTTGGAAATCTCCGTTGTGGATTCCCGGGGTTTCGGCAGCCTCCACAGCCGGTCCCGTCTTCACGCAGGCACCGCCGTTGATGTAGGCAGTCAGTGCCGCGAGTGCTTGGCCGCACGAGCGCCCGCCATTAGGGTTTTCTCATACCCTAACATCCCAGCCGCTTATGGGGCCCATTCGGGCTTCTTCGTGGGACCCACCGGGGGCATGGCCTCCCATGTCTTCTTCTTCGTGGGTTTTACCACACTCTCGCTCCGGCCCGGACCAGCACGCACCCGGATTTCAGCAGCCGTCACCCTCGCCGGATCCCAGTCGTTTGATGAAGATGGATCCCCCGATTTTCGACGGTACCGACGCTCACAGCTGGGTTACGAGGCTCCAGTATTATTTTGACCATATTCGATTACCGGAGGAGCATCGCTTTCATTATGCTGTCATGCTTTTTGCTCCGCCATCCACGGATTGGATATTTTCTTATCGGGCGAACAATCCGGTGGTATCGTGGTCTCAATTCTTGGACGACGTTCGTAGACGTTTTGATCCATATTATTTTGTCAACTACGTTGAGTTGATTTCGAAGTTGACACAAACCGGGTCCGTAGCCGAGTACAACAAGGAGTTCGATCGCATGATGAACCAAATCCAAGGTGTGGCTGAATCAACGTTACTTGCGATGCATTTGAGCGGGCTCCGGAACCCGATAAAGAGTCAGGTGCGCTTCCAGCACCCGACAACGGTGGCCTCGGCAATGGCTCTTGCCATGGAGTTTGAAGGGGCGACGGACAGGAGTGGCGTTCAGAGTCGCCGTCATATGGCAAGGGCGGGACACGCGGACAGCAGCGGCCCCCGCGGTGGCACCGAGCTCGGCCGATCAGTCGGCCTCGGCAGCGGAAAAGGCGGAGAAGACGCGATTGGGATTGTGTTGGTATTGCTCCGAAAAATGGGCAAGCGGGCACGTTTGTAAGGGTCGGTTTTTGGCCTACATGGGATCCGATGACGAGGACGAAGAGGGTAGGGTCTCGCAGGACACTCAGTTGGCGGTTTCGGAAGTTGTGACGGCGGATTTATCTCACATGTACCGTATGGATGGCCGTCCCCGGTCGCCGGCATTGGATTTTCAAGGGTGGTTGCGCTCGGTGGAGGTTGGCATCCTTGTTGATACGGGAAGCTCTCATAGTTTCATTCATCCACGGATTGCGGAGCGAGTTGAGTTGTCGTTGAAGCCTATCACTCCTTTCAGAGTTTATGTGGGCAACGGGGAGGCCCTAGTGTGTTCTAATTTGGCGGAGCGAGTGGATCTCCGGATCCAAGGATTTACGCTAACGGTGGATTTATTCGTTTTGCCTATTCATGGGCCGGACGTGATCTTGGGGCGCCCTTGGCTTAGCTCGTTGCATCGGGTGACTACCGATTTTGACCGGGGGACGTTGGAATTTCAACTCCAAGGGAGGCCGATTAGCTTGAAGGTGACGTCCCGTTCCCCTCGACGAGTGTCGGCAAACACTCTTGCGGCTATAATGTTACATGAAGAGGCCGTTGAATGCTTCGAGATAGTTGCCGTCGATGGCACGGCTAAGCTCGACGACGGGACCCTCGAGCTACCGTTGGACTTGCCCACGGCCGTGAGGGATACTATCATGCAGTTTGCGGACGTTTTTGCTGTCCCGACCAAGTTGCCGCCACCCCGTGCCTTTGATCACAAAATCCATCTATTGCCGCATACCAAACCAGTCAATGTTCGCCCTTATCGCTATCCGTACTTTCAAAAGAACGAGATAGAGAGGCAAGTGGGGGAGATGCTCGAGGCGGGGATCATTCGGAGGAGTTGCAGTGCATTTTCATCGCCGGTCTTGCTTATTCGCAGGAAAGATGGGTCGTTCCGCTTCTGTATTGACTATCGGGCTCTTAATAATGTCACTGTGGCCGATCATTTCCCAATTCCAACTGCAGACGAGCTGTTCGATGAACTCGGAGCCGCCCGGGTGTTTACGAAGTTGGATTTGAGGTCCGGATATCATCAGATTAGGATGCATGAGGAGGACGTGTAAAAGACGGCTTTTCGGGCTCACGATGGCCATTTCGAGTTCCTGGTAATGCCTTTCGGGTTGACAAATGCGCCATCGACCTTTCAGGCGGCTATGAACGAAATTTTTCGTTCCTATCTACGTCGGTTTGTCATCGTCTTCTTCGACGACATCCTCGTATACAGCAAATCCGTCCCGGAGCACTCCAACCACCTCGGCCACATAATTTCGGAGGGCCATCTGAAGGCGGATCCCTCGAAAATCGAGGCCATGGTGGCGTGGCCGACTCCAACATCGGTTAAGAAGTTACGGGGATTTCTGGGCCTAACCGGTTACTATCGGCGATTTATTGAGGGTTATGCCATGCTAGCTGCGCCTCTTACGGACTTACTCAAGAAAGAGGCATTTGTGTGGACACCGCTTGTGGAGGAGAGTTTCCACAAGCTGAAATTGGCCATGACTTCAGCTCCGATTTTGCGTCTTCCGGACTTCACCAAGACGTTCTATATCGAAACCGATGCCTCCGATTTTTGTGTAGGGTGGTATTGTTGCAAGATAAGATGTCGATAGCCTTCTTTAGCAAGAAGTTGGGACCGCGACGCCGTGTTACCTCAACTTATCACAAGGAGCTTTACGCTATCGTGGAAGCGGTGCAGAAATGGCGTCAATACCTTCTGGGACGAGAGTTCGTCATTCGTTCTGATCAGAAAAGCTTGCGTGAATTGTTGCAGCAAGTGATTCAGACGCCCGATCAGCAGCTATGTGTGCGAAAATTGATGGGCTATAAATTTCGTATCGAGTACAAGACGGGAGTAACTAACCGTGTTGCTGATGCCTTGTCGAGGCGTGACGAGGGCGACGCGCCAACGATGGATGAAGGGGCGCTGTTCGTGACCGTAGCTCAGCCCCTACCCGAGATTATGGAGATTTTACGTGAAGATACGAACACGATTCCGGAGCTTGTGGAGTTGCGAAAGAAGATTAGCGAGGGAGAGGCATCCGCGGCCTTCCGTGAGGAGGGTGGTTTAATTTTTCGAGGAAGGCAGATTTTGGTGGCTAAGGACTCGGCGGCTAAGCCGGCTTTGCTATATGAATATCACTCAACTCCATCGGCGGGGCATCCCGGGGTTGATCGCATGTTTCGTCGCCTTGCGACAACATTTTATTGGTCAGGAATGCGCCGTGATGTCAAGAGCTTTGTAGGGGCATGTTACGACTGCCAAACGACGAAATACTCGACTCAACGGCCGGCGGGACTTTTACAACCTCTTCCAATTCCATCTCAGGTGTGGGACCACGTCACAATGGACTTTATTACGGGATTACAGCAGTCTCGTGGCTTCACGGCTATCATGGTGGTGGTGGACCGCCTTTCGAAGTATGCTCATTTTGCTCCTTTACCAACACGTTTTGATGCTTGGAGGGTGGCCAATTTATTCGTTGATACTGTTGTGAAGCATCATGGCTTTCCTAAGTCTTTGGTCTCCGATCGAGACTCCGTATTTTGGAATGAGGTATGGGACAACTTATTGCGTCTAAGTGGGACGAAGCTTCAATTCTCGACGGCTTACCACCCTCAATCCGACGGGCAGACGGAGGTTCGGAATAGAGGTTTGGAACAGTATTTACGGGCTTTTCGTGTCGGACCGTCCAACTAAATGGACGAATTTTCTACCTTGGGCGGAGCTCGCCCTCAATTGTTTCCATCACGAGGGGCTTGGAACATCGCCATATCATGCCCTCTATGGCCGCGAGCCTCCGTCATTAGTGGCTGCCGCGCCTTCTTCAAACTGCCCTCCGGCCGTCGCCGACGTTATTCGTCAACGGGGGGAGCTTCTTGTGTGGTTGAAGCGGAACTTAGAGAAGGCACAGCAGCGCATGCAGTCGTCGGCGAATAAGCATCGCCGACATGTCGAGTTTAAGGTTGGCGATAGGGTTTTATTGAAGTTGCAGTTGTATCGCCAACATTCGGTGGCTCGTCCGTTGTCGCAGAAGCTAGCACGGCGTTTTTACTGGCCTTTTCCGATCACGGAGCGAGTGGGGGAGGTGGCGTATCGTCTTTTGCTTCCGGAGGGTAGCAAAATCCATGATGTATTTCATGTGAGCTTGTTGAGGCCCTACGTGGAGGGCCATGCAGCGGATTCGGTGGAGTTTCCGGGTGTTTTTGCGAGGGGAAGAGTGGTTTCTCGGCCTGTGCGTTTGGCTGGTCGTCGGCGTGTATGGCGGCAGAATGAGGCTGTGGAAGAAGGGTTATTGCATTGGGAAGATGATGAGGGGCGTGCGCCTACGTGGGAACCGATGGATGTCATCAAGTGGCGCTTCCCTTCCTTAATCCTTGAGGACAAGGATGTTTCTAACGGCGGGGGAGTTGATACGTGTACCGTATCTCCGACGTTGCATGAGGAGAGTCAAGAAGAGAGGTGTGAACAAGAGGTGTTGGTTTATGATGCTAGTGATGGGAATGAGCAGAAGCATGAAGATGAGGAAGGGAGAAGTCGCCCGACGAGAAGGGTTCGTGCTCCTCGGAAGTTCGAGGACTTTATTCCCTATCGTTGATTTATTTTTGTTTATTTCGTACTTTCGGATTTATTATTGTTGGGCTTAGCCCGTTTTATATTAATTGGGTCGAGCGTGATTATAAGCTCCTTTTCGGGTTTTCTTGTTGATTCTTTCCCGAATCGTAGGTCGAATCAACCCTAGGGTCCGTAGATTATAAATAGTGAATTAGCGTTGTATTATCTATATACTATATAAAAACAAAATACGAAGGGTATTATTGTACTTTCACTTCTATTTGAAAGGGTATTTTTGTAATTTCAGCTTTATTCTTTCCCATCCATTTGTGAAAAGGCATTATAAAAACTACCGTAAGAGGAGTGCAAAATTTAAAAAAAAAAAAAAATCAAATATTTAATAGATAAAATGCATGAAAAAAAAAAAGAAACGGATTAAATTTAAACTTTTGATGCAATTTAAATGCCTCATTTCTCTTTACATATAAAACCCATAAGAAGTAGTATACATTAGCGGAATTAAATGCCTCAATGCAATTTCATCCGGACTGTGCCAATTAAGATCAATATTTAAAATTCCAACAGGTAATAATTTTTTAAAATATGCTTTGCGCCAGTTGTATTGGTTTGTCCATTGATCTCATGTTACAACTGCTTTTAATTTTTATATACTTCTGAAATCGGGATAATTTTATTTTTTTTGTCTTGGTGTTGCATGTTTATGAGAATCATGTTTCAATTCCTATTATTCTTTCCCTGCAATCAAATTTTATAATTACCTTAATGTTTCTCTGCCTAATTTCATTTAGGTTGCTTTGACATGTGAATATATGTTGATTTCAAATTTATAGTATATTTTATTGAGAATTCATTGTGTAGGAAAAAAAAAAGTATGGCATATACGTGGCGAGGGTGAGGAGATTGATGATTTTCGTGGTTTGTGCACTTTCAAGACTTTTGATTGATATAGTTTCGATTACTTTCAATCGACGGAGATAAATGTTATCAATAAATTAAGTTCCGTGCACCTCTTCGGAAAAGGATTGTTTTATCCAACAAACATGTCCTTTTGAAATATAACTCTTCTATATAGCCAGAAATTAGGGTTGATTGGATAATAAAAATGAAGGACTTTTTAATTTGGTAGATCGAAGAGTAGATATAGAAAGACAATCGAAATTGGCCCCGACTCTCCGGCTCCGCATTATTATCCTCTAAATTTATGCTTTATAAATGTCATGAGATTGTTTCATTGCTCCAACTTAATATTTCATTAATATGATCACATTGTTGTTTTATTACAATTTAATTTACTTACTTCCATTTTTGTTGACATGTGAAATGTGAATTGCCTATAGTTGACGTACAGAGAGGTGAAGAAAAGAATACTTATTTTTCTTTGTTTTTGTATAGCTTTTCTCTTTAAATTGCATATCTATATCTATATACTTTATAAAAACAAAAAACGAAGGGTATTTTAGTATTTTCACTTCTATTATTAGGGGCATTTTTGTATTTTGATATAAATGTATTTTCGTTAATTTTTATTTTTTGTCCCTGAAATTTAGTAACCGTCACTCACGCCGCTTTGAATTATCACATAATAATATCTTTTCCGATATATCGTAAATCTACATATCTCCTTCATTGAAACGACGCAAAACTATTGGTTCAATATATAAAAGTGTCACGCCCCAATTCCCGAGGGAAGGCACGTGTGCCGGGACGTGGCAAGGGGTTGGAGTTAAGAAGCGGGGATAGAAGGGGGATCATAGCTTAAGACATTTTAACCATATTATTATCATTTAACTAACTACGGGATCGGGACGTACAGCACGAACTACGGGGTAGGAAAACCATACTGCCCGTACCGGCCGCCATGTCTGAATACCCGTGAAAATGAAGTAAAATATTTAAATACGGGATCGGGACATATACAGCTCAAACTATGGGGTTGGTTAATCCGAACTTCCCATGTTGGCCGTTGTCTGAGTACCCGTAAGAGAAATGTAGAAGTAGGAGAAACGTAGAGATTTTATTACAGAAATATGAAATTAACTTATCATAATATACATGAGGGGTGGACTTTATTTTAAAGCGTAGCGGAAGCGTTTATTTCTTTTTACATCGCAGCAACAACAACAGTCCTCCCTAGCTCCTGCCGCTCCACCAGATTCCTTAACCTTAATCTGCAAAACAGTTGAAAAGAATTGCAGGGCTGAGTACTAATGCACTCAGTGGAGTTATGCCGAAAACATTTATAATAAAAAGAATATCCATGATAATAAAGCATGCATAGAAGGGTTTAGAAATCATGTAACTTCAATGCACACCAAAATCCATTTCCATTGATTGCGCGCAAATGCGTATTACCATGTTACCCTTATATTGATCCCGGGACGTACCACTGCCGGATCCCTTTCTGATGGAGCCTATAGTTTGGAGACAATGGAGTATTTCATCCACTAGTTCTCCCCTCGAAGTTAGAACCAATTGGTGATCAACCCAATGATATCTAACCGTGCGCACAGCCCCTCGATTAGTGTGTTAGACCAACCGAAAGACCCGATCGTAAACATAAGAGCCTTAAACATGTAATCACGCATCAAAACATTTTTCATGGATAATCCCATAGTTTAGAGCTTACTAACTCAAATAATACTTTGAAAATAGAAACCCCACCTTAATTCTAAATCTCTCAATGTTGTGAACGAAGAGTGATAAGGAAGCTTGACTCCTATGATTTTCTGGAAGGGGTAACGCAGAGCAACTTATTTGTAATTAGTAGAACTGGAAGTCGAGAGGGATGGGTTCTGAGGCTAGGATATTCAAGAAGAAATAATCGAAATTCTTCTATTTATAGAAGAAGATTTACTAGGTTAGTTTTGCTTAGTCATGCCTAGACTACATTAATCATCAATCTACACTTATTTAGAGAAGGACACGTATACTATTGTTGCATGAAAATCAACCACCCATAATATATTTATGTATATGTGTAATCTAACTATTAATCATGCATGCGTAAATATACACTCGTACATGACTATGCTTCAATCTTCCCATGCATGCAAATTACTATACATTATAAAATCATGTATACACATTTATTTTGCATGATTAAATGCAAAATACTCCCATGCATGTAACTAGTTACGTGCACCTAAACTATTGATTTTCTTTCGAGAATTATTTTAACTAATTAATTTAATACGAATATTTGGGTTACTACATTCCTCCCTCCTTATAAAAATTTCGTCCCCGAAATTTCACGTACCTGGGTATTCTAGTTCAGGATATTGAGCTCTTATCTTTTCTTCTAACTCCCACGTAGCTTCCTCCAGGCCGTGATGATTCCAAAGAACTTTAACTTGTGAAATTTCTTTATTCCTCAAAATTCTAATCTTACGATCGAGTATCCGTACTGGTTTCTCCTCGTACTGTAGGTCCTGGCTTAGAACTACCTCGTCGTATTTGATCACGTGTTTCGGATCAAACACGTATTTTCGTAACATAGAAATATGAAAAACATTATGAATGCCTTCTAAGTTAGGTGGCAGAGCTAACTTATACGCGACGGGACCTATCCTCTCGAGAATTTCAAACGGCCCGATATACCTAGGACGTAACTTACCTCGCTTCCCAAATCGTATGAC
Organism: Thymus mandschuricus; assembly: GCA_029379335.1. Taxonomy (NCBI): domain Eukaryota; kingdom Viridiplantae; phylum Streptophyta; class Magnoliopsida; order Lamiales; family Lamiaceae; genus Thymus; species Thymus mandschuricus. Next base: position 24,553,044 of record CM057071.1, on the reverse strand, counting down.
TCCCTTCGTAGGAGACACCTTGAGAAATACGTGATCTCCGACTTCGAACTGAAGATCAGTGCGCCTCTTGTCAGCATACGCCTTTTGCCTATCTTGTGCTTCCTTTATCCTTTGTCGAATTAACTTGACGACTTCAACGATGTCCTGGACTAAGTCTGGGCCTAATAATCTTCTTTCACCAACCTCGTCCCAATAGAGCGGCGATCTACACTTACGTCCGTATAAAGCTTCGTACGGCGCCATTCCTATAGTTGCTTGATAACTGTTGTTATAAGCAAACTCTACGAGTGGTAGAATTTCTTCCCAGTTGTCTCCTCGGTCCGCAACGATAGCTCGGAGCATATCTTCTAACACTTGTATCGTTCTTTCGGATTGTCCGTCCGTCTGGGGATGAAAAGAAGTGCTGAAGTTCAACTGAGTTCCCATCGCTTCCTGCAGACTTCTCCAGAATTTTGACGTGAATCTTGTATCTCGATCTGACGTAATCGAAAGAGGGATCCCGTGTAGTCTCACTATTTCCTTGACATAGAGTTGAGCTAACTTATCTAATCCTAAAGTCATCTTGATTGGCAGAAAATGGGCTGACTTCGTGAGCCGGTCAACTATAACCCATATAGCTGTATTTCCTCGCGCTGACTTTGGAAAACTCACCACGAAATCCATGTTGATATGTTCCCATTTCCACTCCGGAATAGGCAATGGTTGTAATGCTCCGTATGGTCTTTGGTGTAGCGCCTTCACTTGTTGACACGCAAGACATCGTTCTACGAATGATGCAATATCCTTCTTCATGGCCTCCCACCAGAATTTTTGACGTAGATCCATATACATCTTTGTACTACCGGGATGAGCAGTGTATGGCGTATCATGAGCTTCACTCATAATTTCGTTCTTCAACTCATCATCTCCTGGAACCCACAATCTCCCATTGTAAGTTAGAGCTCCGTCACCTACAATTGCAAATCCCTCTTTAGCTTCTCCGGTTTCAACCTTCGATCTCACTTTCTCCAAGAATTCATCTTTTCTCTGAGCTTCGATTATTTTTTCTCGTAAATCAGGTTTAGCTATCATCGCTGCTATAAATCCTAATATGGTTTCGGGCGAGCATACGACTTCTAACTTTAGAGCAGCGAATTCTCGAATGAGTATTTCTTGTTCCGTGATCAGACATCCTAATTTCCCTTTACTCTTTCGACTAAGAGCATCTGCTACTACATTAGCTTTTCCAGGGTGATAGCTGATGACGCAGTCGTAATCCTTGACCAATTCCAACCATCTTCTTTGTCTCATGTTCAACTCCTTTTGTTCAAAGAAATACTTCAGACTCTTGTGGTCAGTGAATATTTCGCACTTAGCTCCATATAGATAGTGCCTCCAGATTTTCAATGCATGAACTACTGCTGCTAGCTCCAAGTCATGAGTCGGGTAGTTCAACTCATGAGGCTTCAACTGTCGTGACGCATACGCAATAACTTTATGGTTCTGCATCAGCACACATCCCAAGCCTTGTTTTGACGCATCAGTGAATACGACAAAATCTTCGTTGCTCTCCGGAATTGCTAATACAGGGGCAGAGGTCAGTCTCTTCTTCAGTTCTTCAAAACTTTGCTCGCAGTCCTTGGTCCACGTATACTTTACTCCCTTTTTTAGTAGTTGCGTCATGGGTCTTGCCAATTTTGAAAATCCCTCAATGAACCTCCTATAATATCCTGCTAGACCCAAGAAACTCCGTATCTCATTTGCATTTGTTGGAGTTTTCCATCCACTGACTGCCTCGACCTTTGCAGGGTCCACTTTGATACCTTCGGCTGAGACGATATGGCCTAGAAACATAACTTCTTTCAACCAAAATTCGCATTTGCTAAATTTGGCATAGAGTTTCTCCTTACGTAACGTTTCTAGTATGATACGTAAATGTTCTTCATGTTCGGTCTCGCCTTTTGAATATATAAGAATATCATCGATGAAGACAAGGACAAAACCATCCAGATATTGATGAAAAATCCGATTCATCAAATCCATGAATACCGCTGGGGCGTTAGTAAGACCGAATGGCATGACTGTGAACTCGTAGTGTCCGTACCTGGTTCGAAATGCTGTCTTTGGAACGTCTTCCTTTTTCACTTTAAGTTGATGATATCCTGATCGAAGATCGATCTTTGAAAACACGGATGCTCCCTTCAGTTGGTCAAAGAGATCGTCTATCCTTGGTAGCGGGTACCTGTTTTTGATGGTTAGTTTATTCAACTCTCTGTAGTCGATGCACATCCTCATACTTCCATCCTTCTTCTTCACAAAAAGAACTGGCGCTCCCCATGGCGACACACTAGGTTGTATGAAACCTCGATCCAATAACTCCTGCAGTTGCATCTTCAACTCATGTAACTCTTTTGGGGCCATCCGGTAGGGTGCTTTGGATACTGGTGCCGCTCCTGGTTCCAGATCAATTGAAAATTCAACCCGTCGATCTGGGGGTAATCCTGGTAGCTCTGTAGGAAAGACATCTTCATACTCTTTAACAACAGGTACTTCACCGATCTCTATTCTCTTCTCCGATTGCTCCTTCAAGGTTACCCAGAAATCTTGACAGTTCCCCTTTCGTAGAATTGATGTTGCTTTCATTGCTGATATAATCGGTACTCTCTCACCTATTCTTATGCCATGCAAACTAATTCTCTCCTCCTTATTCTCGAAATAGACTTCTCTGTCTTGACAGTTAATGGTCGCTCCATTTAATTCTAGCCAATCCATCCCTAGAATCACGTCAAATTCCATAATGGAAATGACGTACAAGTTTGCCACAAAGATTTGTTCACCGATCTTAAGCTTCTGATTTACGCAAGCTTCTTCTGACAACATGGTTCTTCCGGATGGGATATTTATTTGTAAAGGTTGATCTATTCTCCCGGGTATTATATTTAATTTATGACACGCGATTTGCGAAATGAAAGAATGGGATGCTCCCGTATCAAATAAGGCTAGAATAGGTATGTTGTTGAGGTAGATCATACCTGCAAGATTTCCGGGTGCCTTTGCTGCTTGCTCCTGATTTAGAGCGTAGGCTCTGGCTTGCTGAAGTGGCCTGGGCACCGGTCTCTGATTTTCTTGGTTCGTCCGTGGAGGTGGAGGTGGCATAGGCTGAACTCTTGCACCTTGGTTCCCGTTGAAAGCTGGACAGTCGCGAGAATAGTGTCCTGGCCTTTTACACCGAAAACAAAGTGTAGTTCCGAGCTTGCATTCCCCAAAATGATATTTCTGACAAGTGCGACAAAGTGGCTTCTCTCTATTCTGCATTGGTTGTTGAGTCTGCTGAAAGTTTCCTCTCCATGGTTGTTTTCCCCTGAAATTTCCGGTATTCCCTTCTTCCCACTTTCTTTTCCCCTTGGCTTGGTCCGGTACATTATTGGGTCCCCTTTCCTTTGGAAGCATGGATTCTATATCCATCGCTCTACTCAGTGTCTGAGCATAAGTAAGTGTTCCTTGACTGGCTAAGGAAACACCTATCTCGTGACGTAAACCCCTTCTAAATTTGTCGGCACGAGCTGCATCTGTATTCACCAAATGTGGAGCGTAGCGTGACAGCTGATTGAACAGTCGGTCATACTCCATGACAGTCATCTTTCCTTGCTTGAGATTCCAAAACTCGTTCTGCTTTTGCTGTCGATAACAACCTGGTATGTATTTTTCATATAATTCACTTTTAAAATCTTCCCAAGTGTACTCCTCCCATTGCTCTTGAGTCATGGTGCGTCGAACGGATTGCCACCAAAAGTCAGCTTCATCGACAAGCTGGTACGTTGCTAAAGTTAACCGGTTTCGATTTCCACAATCGACATAGTCAAAGATCCTCTCCATCGATCGAATCCATCTTTCGGCATCAGTTGGATCACCGAGCCCATTGAAGGTAGGTGGATTTTGTCTACGAAAACACTCATCGATCCTAGCAATAGGTTGGGGCTCTACTCGATCGTTACATTCTGGGTTTGCCTCAAGGTTTCCGTTTCTCCTTTGCTCCATTTCTGTAACAGAATTTTGGTTAAAAAGGTTTGTAGAACAATAATAATTGCCAAGGCATGTTGTGGTTAATCTTAAACAACACACATCTAAATAAATATGCATCTTATATAACATTATCAATACATGTCTTCTCGAAAGGATTTTCTATACATAGACATTATGTATATATGTTAGTCGAAACATATAATGTCAGGTTGGCTCGTAAAATGCCCACACCAAAAATCCTGACCCTCCTGCAAAACATATTAGTAGACATATTTATATTCGATGATCGTTCCTTTCTAATAAGAGCTGCCATGGTACGAGCCCTGGTCCTCCTCCTCTGAATCGGAATCATCATTAACATCGTCATTAATATTAATTCTAACCCGAGTTGGTTCCATCGTCCTCATTCTCGGTTTTCGACTAGGCCCACCATTCTCTACGTGTGAGGTGGTTGTTGGCACCGTTTCCCGGTGCTCAGGACTCGTTGGTGGCATCTCCGGTTGAACTCTCGCTCTGGACGGGTCTGCCTCAGCTTCATTTGTACCTCCTGCATAGTGAGATGAGGGTGGTGCGGATTGAGTAGCATCATTTTGTGGTGGTGCTCCCATCGTAATCCATCTAGTGATGGTTATGTGAGCAAACGTCAGAAAGTCAATGATCTCCGCATCAGTAATTGCATCTCTAACACACATCTCCGACCAAAGATGCTCTGCCCATTCACTCCATTGCGGGGGTAGTTGTCGAATCAACCTACGAACCGCTTCGACCTCGGTTAATCCTCCCTGCACCGCGTTGTTATATAGTGCGGCTAAACGTGCGACGAATTCACCTACTGACTCATTCGGAATTTTTTCACAATTCCTGAACTGGTAAATATAATCCTCGAGTATATAACGATTAATTTGTCGCCTTCGTGGATCCATAGTAAAACCTGTGACTCAATATATTATACATTTTTCAATAAAATTTTTAACCATTCCTCGTAATCATTTCAATAATAACCATGTATCCCTGATGTATCCTTGGAAATAAAACTTAGCGCCCTTTATCATTTCACATGAGTTATATGGGTTCGATTGTCCCAAACATAACTAAATCATGAATCATAACCATGCATGTACACATAATTATTTCATTTACCTCTTACCCTTGGAGTCTGGTGTAGCAGCAAGCGTGAGAGTTGTTGTTGTTGTGCTTTCCAATTCCAATTTTAAATTATTCCAAGTTACGATTTCAGAGCGTAGAATTGCTCTGATACTATTATGTCACGCCCCAATTCCCGAGGGAAGGCGCGTGTGCCGGGACGTGGCAAGGGGTTGGAGTTAAGAAGCGGGGATAGAAGGGGGATCATAGCTTAAAACATTTTAACCATATTATTATCATTTAACTAACTACGGGATCGGGACGTACAGCACGAACTACGGGGTAGGAAAACCATACTGCCCGTACCGGCCGCCATGTCTGAATACCCGTGAAAATGAAGTAAAATATTTAAATACGGGATCGGGACATATACAGCTCAAACTATGGGGTTGGTTAATCCGAACTTCCCATGTTGGCCGCTGTCTGAGTACCCGTAAGAGAAATGTAGAAGTAGGAGAAACGTAGAGATTTTATTACAGAAATATGAAATTAACTTATCATAATATACATGAGGGGTGGACTTTATTTTAAAGCGTAGCGGAAGCGTTTATTTCTTTTTACATCGCAGCAACAACAACAGTCCTCCCTAGCTCCTGCCGCTCCACCAGATTCCTTAACCTTAATCTGCAAAACAGTTGAAAAGAATTGCAGGGCTGAGTACTAATGCACTCAGTGGAGTTATGCCGAAAACATTTATAATAAAAAGAATATCCATGATAATAAAGCATGCATAGAAGGGTTTAGAAATCATGTAACTTCAATGCACACCAAAATCCATTTCCATTGATTGCGCGCAAATGCGTATTACCATGTTACCCTTATATTGATCCCGGGACGTACCACTGCCGGATCCCGTTCTGATGGAGCCTATAGTTTGGAGACAATGGAGTATTTCATCCACTAGTTCTCCCTCGAAGTTAGAACCAATTGGTGATCAACCCAATGATATCTAACCGTGCGCACAACCCCTCGATTAGTGTGTTAGACCAACCGAAAGATCCGATCGTAAACATAAGAGCCTTAAACATGTAATCACGCATCAAAACATTTTTCATGGATAATCCCATAGTTTAGAGCTTACTAACTCAAATAATACTTTGAAAATAGAAACCCCACCTTAATTCTAAATCTCTCAATGTTGTGAACGAAGAGTGATAAGGAAGCTTGACTCCTATGATTTTCTGGAAGGGGTAACGCAGAGCAACTTATTTGTAATTAGTAGAACTGGAAGTCGAGAGGGATGGGTTCTGAGGCTAGGATATTCAAGAAGAAATAATCGAAATTCTTCTATTTATAGAAGAAGATTTACTAGGTTAGCTTTGCTTAGTCATGCCTAGACTACATTAATCATCAATCTACACTTATTTAGAGAAGGACACGTATACTATTGTTGCATGAAAATCAACCACCCATAATATATTTATGTATATGTGTAATCTAACTATTAATCATGCATGCGTAAATATACACTCGTACATGACTATGCTTCAATCTTCCCATGCATGCAAATTAGTATACATTATAAAATCATGTATACACATTTATTTTACATGATTAAATGCAAAATACTCCCATGCATGTAACTAGTTACGTGCACCTAAACTATTGATTTTCTTTCGAGAATTATTTTAACTAATTAATTTAATACGAATATTTGGGTTACTAAAAAAAGGCCCCCCTAGACCCACCGCCACCGCCACCCCCTCCACATTCACCCCCACCGCCGTCTCCGACAGCCACTACTACCTACTGCCCTAAAAAACCGACCCGTTTAAAGAAACGACAAAATGCACCGGCATCACTCGGAATCTACTCCCCGGCAACGCCATCCCTGGTTCCACCTCATCACGCGGCGCAGAGTTGCCGTGTAGCCCGTGCCCCGCCACTCCGCCTCCCGCTGGCCGGCCCACCCCCGAGCCTTCCCCCCTCACGGCAATAGAGACTTGCTTCTAAACGCGCTCATTGAAGTTGTCCGTGAACTCTTCATGAAAGATGGTTCCGATGAAATGGGAAGCAAACGACGACGTCGGTACGGAGGAAGATTGCCGCGAGGGGGTTATACTTTTCTTTCTAAATTGTTCGAGGATTCCTAATTGAAGGGGTACTATAGCAAGAATTCTATAACGGGGGTGTTCAATTGTCTGGTTTGTGGAGCTGTGGATGGGAAAATTCTTCGAAGAAGTTCTAAACATTCGATCTCATTGCGAAGACGAAGAGGGGGGGCCATAGAGCGGTTGCCCGAGGTTGTTTCGATGATGAGTGATAAATCCGCCAGCAACCAACTAAATGAGGTAGTCTATTTGATGTTATGATGCATTCTTTCGATTTTGTTACAACTCAAGTTTTTCTTGTGTTGATGTAGTGGAATGATACTGGTGCTCTGTCAATTTTGGATAGACCTCTGCAGTTAGTCTAGAGAGAGAGAGAGGGAGATGGAGAGGGAGAAGCTGAAGGAGGGGTTTATGTTTACAGAGGGAAGCAGAGGAAGGTGGAAGGAAACAAGGGAGGAGATGAAGAGGTTGGGGTATGTAGCTGTACCAATGGTGGCCGTCACCATGTCCTTCTACTTGTTCGAAATCATGTCGCTGATTATGGTCGGACATTTGGGCGAACTTTCTCTCTCCAGCGCCGCCATCGCTATTTCTCTCACCGGGATCACTGGCTTCAGTTTCCTTGTACTCTCTCTCTCTATAGAATCCCTTTGTCCCCTTTTTCTCTTGTATTATTTATTTGATGAGTTCATAGTATTCCTGCATATTTTGGGCTTTTGTTGCTAAATTTCATGAAAAGGTTTGATTTTTTTGGGGTGTTTTCTTGTGTTAAGATTAGTAATGTATCAACTCAACAAAACTTATAAAAGAGCAAGCGTGGATTGCGAAAACACATTCTCTCACACAAAAATCTTTCCACTCCCCATTAGTACTAATCTAAATGTTAGTTTTGTGAAGGATGATAGGAATTAAGTTGATTGGTTCTGTTGGGGTTTTCTCATAATATCAACAACTAATGGATGTATGTTGATGTCGTATCATATGGAATTTGAGATCATGAAGGCCATTTAACCAGACTGATATCTATTGTTTATATGCATCATTTTCCTTCTTAATGGTAAAGGTTTTTATGTATACAATCTATTTTGCTGGATTAAAATGAATGATGATTTACCAAATGTGGTACAAGATCAAAATAACCAGAAGAAAAAAAAAATTAAAATGTTTTCATGTATTTATTTTAATCTATACAAGTTTTTGAATTAAAATAGTACGTAGGCCACATAACCAACATTTACTATTTAGAAAATCATTGATTCAATGATATAAAATTGAATTTAAAGAATTAATATGTACAAAAACTTTTAAGTATACATTCGTTTCATTTTACGAAGCATAGGAATGTATTTGTTGTAATTTAGTAATTTTAAGTAAGTATTTTTGATTCATTTTGTATGGCATTAAGATTTATTTACCATAAAGTAAGTATTAAAAAATTTGGCCGCGCATCGCGCGGGTAAGTGTTCTAGTTTATAGTATATAAGAATGCCTAAATACATAGAGTATTTTCATCATCGATTTTTTTTTTTTTAAAGTACGCCGAAAATACTACATGGAGACTATTTTTTATTTATTTATTTGAAATGATGCAAATTATTTATAAAAAGATTAACATGTGTGTAATCCACATATAATATAAAATATCCTTATTAAAATGAAAAACAAATAGTTTGTTCATTTGCTTAGAATGTCCATGCATGATGAGTTACTGTGGAATATTTCAATATAATCATTTTTTTATTTCTTTAATTTTACCTTCATTTAATAAATGAATAATTCAATTATCCTTCTTTATTTATTAATTTTTTTCCCCATGCATAAAGTACTTATTATTCTTTTAGTCATAACCTTTAACTTCATGTGGCTGTTACTACAATGCTCATATATAAGAGGCAACAACTAAACTTTTTAATGACAGTTTTGTATAAATTTCTCCTTAATTAAACGCTTTTCATGAAGATTAAACTGGATAATTTCAACTGCATTGTACTCAATAAGCACTTTATTGAGACGGATAAATTTTATCGTACAAATTACGTTGCACAAGAATAATGGATTTGTAAGGACTATGCATGAGAAAAAATGCTAAGTATTAATCATAGTTAGATATAAATAAAGAAAAATGATCACAGAAGAGTATAATACCCAGCAAAGAAATTAATTAACGCACATAATTGTATAATTCCTAATAAATATTTTTGAATCATTTTATAATTCAAAAAAGTAAATGAGTAAAGAAATTAAGTCCATATAACAAAATTTAATAATCTCACAAAATTTTCGAATAAAATATTAAATTGTGCAACGCACGGGCAAACGTTCTAGTTACAATCAGAATCCATATCATTTTTTATTATTCGTTTTTTGTTTACAATTTTTGGCTACTGACTTGAACGTCGGAGGTACTTTGACTGACACCCTCACCGCTGTCAATCGAATGGCTCTTACATTCGTTATGATTGACAAATTGTTGTGCCCTACCAGTCAGATCCAATTCAACTGTACAATTACCCTCACGGTTATTATGACTAGATTTGATCAAACTAATGTACATAAAATTTCCTATCCCAATTGACGATTGACGTGTATCACAATGATTCAAAAGCGTTTTTTATTGAAAGAACCGATGAGAGAAAATTTGAGGAGACAGTTGAATCTCCTGCGCCTATAAGCTGTTCGACAAAATGCCGAGCTTATTATGGATGAACCTGTATTTGTAATTTCTGCGCCTACAACCTGTTCGACAGAATGCCAAGAAGAAGAAATGAAAGGTAATTTAGGAATAGCTGCGCCGTGGGTGTATGACCACTGCCTGAAAACAATATAGGCTGACCAAAGGTGTGTTAGTCCAACGAGCTGATCATTTCCCAAGGTTTACACAGCTACCAATCAATGTGAACACACTTTGCAGTAATTAGTTTGGAGACGAATAGAACAAGTGCTCAGATTTTAGAAAGAGGATGAATGAAGGCCAGAAAAACGAGAGATATTTCGAAGTGTCTCTGCTGAATAATAAGGAGCAATATAAATATGAGAAGAATCTAGACGTTCCCCCACGTGGCCACTCATCCACGTTCTGAACGTTGATGATTCTAGGAAAATTTTCAACTAGAATGGATAGGTTCTGAAAAATATACTTTTATAAAACATGCTACAGAAAAAGCGAAGTACGTTTTTTAACTTTTATAAATGGAAATATAAAATACTTCCTCTGTCTCCTTGAAGAAGATGATTTCACTGGGAAAAAATTTCAAAACTATATATGTTGTATTTTGTATTTAATTTTAATTTTGTGCAATCCAGTTCGTTTAAATTTATCTATGGTTAATCTTGCCCAACTAATTTAATTTTAAATTCTTGGCTCCGTCCCTATCGATGCATAATGTATATTGATCGAAATTCTTAAACAATACAATTAAGACACAATAATTAAAAAAAAAAAAATACGTCACAAAATAACTTCTAAATGAAAAAAAAAAAAAAAAAAGGAAAGAAAAAAGAACAAAGTCTTGCAACAACTAATTTGCTACCAATTATGTTTAATCGATCGCCGAGTGGAGAAGGCCACGCGTGCTACTGCAGCAGCGGCGGCGGGTTCCGGCAGTCGGGGCAGGTGGCGTGAATCCTCAGCCACACATCAATGCAGCTCCGGTGGAACACGTGGCAGCACTCCGGCATCACCCGCACCTCCTCGCCGCCCCTGTAGTCGGCCAGGCAGATGGTGCAGCTAGAGGCGGCAGCGGCGTCCTTGAGCTGGTGAAAGGTGCATAGGGGGAGGGCATCGCGTTGGATAACAATTTCTATGGGCGCTGCATCGCCGGCGGCACTGTCGTCGGGGGAAGCGTCTTCGTCGGTTTCTGGTTTCGGCACGATCGGGCGGCCACAGCAGCCGCAGATTAGGATGATGAGGACACGCGGTGAACAAGGAGGCGACGGCGAAGAAGATGGCTACGGCGCCCTCTACGCTCATGTGTTGTGGAGAATGAAGATGGTTGTCGGGTGAAGTTGCGTTATCCATATTCATACACTTCTCTCTCTCTCTAGATCTCTCTTTCTCTCTCTATATATATAGGGAATGGTTCGTGTGCAAATAAATCCTGGCGTGTTAAAATGCGAAAAATGCTTAAAGCTATACAAAGTCATGTTTAAATCTATACAAAATCGTGCTTAAATATGTAATCATGCTTATTCTATATAATTTTATGCTTAAAGTGTTTTCATGCTTATAATATACTGTGGTCATGCTTAAATCAATATCAGCCATAGATTTTGTTAAGATCAATGGCCAAAATTTATTCATATTTCTCACACCAGAACTTATTTTTATATGATTCATCCTCTGATATATATATATAGAAGGGAGGTGGGAAAAGCCAAATCAAGTCAGAATTAGGGTTAGTTTATATTTCCATTTAGGTTTAGGATTCAACTCCCATGTCTAATAAAGTGTTACATCGTATCTCTCTGGATGAAATCCTCTATCCCGATTCGAAGTATACGGTTGTGATTCAAAATTAATTGTTTTCTTTTTCTTTTCTTTTTTTTACTTTTTATTTACTCTATTTTTTTATTATTATTATTATTGTAACCTGATGCAATCTAAATTAGTTTTATTTCTACACTAACTCACTAGTGGCCATTATTGTTTATCAACAAATAATTAAATATTTTTAATTCATGAAATGAAATTAAACAGCAGTACTATTCGATGCTTCCTTATATATTATAGTATTATTTACAAAAGACTTGACGCCGATATAGTTTAAAAAAATTATGATAAATTTATACCATAAAAATAACCCTAGCTAATTATTATAAGATAGAAGTAAAACCCTAACTAATGAAAAGAATGGATATATAGTTTCGCAATATTTAAACTATCTAAATTCAAATACAAAGCTCCTTGATACGAGTACAAACTTTCTAAATGGAAATTCAAAGCTTCTTGATACAAGCAAAAAATTATCCAAATTCAAATATAAATCGAAGAACTTCTTTAGAAACGAGTATAAACTTTCTAACAAATCTCAAGCTCAAAAACTCTTGAATACTAATATAAATTATTTACAAATTGAAAATTAAAGAAATCCTTGATATGAATATAAACTATTGAAATGTTCAAGACCCGTCCATTTAATTCAACGACAAGTCGTTCATGAACAAGCCCCTAGGGCATTTGTAGGCACGAAAAATTGAAGGAAAAAAGAATTAAATATTTAATTATATAATTGGTATTTAAATATATGGATTTTCAGACAATTCGTGCGTCAAATTTGTGCAGTAAAAGAATAAATTTAAATTGAAAGCTTAGGCCTAGGCTCAATATTTGTGGGCTCAGGATTAAAAACTCAACCCTAAGCTGTCTAAATTGAATTCTCTACACCTATAAATAAGGGTGCTTAGATCATTAACAAATCACCACAAGAATTAGTTAGAGAGCTCTAAAGAGAAGAATATAATTAAATTCTCTATGATTTCTCTACAATATTCAAAGTGGTCGGTCATCAGCTATCGTTGAGTTCTTCGCCAAAGTCTACTTAAATCTACGTTTGATCCGGACATCCTCCAAACCGTCATGTTCTTCGCAAAAGTCCGCTCAAATCTACGTTGGATCCGGACGTCCTCCGAATCATCGAGTCCTTCGCCAGAATCATCCTAAACCAGCCTTTAATCCGACCAAAATCATCCTAAACTAGCCTTTAATCCGGGAACAAGTCAAAAGACATTCGGATTAATGCTAAAAATCCAACGTCTAATCCAAAGAGATCAAGGAGACCTAGATTCTCCGCAAATCTCATAAGCTACCCAAAGTTCGTTCAAACGTCAAATTGGAGAGAGAACAGAGAAATCATAGAGATCGCAATCTGCAATCAACTTAAGTCTTCAAATATTTATTTGTACACATCTTTTGTATTTATTTTATTGAATACAAAAAAGCCTTTATAACTATTAACATTATCTAATTATTAAATCTCATCGTTCATTCACCTCTCATATTATATCTTTACATACAATAAAAATTAATTACTAAACATTCTCGTATTAAATCTAATAAAACAGAAGGAATATTTAATTTTAATTTTTTATGTGTACATATGCAATCTTGTCTGGTTAAATTTACATATTCTTAATTTTGCCCAACTAGAAATCTAGTAGTAGGAAATATAATCATAATGAAGTTAAGAGTTTGCACTAAAATTTTTATCTCGAGTTTTGATAAAATGATATATGTACGTTTTTTGAGAGTTAAGACGTACTATAAGTAAAATTTGTTTATCCTCGGATGGTATCCCCGTTCTGAATTCTGTGTTCTAATCGTGTCCCAAATCTTAATTTTTATTAGTTAAATATTACTATATATTTAAATAAATAAAAGTAGCATTATATAACAAATTATAATAGACACTTATGGAGAAAAAAAAAATCAAATATTTTGATTGTAATATGCCCTAGTTTTGAATTTTTTAAGCAATATATAACCAATAAAAGTGAATTCAAATGTAAAAAAAACTAACTGTATATCCTAATTTGGATTAGTACCCTAATCATAAAATTTAAATAAATAATTATAAATTAGAAAATTTGAAAAATATGTACAAAACTAATATAAATTGAAATTTAGAACACGGTTACACACATAATCGGGAGGAGGATCCCAAATGCTCAATATAGGGAGGCAGTTTTATTATTATCATAAGATTCAGTCGGATCAATGTACATGGAATTTCCCGATTGAAGTATATCTCAATGAATCAAATCGATTATTTCCCTTAATTTTCTTAATATTTAATTTGGTGATCAAATATAATTTAAGTTGATTTATGAGTATTAATTATCACCTGATTTTGAACTCGGTAGTATATATTATGTCAAACCTTTAGATATTTCAATTTTGATGGGCTCGATCGACTGATGACATGGATGAGACGAGAAATACTTTCATCGCAGTTAGCAAAGACTTATGATGAAAATTTTACTAGCTAAGTAACGATAAACAGATCGCCACAAAATTACTCCTAAATTTTAATCAATCGGCGAGTGGCGAAGGCCGTGCGTTCTACTGCGCCGGCGGCGGCGGCGGCGGGTTCCGGCAGGCGGGGCACGTGGCGTGAATACTCAGCCACGGATCAATGCAGCTCCGGTGGAACACGTGGCAGCACTCCGGCAGCACCCGCACCGCCTCGACGCCGTTGTAGTCGGCCAAGCAGATGGCGCAGCTAGAGGCGGCGGCGGCGTCCTTGAGCTGGTGGAAGGTGCAGAGGGGGAGGGCATCGCGTTGGATAACAATTTCTATGGGCGCTGCATCGCCGGCTGCACCGTCGTCGGCGGCGGAGGGGGAAGCGTTGTCGGTTTCTGGTTTCGGCACGACCGGCCGGCGGCCGCAGCAGCTGCAGATTAGGATGCTGAAGTAGGCGAAGATTAGGATGCTGAAGTAGGCGAAGAAGGAGGCGAATAAGAATAAGATGGCTACGGCGGCGCCCCCGCTGTGTTGTGGAGAATGACGATGGTTGTCGGGTGAATTTGCGTTATCCATATTCATTCACTTCTCTCTATCTCTCTCTAGATCTCTCTCTCCCTCTCTCTCTCTAGAGATATATACACATGCATAGAAGGCCGAAGGGAGGTGGGAAAAGCCAAATCAGTTCGAATTAGGGGTTGGTTTCTGTTTCCATTTAGGTTTAGGATTCAACTACTCCGTTGTCTAATAGAGTGTTATATCGTACTAGTACTTCCTCCGTCTTCCGTTACGACCGACGCTATTACTATATTGGGCAGTACTCTATTTACTGAACCTTTCCGTTTCGGGATGTAAGTCCTACAATTACTTTAACACTTTAATATATAAATATATACAATCAAAATGCAAAATATATGCATGTGTCCAAGATTAGTCCAGTAAATGGAGGACATAGGGAATATTATTTATTTAAAAATAAAAAATAAACTGTGTTTAAATTATCACTGACTTCTAATTAATTTGCTCCATCCGTTCTTGGTTATTAGTCCCATTTAAGCGGGCATAGATATCAAGGAAGGAGGGAGTATGTGGCTTAAATTAATTTTTAGACGAAAGAGTTAATAGTGGCCAATTTTTCTTTTGTCATTTTAAGAAACGAGACTAATTCATGGAACATAAGAAACTGACAAATAAGATTAATAATAAGGGACTACTAAGGTAGTATTTGTTTGGTTTAGTTCGATAGAAAAAAATTGTTGGAAAAACAATTGATCGAACTTTTAATTGATTTTTATTGCTTTATTATGTCTTGGACTATTTACAGACTAAACAACCGATGTTGTGTTTATTTAAAATATTATCAAGATTTTAGCTACTTTTATGATATACTTTTGAGAAGAACTTTTATAATATACTTTGGTTTTAAGAAAATATTCAAAATGCATTATGCTACAAAGTTCGGTGTACCCAAAATCGAAACGAGTTTACAATTTTAAATTGGCTTGACTGCGAATAAGATTTGGTTTGGATCGGTTTTATTAATTCTTTGGTACCATTTTCAGTTGAGCCGATCATGCAAATTGCAAGTGGAATATAAAAGTTGCTCCATTAAAGTTTTTTGGAGGACCAACGTTAGCGGTCGAAAACACAATCTAGCTCGTTCAAATACATCCGCGCTTCAGATAATACTATTGAAGCTCGAGTCACTAGATGAATTTGTTAGGTTTTTATATAAAGTGCATAAACTTTATATCTTATCAATCAATTTCATGTGAAGATATCATTTTGCATATCCTTTCTTTTTTTTCCTTGTCTTGTGTTTGATATGGTTTGAATTACAATCATAGGCTCATGTTCATCCTTCGTTCCGTTATATTAGTCATAATCACATGCATTTGTTGATTAAATACAAGGTATAATATATCGAAGGGCTTTAATAGAGTTTCTCTCTTTTATGTACATATGGTTAATTAACTACTTTAACTTGATTCCTAATAGGATATAGTTCTCGTAAGAATGAATGCTTAGGTAAGAAATAAGAATAACCTTTGGTTCATATATTTACACAAAATCAGTGGTACAGATTAATTATCATATTAAATGATGCATCGTATGCTTTAATTTGATGCACTGTCATTTTCATGCATTACATTCAATATATTCATGCATCATCGATCGTTTTGATGCATTGCGTGACTTATTTTAATCAAGGATTCTGATTTGTCGTTTTTCTTACCTAACAGACTAAGCATATTTGATCTTCTTCCTATATGCTTTGTTTTGGTTTCTAACTTCTATTATAATTAGGATTATTGGTTTATTATTATATAATTAATTTTTGATTTTTTTTTTCCCTTCCCCTTACTGTTATATACTCATGTTAGATTATGTTTAGGGGTGAGCATTCCGTGATTCGAGTCTAACCCAAACCAAATCCAAAAAATCCGGTCGAAATTCAAATTTTGTATTTTTTTTATAAACAGAAGTGAACTAAATAAACATCTAATCCAAGCCGAACAGGAATTGTATTTTTTTAAAAAAAATACACTATATTATGTATGTTATACTTTGTATTTAAAATTTTTACTTTCTTTATATACGCGTATGCAATCTTGTCTTGCTAAATTTACATATGGTTAATCTTGTGCATTTAATTTTAAATTCTTGACTCCGTCCTACTCTGAAAAATAGAGGAATGCTCCCTTATCCGTCGTTGACATTCTTAATATGCCACAAGCCCACAGGTAACGTTGACATACTATTATTAATGAATAAAAGATTTAAAAATATATACTGTAACATATCTAAAAAATAAATCCCAACACTATTACGCATCAACAGTGAGCACGTTAAAAGTGTCTATACTGAGTAGGGGAGCGTTTCTGATGAAAAAACAATAGCTCACAAAATTACTCTATGAAAAAAAAAAAAAACCACAAAGAAAGTCTAGTAACAACTAATTAGCTACCAATCAAGTTTAATTCGATCGGCGTCGGGTTCCGGCAGGCGGGGCAGGTGGCGTGAATCCTCAGCCACGGATCGATGCAGCTCCGGTGGAACACGTGGCAGCACTCCGGCATCACCCGAACCGCCTCGCCGCCCTTGTAGTCGTCCAGGCAGATGGTGCAGCTATAGGCGGCGGCCTTGAGCTGGTGGAAGGTGCAGAGGGGGAGGGCATGCATCGCGTTGGATTACAACTTGTATGGGCGCTGGATCGCCGGCGGCACAGTCGTCGGCGGCGGAGGGGGAATTCCAAGCTGCAGATTATGACGACGAAGATGGTGAAGGCGGAGGCCAAGTACAAGAAGAAGGTTTCGGCGGCGCCTCCGCTGTTATGGTGAGAGTGATGGTTGTCGGGTGAAATTGTGTTATCCATGTTCATTGACTATTGACTCTCTCTCTCTCTCTAGAGATATATATACACATGCATAGAAGGCCGAAGGGAGGTGGGAAAAGCCAAATCAAGTCGAATTAGGGTTGGTTTCTGTTTCCATTTAGGTTTAGGATTCAACTCCTTTGTCTAATATAGTGTTATAGTACTAGTCTTCGGATGAAATCCTCTGTTCCAATTGAAGTGTACGGTTTTGATTCAAAATCGATTTTTTTTATTATATATACTTTTTCTTTACTGTTTATCAATTTTTTTCAATGTTTTAATTCATAAAATGAAATTAAATAGTACTAGTACTTCCTCCGTCCTCCATTACCGACACTAGTTGCAGTACTCCATTTACTAAACCTTTCCGTTTTGGGACGTAAATCTCACAATCACTTTAACACTTTAACGCATTAATTTTTTTATTATACAATCAAAATGCAAAAATATATGTGTCCAAGATTTTAGTTCAGTAAATAAAGGATAGAGAGAGTATTATTTATTTAAAAAAAAAATAAACCGTGTTTAAATTATTACTGACTACTAAGCTCTAGTTACAATATATGCTCCCTCCGTCCTTGGTTATTAGTCTCATTTGAACGGGCATAGTAACTACGAATTATATCGATCTTGATATCTAACGATATTTTTTTTTTTTTTTTTTTTTTTTTTTTTTTTTTTTTTAAAGTTACTTTTGACCTAGCACTTTTCTAGTACTACGAATTTATGTGTGCTATTTGTTCATCAAAAACAAAAAAAAGATATATAAATACTATTATTCAATCCACTAAATAATTGATTTCTTTTTTTAAAGAGTGATGGTTTGGCAATAATAAGCTACAAGAATTATTGATAGGGCAACTATAGGAGGCTTCGTCGTCGTTGAAGCCGCCGCCGGCAGCGTCGAGTGACGGCAGAGGGGACACGTGGAATGCTTCCTCAGCCACAGATCAATGCAGGTCCGGTGGAAGACGTGGCGGCACTCCGGCAGCTGCCGCACCGCTGCGACGTCTGTGTACTCCCCAAGGCAGACAGCGCAGCAGTCATCGGAGGCGGCGGCAGCAGCAGCGGCGTCGACGCTGTGGTCTTGGCGGAGGACAGAGGGGGAATCCGACGGCAACCGCGACGGCGCACGCACACACGATAAGCAACATCCTATGCAGTGGGCGATGGCCCCGACGATCGCGTAGATGAAGATACATACAAAAAGCACGGTGTCGACGGGCGACAAGTGGGAGTGGGAGGACGAGGAAGTTGTGTTGTTCATTGTATTAGTCGAGTCGGGGTTTAGTTTTTCTCGACAGAGATAAAGTCTTTATGGCTTTAATGGAGTCTCTCTTTTTTATATATATACACATATGGTTAATTAACTACTTAACTTGATATATTCCTAATAGTAATAGATATATGCTTTGTTTTGGTTTCTAACTTCTAACTTCTATTATTATTAGGATTATTAGTTTATTATTATTTAATTAAATTTTGAGGCTTTTTTCCCTTCTACTATTATATACTCATGTTAGATTATGTCTAGGGGTGAGCATTCGGTGGTTCGGGTCTGACCCAAACCAAATTCGGAAAACTCGGCCGAAATTCAAATTTTATTTCTTCTATAAATATAAGTGAACTAAACTAACATCTAACCCAAACCAAACCCAAATTGTATTTTATTTTTTTAATTTTTTTATGTACGTATTCAATCTTGTCCTGTTAAGTTTACATATGGTTAATCTTGTCTAATTAATTTTGAATTCTTGATTCAGTCCTGATCGGTGCGTAATGTATATATATTGACAAACATCCATAAACAACGCAACAAAAACAAAGTAATGAAATAAAGAGGAATATTCCCCTATTCATTATTAACATAAGTACTAATAATAAAAGATTTAAATATATAATATATTTAAAAATTGTACCCTATCACTGGTACAGATTAGCCGTAGACATGTCGAGAGTGCCCACATTGGACCCATTGGATATGAGAGCGTTTATGGTTAAAACAATAGGTCACAAAATTACTCTAAGGGAAAAAAACAAAGGAAGTGTTCCAACAACTAATTAGCTACCAATTAAGTTCAATCGATCGGCGAGTTGAGAAGGCCGTGCGTGCGTGCTACTGTGCCGCAGCCTCCGGCAGTGGCGTCGGTGTCGGGTTCCTGCAGGCGGGGCACGTGGCATTAATCTTCAGCCACGGATCAATGCAGCTCCGGTGGAACACGTGGCAGCACTCCGGCAGCACCCGCACCGCCTCGACGCCGTTGTAGTCGGCCAAGCAGATGGCGCAGCTAGAGGCGGCGGCGGCATCCTTGAGCTGGTGGAAGGTGCATTGGGGGAGGGCATCGCGTTGGATAATAATTTGTATAGGCGGCACCACAGCGGAATCGACGACGGCAGGACCGGCGATGGCAGAGGGGGAACGGGCGTCGGTTTCCGTCTTGGGGGGGTTGCAGATGCAGTTGAGTAGGATGATGACGAAGCAGAAGAAGAAGAAGAAGAATACGACGGCGGGTCCGTTGGTTTGGGTGTTTTGGGGAGATTGATCGTAGTCGGGTGAAATTGCGTTATCCATGTTCATTCACTTCTCTCTCTCTCTCTCTAGATCTCACATATATACACACACATATAAGGCCTAAGGGAGGTGGGAAAAGCCGAATCAAGTCGATTTAGGGTTGGTTTGTGTTTCCATTTAGGTTTAGGATTCAACTCCTTTGTCTAATACTCCTCTGTCACACTGATAAAGAGACATTTTCCTTTTCGAGACGTTCCAATATAGGGACATTTCCTATTAATATAATATAGAAAATTATAACCAAATAAAATTCAGACACATCACTTTAACACACTTTAACACACTATTATCTTAATTCCCTTGCGAGCCGAAAATAACGGTCCCTTAGTCAGGGTGACAGAGGGAGTAGAAGGTTATACATATTTGTCTTCAGATGAAATTCTCTATTCCAATTGAAATATAGAACATCCTAATAGAAAGATATGAACAATTAAAGTGGGACAGAGTATTACATTATTATTGTTACATTACTATGGTAATTAAATATCGTTATTATTATATTAATATTACTAGTTATTCACCCACACGATGTGTGGGAACATATGAAAATATATTTTAGGTTTTGTGTTCCAGTTTTTTTAATTTTTCTTTTTCTCTCTTTTCTTTCTCCTTTTATTAGCTAATATTTGTTGCATCCGATGCTGACTATCTATATAGGGATTTATGTTAGTTTCATCTTGACCTAGTACTCCGTCCACCCCTTTAGATGTTACGTATTCATTTTTGGTACATCTCACGGTAGATGTTACCTTTCCTTATTTGATAAAAAAATTACTATAAAGGAAAAACACTTTTGCACATGCACTTTTCACTTTAACATACAAATCCACCCTTTCTTAATTCTTGTGCCCAAAAGAAATGTAACGTCTATAAAGGGACGGAGGGAGTATTTCTCCATCCACAATATGAAAAAATGATGTGAACATTGATTTTTTTTTTTCGTGAAATTATAAATTTATAATAAAAAAAATAGTTTGAAAGTAGGAAATATATCTAAACGAATAGTGGACATTTTTTTAATATATGTGAGGTATAAGATATAATTACCTTTAGACACGTAATAACATAAATATTGAATAAACTTAAAGTCGTCATATTGGTTAAATTGCTAAAATTACGAAATTGTCATAAATTATACTTTTGTAACGTTTACTATTAATTAGTCGACTAAAAATATTCATGTACAATAATGATATAACATTTAAATACACGATTTATAAAAATAGTTGATAAACAAATTATATAACTAAATAATTATTAATATTCAAAATTGTTAACATAAATTAAATTAAATACATGTAATTAACGAACTAAAAATTCTAAAAATAACCACGGGCTTACTATTATATATTACTAGCTCTTTGCTTTTATTGGTACAAATTGCATTTTCTTGCAAAGGTACAACACTCTCATGCACCTCATCTCATTTATATGAACCCTTATTGAAGTTAATTATCTTATGTTGGAAAGTATGTTGGAAATTTACTTTGTCTGAATGCAATAACCAAATTAGCGAAAGTTTCTTGCCGCAAAAAGTTCACTTTGTCATTAAACTTACTAACTTAGACATCTAAGGGAGGAAGGAATAGACTATTCACAAATACATCTAAGTAAGGAGGGAATTGACTACCCAAATATTCGCTTCATGTCATCCCACAAAAATATACCTATTAACTTTTGTTATCGGCCCGTCTCACCCGATTACGTTTCCTTTTTTTAGCATTATACTCCAACAGAACCATTTAATCTTTACACTCAATGATATCAACTTATTTATGAAATTATGTAATCAATGCAGAGTTTCACTCCAGTTGAGAGACAATGAGTAAAACAGATTCATGAACTGAAACGGAAAAAACACAAGCACATGTTAACCTAGTTCGGTGATCAACACATCTACGTCTGGGGGGATTTCTCCCAAAGTAACAATCACTATCGTGAGTTTCAAAGGTACATGTATATAGAACAATAGTCACCACTAATTGTTCACTCCTCACTCGTCTACGTTCGATAAAATTTTGCAATAAAAATTACAAAAATATTAAAATAATAAAAGACGGATCACACCCCATGAAAACATGCAATATTCATTAATTATTATTTTACACTCATCTTTCACATCGTAAATTATTTTGTTGAACTAATTTTATTTCTTGCACGAATGCATTAAAAGATGTGGTAGATGTTCATGTAACTCACGGCTACCTAAACAACAGGTTCAAATATCAAACCTAAAATACGTTCCTCCATCTCTTGATTGCTGATTCCGTGCCCATCTCCATGTTGGTACATGTATTGCGCCTGTCTCCCAAGATCGGCTGCGCTTCTCATAAAATTCTCAGAAAACGCTAGACGTTCTTTAAACCTTTCTTCGTTTGAATCTTTCCATGTTTCTCTTATCATAAACCTCACATGCTCTTGAGCCTCCTCCATCGAAGCACCCGTATCATTCATGTAGCACTCTACTGCTTTCGGCACATCGCCTCGCCTCATCTCAAACTAATTAAACAAATTTAGTACAAAAATAAAAATTAAGAAAACGAAGGCCCATAAATATATACTTCATTTGTGCCATTGATATGGGGATAAGTTCACCTCGCCTCATTTCAAACTAATTAAAAAAAATTAGTAGAAAAATAAAAATTAAGAAAACGAAGGCCCGTAAATATATACTTCTTCCCTCCCATTGATATAGGGATAAGTTCCATTTCCGTTCGTCCACTAATATAGGGATATTACCTAAAACAACAAAACTTTAACCCACTAAAATCCATTCACACTACTTTATCTAATACGATAACTCTCGTCTTAATTTTCGTGCCGAAAAATAGTTATCCCTACATACGTGAGTATATATTTTACATATATTCGAGGAAATGTGTCATGTGTCATGTGTCATATTAGTCGGGACGGAGGGAATACTAACCTGTGAGGTTCCAAGATCATCGGCGAGGCGTAAAACCATGGCAGAGCAACGAATGACATTGTGATAAAGACGCAACTTCTCGGCGGCCTCCTTCTCGATTGGATTTGTGATGAGAAAGAATACACATGATAATATTGTATGAGCTGATATCGAAATCCATGAAACTTCGATATATTCCTCCAGTGTTGGTGTATACCCAGTATAGTACCACTCGGCCTCTTTTGCATATGCTTCGCACAAATCCGCCCACTGCCAAATATTATTAAACTTTCAATTTAATTATGTGAAAATACTAGTATATTTTAGTGATTTGAGGTTTTTTCTTCTATTCACAAAAGAGAGTGATGTTTTTGCTATTTTGGTCCATCCATAAACAGTGTGGTGTTTCAATTATAGTTTCCAGTCCGATCCCGTCTATATTTTAAACCTCTCTTTTCTCCTTGTAACTATTTTTAGGGGGCCTTAATCCATGTATTAAAAAATTACGACGCAATCTACTACTTTTTCATTAAATCGTGTACACGGGGAGAGTAGTAAGTAGTGTTACCGATTTCCTTAAATCTTGAATGATGAGAATGCCTTGTTCCTTTAGAACATGGTAGGCCATCTCGTCGATGAAGCTGTCGAGCGCCAGATAACATATTTGCATATACTCAGGGAGTTGGTCTAAGGCTTCGGTATCCCATCTAAGGCATTATAAGTTAATCATTTAGGAACCGATCTGAACTATTGATTTACGGTTCCTAGTATAGTATATAAAATGCATAATTGTATATATTTGGTGGGCCCTACCTTTGAATGATGTCATTGAAAAGTTGGGTTTCTTCCAAGGTGCCATAGACATCAAATATATCATCAATTACTGTGATTAAAATGAATAGCTTGGTTGTCATAATTCTTGGATATCCATATTGAGGCTCAAACAACAACCCCACATTCCATATGTAGTTCTCCACCACCCTATCTCTCGCAAATGGGAGTTTTTCAGCCAACTTTGATTCCTCCCACCATCTATACATACACAAAAATATTTATGATAAGCAAAAATAATACATCATTTGTCTCATATGTTTTTAAAGAATGAAATTAAGAAAGACTTAATTAGTTGTGAGTTATATGAATTAGTTAATACATCATAGTTAAATTTTAGTTATAAATTTTATTTAAAAGTCGAATGTATTTTTTATTGAATTACTAAGTTTGCTAAATTATTAATTTAATTTTTGCTTTATCCAAATAATCACGAAAGAAATAGATATAAATCATTGAATAGACTAAATATTTTGATTTTAGGAAATGTTTATAAATGGGACGGACCGACATCGTACTCATACCTTGAAGGCTTGAACAATGGGATAAATGGAATATTTAATTACTAGACATACGTAGTAGTCACCTTGAGACATGCTTAAGTTCTTCTTGGTGTGTTGCTTGAACAATATTGAAGTCCAATTTAGCAAGCTCAAGAAGAACAAGATTAATATCCAATCTCTTGGTACAAGCATCTATGAACCATCTCGCATTAGGCCTTTGAACACTCCAGTGAAGAGGTAACCCTAGCGAATGTCGCACCAAAATCGACATATATTCATCCGTTATTCCACCATCATCAAGCTTATGTTGCAGAAGATCTGTCGAGAATATCCTCGCCTGCTCCAGAGTATCTTCACCGTGTGTCAAAAGGAATGAAGCTTCGTATAACTCGAGCAATCCCTTTGTATCTACACCTAACTTTGCATCGAAGCCTCCCTCCTCATTCTTGAAACAATCAAACACATCTGCCATAAGTAGGGTTTAATTAGAATTTAACATGTTTTGTATTTTGATTCAGAGAAAAGAAAATAAGGATTTGTCATAAGTGACATAAGCACCTTGAGAAACTTTAAAGCCATGTTGTCTAAGAAGTCTGAAGGAAAGAGACGTCGAATAAAGATCCATTTCCTCCGTTTCTAAATTCTTACAATATTTCCCATCTAAATAAACGGAACTCAAGATTTGACGAATTTCATCCCCGAAATGATAGGATACCCCCAACCTCTGAAGATCATCGATCAACTCCAACTGTCGAAACCAATTCGATTCTTGCTCCATCAACTTCTTCACTTGCACAACTAACTCAGAAGCCCTTGTCGTGTATTTGTCTCCCTGTACAATATGTGTGTGTAAAGTAATCAGTACACAATACTCCATACGTCCCATTTTATTTAGCTTATTTTACATTTGGGTATATCCCATTATTTTAGCCGATCCCTCCGTCTCATTGAAAAGGAAACATTTTTTTTTTTTGGCATGAAGTTTAAGGAGGGAGTGTTTAATAATTTGAGTGTTCAATAATTAAAGTAGGGATTTTATGTTTTTTAAAATATATCATTATAGATCCATGAGAATATATTGATGATGTATCCTAAATGAAAAATAACATAAATACCTTTAATTTGAAATAAAAATTGTAAAATTTGAAGAACAAATGAGAAAGTTATGATAATTTAAAATATTTTAATTCAAATTTGATTGAGATACATGCATAATTAAGTGTAGACTTGAGTGGATAAACATGTCATTTTAGGTCAAACGGCCCAAAAAATGGAAAATGTTTACTTTTTGGTGGGACAGAAAGAATACACTCCATCTATCCCATCGATAAAGGGACATTTTCCTTTTCGGGACGTCCCACTGATATAGGGACATTTTTCAAAATAGAAAATTTTTAATCTAATAAAATTCAGACACATCACTTTAACCCACTACCTTTTACTTTAACACACTATCATCACCTCGTCTTAATTCCCTTTGCCGAAGAAAAATGTCTCTTTCTTAATGGGACGAAGGAGTATATATTAAAAAAAAAAAAAAAAAAAAAATCCATTTATAATGCCTTTTTTGCCTAGGGTCCCCCAAAGAAGAATTAGACCAGCTTATATGGAACAGATAGAGTATCTATAAAATAAACACATTGTGTGCTTCTGTTCGTCTAAAAAAAGAAGATAATAACATTGGAACGAAAACACACACTCATACTAATGTACCTTGTATACACTATTGAGCGACTGAATACGGTCGAAACTCCAAACGGTAGGCTTGTAATTTCCCGATCGTCGCGTGGAGTTGGCTTCATCGGTACAAGGAACGGTATGAGTAGCAGCGAGTCCGAGGGAGGAAGACTGCAACGTGCATGAAAGGGGAGAAGGTAGTCGCAGTTTTTGATATTTCTTATCAGAAAAATTGATGGGTTTGATGGGAATAGGCATACCAAGCGTAATGGTAGACATGTTTTTTTGAGTTTGGTGAAGTTAGTTGTTACAATATATGTGTATATATAAGTGAAAAAAACTTTATTTGAATGCTCAAAGCTTGTGTAGCTGATTTCTAGGTTTGTTGCATAAATGGTGAGTGAGTGGTTGCTAATCTTCTAGGCCCCACAACCTCGAGCTAATCAATTATGGAAGATTTGAATACGAGGCATTTTGTTCTCAAGAATTAACCTTTATTTCTAAACCACACACACAACACACGAGTTATATTTGGAAAAGATTGTGCCAATGGTTAGTGGGTGGTGCTCTGTAAAGCCGATGCTACACCCGACTCTTAAAAAGTTGAATGTGAGTGATATCAAATTAATTATCAGTGCCGGAAGACTACTATGTGTGAATGTGCTAGCACACTACTATGTGTGAATGTGCTAGGTGAAGTATTTTAACATCAACTTTACCATAGTACTCCCTCCGTCTAGCTTATAGTGAGTTATTTTTCTTTTTGGATGATCAGTTTATCTTCATCTATTTCCGGTAGAAATAATTGTAGCCAGATTAGTAAATAATTATGAACTTGTCATCTTCAATATTCTGTTTTCTAAAAAAAATAAAAAAATTAACTCTATACTTTTAACGTGGACCCCTTACTTTTCATTTTTAATATTTTAATTTCATATTCGTAAATCAATAAAACTATTGAAGCGGGCTGGAGGGTATATTGGAATTGGGTCCACACTTAACCCTAAATATATGTATTAGGTTTTCATTGGAATTAAATATATGTACGTATTACATGTATTAGGTTTTCATTAGAATTAAATATTGAAAGATACATAAGAGTATATCTATTCGACTCTACATGAGCCATGAATTTATGTGGCAAGTAATGGAAGAAGAATAAGAACATGTACGTACCATGGTGAGAGGTACTAGTCTAGTCGAAGAAATAAGCACTTAGCTCTTATATTTTATTCACATTAATTGCATTAATTTGAGAAGCACCTTGATCTAGCCAGCAATTAATTAAGTTTTTTTTAAAAGCATTTAACAGTAAATTTAAAGGTCGTGTCACGAAGGATTTGAAGTTAGGGACCTTTTGACCCTGATACTCAACTCTATCACTAAATCAACACACGCACATCTAAAGGAAGCAATTGACCATTTGAAGAAAAATAAAACAGACTTAAGAGGCGCATATATACAACGAGCTCATCTGAATTAATATTAAGGCTATGTACTAGTTATAAAACTAATAATTTTTTAATGTATGAAATCTATATTTTTGTTTTTAATTTTGAGAGTGAAAAGAAGCAGTATTGATTATTTCTAGACGTTTTCAATAATCTACTCTGTTTATTCATGATTTTTGGACCGAAAAATTCGTACAGAGACTACTGTATTTTGATGATATATATATATTTTCTTAGTATATTAAAGTGGGTAAAGTATAGGTTGCGTTCTCTTTTATGAGAAAGAAAAGGAGAGAAAAGAGAAAATTACTCTATAAATTCCACCCTTTTTCTCACCTTTTCTCACATTTTATAAATGAGGGGGGATTTTACTCCTTAAATTGGAGATAATATTTACAACACCAAATTGAATAGATAATATTTTCACTCCATTGTAGTACAAATGAAGGGGAAAAAATAGAAAATGTGAGAAAAGGTGAGGAAAATGGTGGGATTTATAGGTTGAATTTCTCTTTTCTCTCAATTTTCTTTCGCATTAAAGAGAACGCAACCTTAAAGTAAAATAGTTATAGGCTCATATAATATTTTTAATCGCATTTAAAAGTGATAAAATATAAAGTACTAAAGGTGGGGCATGTTACCAAAAAAGGAAAGAGTCTAAAGATTAGGTACCTCCCCGACTTAGGGGGTGTTTGGCTAAGCTTATTTTGAGGAGCTTATAAGCTCTAAATGCTTATAAGATGTTTCAAGAGCTTATAAGCTCTTAGATTTAAGATCTTATAAGATTTCCAAGTGTTTGGATAAAAGAGCTTATAAGCTCTAAATAAATCAAAATCTGAAAATTAAAATATATATATATATATATATATATATATATTTGGATTTTATTATTTTCTACAATCAAATGAAAGTGTTTATAATAGAAATATAAAAATAATATAAAGTTATACAATGAAAGAATCAAATTTTGAAAAAATAAGTTGGGGTGGGGGAGCTTATTTTTTGGAGTGCTTATAAGCACTTAGAGCTTATTTTGGGAGCTTATTTTGCCAAACACATTTAGAGTGCTTATAAGCTCTCAACCGCTTATAAGCAACTTAAAGTAGCTTATAAGCTTAGCCAAACACCTTCTTAGTATTTCCTCCATCTCATTTAAATCATTTTACTTTCCTAATACAGTCATTTCACATGAATTGTCATGTTTTCTAAAATAGAAAGAATTAATTCTTACTTTTCACATTGCGCCTAAAGTTTCGTACGGTAAACAAACGAGATGATTGTATACTGAAACGGGTGAAGTAATATATGAAATCTAAAAATTGTGAACGGATGGAGTATAATATTGCTCGTAGCTCTGAAAAATATTTGAGGCTGCTTGTAGCTCGGCCCGAAAAACAACAGCTAGCGTTGATAAATAGGTAATTAATTAGTACTACTAATTTATAGATGAAATGAGGAGACAAAGGTGTTTAAAAAAATTGCTGTAGCGTTGCATGGAATGAAAGTAATCATGAGAGAAAGAGTCAAATTGCACTGCTAAATGGAAGTTTGCGTTTCTCATTAATTAGTTCAGAAAGGGAAGCATGCATAATAGGAGCCTCGCTATATATCTATATCTATATACTATATAATAGTAGTGTCGTACTATTTATAGAATGTTAATGTTCATTTATTAGAAGCATTTATATCAACAATAATTATTATTAATATCATATATAATAATAATATGTATATTGATGTATATTAAAATTTGAAATTAATAATATTATAATACATCATAACTGCATTTAATACAAATAAATTTGATGTTACAAATACATAAATCGTGACATATAATTAAATTCTTTCTATTTATATTAATTTTGTGCCTACATAATGTAAAAAGGAACGCTCCCTGCAGTGCTAAAGTTTTACTTTTTTTAGATAGGTTATAGTGTATATTTTAACCTTTTTAATTTATTCATTAATAGTATGTCACGACATCAGTGGGCACATTAAGAGTGTCCACGGTGGGTAGGGCATCATTCCTCATAATGTAGAATACCACAACTAAATCATTCACACAGTAACTATTTTTGTACCATTTAGTACATTTTTTGTCCAAATTTAATAACGTGACTATGTTTATAAATAAGGTTTAAGATTAATTTTTTAGATTGCCATCAACATTGTGAATATCTTTCATTTAATATGCATTACTTTGTTTTTATTTTGATAGGTCATGTACTTAACGAATATCGTATACATTAAAACAACATAGATTTTACAACGGTAATTAAAAACCATTGTCTATGAGCGCTTCTTTTCGCGCAAAGACAAACAACGATTTTTTTGAAAACCGTTGTTGTATAGGTGTTGTTAAATCCAAATTTTGTTGTAGTGCAAGTAGGAGGAGCAAAGGGTATTTTTTCTTTTTCTTTTTTTTAAATAACCTACATAAAAATTATGGAAGATTTGAATACGAGGCATTTTGTTCTCAAGCATTAACCTTTATTTCTAAACCACACACACAACACACGAGTTATATTTGGAAAAGATTGTGCCAATGGTTAGTGGGTGGTGCTCTGTAAAGCCGATGCTACACCCGACTCTTAAAAAATTGAATGTGAGTGATATCAAATTAATTATCAGTGCCGGAAGACTACTATGTGTGAATGTGCTAGCACACTACTATGTGTGAATGTGCTAGGTGAAGTATTTTAACATCAACTTTACCATAGTACTCCCTCCGTCTAGCTTATAGTGAGTTATTTTTCTTTTTGGATGATCAGTTTATCTTCATCTATTTCCGGTAGAAATAATTGTAGCCAGATTAGTAAATAATTATGAACTTGTCATCTTCAATATTCTGTTTTCTAAAAAAAATTAAAAAAAAAAAATTAACTCTATACTTTTAACGTGGACCCCTTACTTTTCATTTTTAATATTTTAATTTCATATTCGTAAATCAATAAAACTATTGAAGTGGGCTGGAGGGTATATTGGAATTGGGTCCACACTTAACCCTAAATATATGTATTAGGTTTTCATCGAAATTAAATATATGTACTTATTGCATGTATTAGGTTTTCATTAGAATTAAATATTGAAAGATACATAAGAGTATATCTATTCGACTCTACATGAGCCATGAATTTATGTGGCAAGTAATGGAAGAAGAATAAGAACATGTACGTACCATGGTGAGAGGTACTAGTCTAGTCGAAGAAATAAGCACTTAGCTCTTATATTTTATTCACATTAATTGCATCAATTTGAGAAGCACCTTGATCTAGCTAGCAATTAATTAAGTTTTTTTTAAAGCATTTAACAGTAAATTTAAAGGTCGTGTCACGAAGGATTTGAAGTTAGGGACCTTTTGACCCTGATACTCAACTCTATCACTAAATCAACACATGCACATCTAAAGGAAGTAATTGACCATTTGAAGAAAAATAAAACAGACTTAAGAGGCGCATATATACAACGAGCTCATCTGAATTAATATTAAGGCTATGTACTAGTTATAAAACTAATAATTTTTTAATGTATGAAATCTATATTTTTGTTTTTAATTTTGAGAGTGAAAAGAAGCAGTATTGATCAATTCTAGACGTTTTCAATAATCTACTCTGTTTATTCATGATTTTTGGACCGAAAAATTCGTACAGAGACTACTGTATTTTGATGATATATATATTTTCTTAGTATATTAAAGTGGGTAAAGTGTAGGTTGCGTTCTCTTTTATGAGAAAGAAAAGGAGAGAAAAGAGAAAATTACTCTATAAATTACACCCCTTTTCTCACCTTTTCTCACATTTTATAAATGAGGGGGGATTTTACTCCTTAAATTGGAGATAATATTTACAACACCAAATTGAAGAGATAATATTTTCTCTCCATTGTAGTACAAATGAAGGGGAAAAAATAGAAAATGTGAGAAAAGGTGAGGAAAAGGGTGGGATTTATAGGGTGAATTTCTCTTTTCTCTCATTTTTCTTTCGCATTAAAGAGAACGCAACCTTAAAGTAAAATAGTTATAGGCTCATATAATATTTTTAATCGCATTTAAAAGTGATAAAATATAAAGTACTAAAGGTGGGGCATGTTACCAAAAAAGGAAAGAGTCTAAAGATTAGGTACCTCCCCGACTTAGGGGGTGTTTGGCTAAGCTTATTTTGAGGAGCTTATAAGCACTAAATGCTTATAAGATGTTTCAAGAGCTTATAAGCTCTTAGATTTAAGATCTTATAAGCTCTAAATAAATCAAAATCTGAAAATTAAAAAAAATTTTTTTTTTTTTTTTTTGGATTTTATTATTTTCTACAATCAAATGAAAGTGTTTATAATAGAAATATAAAAATAATATAAAGTTATACAATGAAAGAATCAAATTTTGAAAAAATAAGTTGGGGTGGGGGAGCTTATTTTTTGGAGTGCTTATAAGCACTTAGAGCTTATTTTAGGAGCTTATTTTGTCAAACACATTTAGAGTGCTTATAAGCTCTCAACCGCTTATAAGCAACTTAAAGTAGCTTATAAGCTTAGCCAAACACCCTCTTAGTATTTCCTCCATCTCATTTAAATCATTTTACTTTCCTAATACAGTCATTTCACATGAATTGTCATGTTTTCTAAAATAGAAAGAATTAATTCTTACTTTTCACATTGCGCCTAAAGTTTCGTACGGTAAACAAACGAGATGATTGTATACTGAAACGGGTGAAGTAATATATGAAATCTAAAAATCGTGAACGGATGGAGTATAATATTGCTCGTAGCTCTGAAAAATATTTGAGGCTGCTTGTAGCTCGGCCCGAAAAACAACAGCTAGCGTTGATAAATATGTAATTAATTAGTACTACTAATTTATAGATGAAATGACGAGACGAAGGTGTTTAAAAAAAAACTACTTATGTACTCGTGCGATGCACGGGGCTAACTAAATGTGTTTATTATAATGTTTTGATCATAATATCTCTAAAAATATGAAATTTATATTCATTTGTATATATATATTTTTTTAATTTCAATATAATGAATTTTTTGATGCATATTATTTCCTTAATATGAACGTAAGTCATAATTCAATTGATTTAATTTTTTAAAAAAATTTTTTATAAACAGAACAAATATCAAACGTAATATAACAAATATATTTTTAAATATCCAAATAAAATAAAATCTCAAATATGAATTCTTATATTCATAAATTATGAAAGACTTCCTTATATACTACGTTCGTAGTACTTGTGTTGTTGCTATCTTTGTCGCATATCAATATCTTGAGTCCACTACGACTTCGTGCCCTTGAAACAGCAACATAAAGTTGGCCATGAGAAAACACTGGTTTTTTAAGAAAAAGACCAACATGTGAGAGGGATTGGCCTTAACTTTTATTGATCGTCATAGCATACGAAACAATAAGTATTTTCTTCGTTCAAACTTAAATGGCATACGCTGATCATATGAAGTATAAGTCATTCTCGGAATGAACACTTTTTGGCCAGAATTATCCCCAGTTAAAATCTTAGCCTCTAAGACATGATTGCCCAATCTCGTGACCATCAAGCGCGTACCATTGCACAAACTCATAGAATGGTCGATATTTCTTAGCAAAATAACTGGAGTGCCAACCTTTAGATTAAGCTTGTGATTCAGCATTCTTGAACATTTCAAATCATTTAAATATTCAAGTGTGTTGATATCTCATATAACATCGAGCACCCCATCTGATTTGCATGGTTTGTCTGAACTTAAATATTCTTTGCTCTCAATGTTATTCATGGAAATCATATACTGATTCTCCGAATTGACTACATCTAGGGTCGGTGCGAGTTCCGCTCTATCTTGAAGAAAAGACAAATCATCGAGTGTGCCTACCGATGATGGATATGTTTCATTAACAATTGCTTCAATTGGATCCCCGGAGAATTTTAACAGTATGTCATCGGGGATATCAATAATTGCATGCCTGTCATTAGCTCCACCAAGAATTCCATCTCCTATTGCTGCCACCCAATCAGAGAACTTTTGTAATTCCGTTGACTCACTTTTCAGAAGTCACTGTGTGGAGCCTCATGTTTTTTGTCAGTCTCAGAACTTGCACATCCTTCCAAATATAAGAAGAGTTGATACTTGCATTCACGACTTATTGTCTGGTTCCCTTCGGTTTAACGGGCAATATTTGTCTGAAATTACCCCCAAATACAATTGTTTTACCTCCAAATGGAGATTGAGATCCTAAAACACTTTTGAACAGCATTAAATCTCTCAATGTTCTGTCCAGTGCTTCAAAACAATGTTTGTGCATAATTGGTGCCTCATCCCATATTATGAGCTTGCTTTGAATAAGCAGTTCAGCCAATGGAGTTCCTTGTTTGATGTTGCACACTGAATCTTCGTTTAGATCCACGGGAATAGAGAAACGAGAATGTGCGGTCCTTCCACCTGGCAACAATAAAGATGTTATGCCACTCGAGGCTACATTTAATACAATGTCACCTTTTGATCTAATCGTCGTAGATAATGCCTTCCAAACAAATGTTTTTCCTGTCCCACCATATCCATACACTAAGAAAACACCATCTGCGCTAAACGCTATAGATTACCTTATCGTAAACATGACGTTGTTCTTCCGTCAGATGTGTCATTAATGAAGCATGTTCTATTGCCAAATCTGATCGATTATATCGCATCTCATCATTTATCAAAGTATTGCATGACTGGACTAAATACTCGGTATAGGGATATGGCATCTCACTAAAATCATGAAGACTACGGCCAATTTTGCGGAGTAACTTTTCCAACTCTGCATAACTTTTCAACTGCTCTTCAAATGAAGATCTGCATTTGATGAAATTTCATTCATGTACAAATTTTATATATTATTGATTTAAACCACATCAATCGAAAACGTACCTGGTTGGTGTAGACGCTTCCGCTGCATGTACAGAATATCATTCGAAAGATATTTCTAGCATTTCCCCAAACAGTCTCCGGTTTGTTCATAGATTTGGTAAACAATAAATTCGCAAACAATTGTCTCAACGAATGTCCTGAACCCCACTGACTTGCCTCTGTTATACCATCAATATACTCTTTATCATCGTCCAATAAACCATATGCATAACATGCATTCGAAATGAATAATATTGTACACCACGTACGCATCTTATATCTTCGTAGCATGTCGGTCCACGTACAATATTCAAAAGCAATCTGAAATAGTATATCTCACCACTTCCAGGATGTATGTAGAAAATCCTCCCTATTGAAAATCCTTGCTTTCTGGGTTTCCACTCTCGAATATCATGTTTCCATACTGTTGGGAATTGTTAAGGACAATATGTTAAGGGGGAACTCATATGGGACACTTTGAAGTGAGTGAATATGTTTTGATTTGATCCCAAAACCCCTAAGTGTCCTATTCCCAAGCGACCCAATTTGATATAGAAAATAGGTTAGAAATTTTTCTAAGCCTATACTGTTAGGATGGCTTTGTTTTTGCTTTAGTCACTTAGGTTTTAGATTGCAGAAAATTCAAGTGAAGGCCACTCGCTTGAGTGTGTTTTCCAATCGAAGCAAGTCTACCCAGCCAAAGTGAAGCGTGCTGATGAATAGCGAAGCGAAGCGAGCGCAACAGTAGATGCGAAGCAAGTCTGCCAAAGCGAAGCGAAGCGAGCGCTACAGTAAAAAGCCAAAGCGAGTCAACGCGGGTCAACAAATACTAAAGCACCTACTCGGGAAATTTACTTTCCAAGTACCCGCTACAGTATAACCTTGAAGCGACTCGATTTGAAGCGGACGCTACATTTCTAAAGCAAAGCGAGCTCCTACCTAACAGAAAACGACAGCCCGATTCCCGCTCCTATTTTGAACTCCAGTCAACTAAAGATCGTCGCATTAATTGCGAGATCTCCACGTGTCGAATGAGGAGAGGAGCAGCGGAGTTGACTGCCAGGCCGACAAGGGCGCCACAACAGTACTGGCTCGCTCCAGTTACTGTTAAGTTTGTAATTTAGCCATTTTCGGCAAAGTGACAAAACTGGCGCACCTGCAAAAGCACTACCTGCGCAAGTACTGTCGAGAGGAGGAGGGACAAGGCCACCTACCAAGCAACGGATCTCGGCCAAACCTCCGCCTATAAATAGTGAAGGATGAAGACGAAGAGAAGTAGAACACTACTTGAGCATTGAGCGCCTACTGCAAACAAACACTCCCAGCCTTTGAGCATTTCATCGAGTCTTTGTTTCCAAGTGTTCTCCGAGTTCCAGTTTCATCGGAACTCGTCTTCGCAACCTTCACACTCAGAATTCTAAGCCCATTTCAAAATCCCAGCTTAGAAGAAGAGTTCTAGCCATCTTTGCACTTGTTGTAAAGAACTCTTCAATAGTGTGTCTCTGTCGAAACAGAAAACCCTAACCCAAAGTTTTAGGTTTTGTGTGTTCGTCGTAAGGTTGTATTCGATCCAAGGTTCTACTTTCATCGATTGTAGAAACCTCGATCATAGAGTCTAGATCCAAGCTTACACTTTCATCGATTGTGAAGCTCGATCGAAGCTAGGTTGTAAGGAGAACCCGTAATCTCCCTGTCGTCGGACTGAAGCGAGTGAAGCTTCCAGTCCAGTTTTAGGTCTTGTGTGGTGAACCCGTAATCACTCAGTCTTCGTCAGATCCAAGCGAGTGAAGCTCGATCTTGACATAGGCTTTTGAAGAGCCCGTAATCTTCAAGTTCTTGAGTAAAGAGAACGAGTTGCCTAGTGCAATAAGTGGATGTAGGAGTTTCATCTCCGAACCACTATAAATCTTTGTGTCGTATCTCTAATCCTAATCTCTCTATTTGCTTACTGTTTGATTATCCATTGCACAAGCATTTAAACAAACACAAACTGAGATTTCAATTACTTAGGAAAGATTTAGCTCACCGAAATTCCGCATTAGAGTAAAGTCTCACTCTTGGTCAAGCTCTAAGCTTAGGTCAAGAGAGTTGCGAATACTGTCGATCTAGCTCTCGGCTAGGTCATAGTAGTTCAAGCGAGCACTTTACTTAATACTCTGAGTTTGAAGAAAAGAAGTTGAAAAACTTAAAAACACATAACCCCTCCCCCCCCCCCCCCCCCCCCCCCCACACACACGTGTTTTTCCTCTTACAAACCGGGACCAACACATACAAACTTTGTTGGAAATTCATAATACGTCAACTCACGTGCCTCTGGATACTTTATATTAGCTTCAAACCAAGCTAGGAACATGTTATGCCTGTGGAGGGTCGATTAACAATATCGCCAATTGTTGCATTCTTAGAGAATATTACGGGCTGCTCATTAGGTAAGTGAAAGCCTAATCGCTCAACAGGTGGTTGCTGAAATTGAATATCATAACCGAATGTCCTTCACGCTGCTTCACATTGTGAAATATATCTACAGTCGTAATACAAATCCACCTCATCCACAACTTTGCCTTGAGCTTCATCTTCACTGCCTTGACAGAATGTTGTCGTTACCCGATCGTTTCCTTTATTTACATACTTAGATAAGTACTTTATGGATGACAATTGGTTGCACCACTCAACATTGATATAAGCACATATATGTGGAACAACATATCCATTGTCTAGGTTGACACCACTCTTCCGAATCGAGCGTCCATTATCTCTTCTTTTATAGATACGATAATCGTCTTCATCAATGCTGGTGGTTTCAATGAACTTCTTTGGGAAATACTTTGTGCATTTACCTTCATCCATGCACGGTGCATCTTTTCTAGCAGTGCCGCATGGTCCATGCATCATGAATTCACGAACACAATTATAGTACGCCTCTTCCGTTGTCTGATCATGTATTTCAGCTGAAATAATGCGATCAATATCTTCCCCGGTCGGAAACTTGTTCCCAGGTGACAAAAATATAAGAATATGTGCATGTGGAAGACCTCTTTTTTCGAATTCAATGGTGTAAATGGCTGCAATATGAATAATACAAAACTACTTATAAGAATATAACAAAATAAATCATATAACATTAAATTTTAAATATATAAAATGGTTAATCGATAACTAAGAAACTTGAATTAGATTTACAGCATATACCTGTACGAACAGTACCAAATATTTTATTATGCCGAATATCTTTTATCAGTTGATCCAACTTCATTTTGAAAACACGACAAATAATGTCCGTTCTGTCTTCTGGCTTCAACCCACGAACTTCCAAATATCGAGTTATCTCGGGCCACTTAGGATTACATGTAAATGTTATAAACAAATCTGAAGGGAGGGAAGATTAATTAATTATAAAAACTTATCAATTACTCATAAATAAGGGACCATATTTTTTTTGAAATGGGGGACCATATTTATTTGAAACGATGTAAAGAATTTATCAATTACTCATAACTTACTGAATTTAATGTTAACATTTATTAGACATAAATAAATTATTATTTTGATTCTTTTAGAATTATTTCGAAATATTAAAAATTGTGCTTTACATAATATTAAAAATTGTATAGAAATTGTGATAATGTATTTATTCTTAGTTCCTACATGTACAATTCTATAATCTGTACTATATTTTATACAATTATTTTTTTTCCACTATTGTAATCGTATTACGTTTTACTCCTCCATTTCAACATATTAGTTCGTTTTAATATATATATATATATATATATATATATATATATATATATATATATATATATATAGAGTTAATATAATAAACTACCCCATATACTTTAGTAAAATCAATAGTAGGACATCCATTTAAAAAACTCAAATTCCTACCCAATTTTGATATGAAAGGACATAAATACCCTCACTTTTCTCTAAAACATTTTTTTCCCTCTTTTTTATTTTCGCGCTCTCAATCTCTCATTCTCCGTCTCTCGTTCTCTCTCTATTTCTCTCTCTAAACTTTATCACTCTCTTATATGTGAACGACGGCGGCGGTGGAGGAAGAAGCCAATGACGGTGGATTTGTTCGCAGTGGACGGCAGCGGCGGTGGAGGAAGAAGCGAACGTCGGCGAATCT
This sequence comes from Thymus mandschuricus, assembly GCA_029379335.1. Classification (NCBI taxonomy): domain Eukaryota; kingdom Viridiplantae; phylum Streptophyta; class Magnoliopsida; order Lamiales; family Lamiaceae; genus Thymus; species Thymus mandschuricus. Next base: position 24,514,564 of record CM057071.1, on the reverse strand, counting down.
ATTCGCGGTGGACGGCGGCAGAAATCGGAGGGGGTGAACGAGGGCGGACGCGTTCTGGGCGAAACACGACCCTACAACCCTAAATCGCCAGGTATATACACATCGATTACTTCGATTTTCTGCTTGAATTGAATCGATTAGGTTCCTTGATCTGATTTTCGCTGCGAAATTTCGAAAAGGGGAACGATGTTGGATCACAGTACAGATTGGGGATATAATACTACAACGAGAATCAAGCGAAATTGGCTCGGGAATCGCTTGGATCGAAGCAGAAGGAGGTGAAGAAGAAGATCGTGACTAAAATCGTTCTAGCAAAGAGACTCTACAGAGCAGAGGAGTATAACCAGCAGTATTTGGAGAAAGGAGGAAGAAACGGCTCCAAACAGCCTGCTGCTAAAGGCTGCAACGATCCCACCCGTTGCTACGGTTAATTCAATACTTCATCTTCTCTCAGTTTCCATTATAGATATGGATTATGAATTGTGATTTCCATTTGAAGGTGGAATTTGAGTAATTTGTTTGAATAATGTTTGATTTTTAGTGTTATAAATAGTGATTTGATCGACTATTTATTTATAATTCTTTTTTCTTCCAGTAATCTATATATTGTTTGTTTTTGTGCTTTTGATTAGGTGTTGGATAGTAGTATTTATTTGTTGTAATGGAATTGTATACATTAGGTGCGTGGTTGCAGAGGCGGTGGAGTTGGAGTTGAGGAAAGTACTTGCAGAAAATGCAGCTAGATATATTTGTTGTTATATGTTTCCGCTGCACATCTGGTAAGCGTATGGATTTGTGTTTTCGATGAGCTTGGTCTTCGTCATTACAATCATCTTAAATTTTGAGCTCTTAGATGATCCCATAAGAAAGCAAGATAGAGTTCTTAAGTGGTTCAGATGGAAGATCTTATGAGTTAACTCTTGAAACTCATAGATGCTAAGGAAAAATATTTCTTAGTCGATGTAGATACGAATTTCATAGTTCGTACCTCTTCTTCGTGACAAAATAAACCATTTTCCTTAAGAATATACATTATTAATCTAACGACTTGTTGATTTCGTACTTCCTTAACAATAGTTTTGTTACTAATTTTTTTATTTTTGTACCAACTTATAAGATAAAAAGTGAGTCTATTACATATTTAGAAAAGAAAGAATGTTTGCACTATTATCAAGTACAAATAACCACATTGATTTTCTTATCCAATATCCCAATATTTATGTATATTATGTTGTTTGTTGTGTAAATGACTCCATTTCCTTTATGCGACTGCTTTTACTCCGCGTATCGTCTCACGTTCTGATCCTGATATCACATTCCTTTTCCATGCCAATACTTGCAGGGTTGAAAGTAGAAGTTTTGATGAAAGGAGATTGGAGGTGTTTGCCCTTATAACTGAGAGATGCTGCACTCGGAATTTCAGTTATGATCTTCCAAGAGTGAGAGAACGAACATAGTGCCACCACTTTGGAGGGATGTATAGCATCTCCCCTTCCTCTAGTATGTAGTCCACGAAGTCCAAATAGGGTTTAGATTTTTTCGAATAGAGTTTAGATCAACCGAATAGGGTTTAGATTTCTCCAATAAATTTTAATATTCATCAACAAGGTTTAATTTTTAGTTGCAGAGTTTAATTCCTCAGTAGACTTTAGTACGAAGTGAATCTATTTCGTACCAATACATAGTTGCTTTAGTACGAAGTGAATCTTATTCGTACCAATACATAGTTGCTTTAGTACGAAGTGAATGTTATTCGTACCAATAACTGCATAATTGCATACTCAAATATGTATTTCGTAATTCTTATATATAACTGGTACGAATTCGTTATATTTCGTACCTCCTTAAAGTTATACGAATGTCACAGCTACAGTAGTCAGAAAAGAGATGAAAAAAAAAAAAAAAACCTTAAATTCGATAATTTGAAAATAAAATAAAAATTAAAAAAAGGAAAAATAATGAGAGAAGAGATACGTGGAAAAGGGAGAAGGAGGGGGAGGAGAGAAGAGTGGTGTTGACTAGTAAAAGTCAAAGTATGTTAGTAAGGGTATTTGTGTCCTTTCGCATCAAAAATGGGTATTTTTTGTGTTTTTTAAATGTGTGTCCTTAATTTGATTTTCTTATACCATATTGGGTATTTTATTTTCCCCCTCTATATATATATATATCACTATGTAACTAATTTATATTTAAAATTAATAAATCACTATCTAAAATTTAAAACCTTAAAATATTAATGAAATAAATGCACATAAATACTATTAATTAATGAACTAAAACATTCTCTCTATAAACTGAAATCCACAATCAATAAACTCAAAAAATAGATCCGGGCTTACTATTATATATAGTATTGATATAGATTTTCAATACTTAACACTCTCTTTTGTCGATAGTTTAATTATATAAGAGTTTCCATTAAAATGTTAAACGACGTGTGGTATATATATGGTATTGAAAATAAATCGATATGATAGAATAAAGATAATAATTAGTAGTAAGATATAATGTCCAAAAATATGAAGTGTATACTCTTTTGAGAGTAAAGATGTACTAAATATAAAATTTTCTAATCCCTTAATAGAATAGGGAGTTTTATTATTGTAGTTGGCAAAATTTGTATAATAGGCTCAAGCCCAATGACTCATATTTGATTGAACCGAATTCGGTTGCGCGTGAGTAGTCAGTCCAATTAGTTAAACGGTAGTTATTCCGCCCAACTAAATATCAAAAAGTTTTACATTCTATTGGGGTCAACTATATCCACAACCGGGACAACGAAGCGCAGCTCAGTTGGTTTGACGCTTCCCCTCCAGCTAATAGGTTGGGGGTTCAAGTCACATTAGGGCTAAATGGGGAAACATTATTGATACTCTTAAAAAAAAAAAAAAAAAAAAAAAAAACTATATCCACATCCGGCTAGGGGTTCACAGTCAGCCATTAGTTATGACTGATCTCCTCCAAATAAACAATCGGAGCAAATCCGTCGAGAGAAATCTCCCCACAATCTTAACGACTAGGTGTTGATAAGGATTGAAATGGAAAACCCTATTCGGATAAACCGTCATATATAAGCTACTGGCTACTAGGTCAAGACACATAATCTCACTCATTCACTTACGCACTTATAGCTCTCCACATGTAGGCAGTGGTGTTCAAATCTCAATCATACGGCGCCACCTACCTTAACCTCCACATCCTCTAAATTCATCACCATTGCAATATATTGGAATCCATATCATTTTTCACTTATTCATTTTTGTTTGTTTACTATTTTCGGCTACTGACTTGAGCATCGGAGATCCTTTGACTGACACCCTCACCGGTGTCAATCGAATGGCTCTTACATTCGTTATGATTGACAAATTGTTGTGCCCTGCCAGTTGATCCAATTCAACTGTACAATTACCCTCACAGTTATTATGAATAGATTTGATCAAACTAATAATGTACATAAAATTTCCTATCCCGATTGACGTGTATCACAATGATTCAAAAGCGATTTTTATTGAAAGAACCGATGAGAGAAAATTTGAGGAAACAGTTGAATCTCCTGCGCCTATAAGCTGTTCGACAAAATGCCAGGCTTAAGGGTGAAACCCGAACTTGTAATTTCTGCGCCTACAACCTGTTCGACAGAATGTCAGCTAGAAGAAATGAAAGGGAATTTAGGAATAGCTGCGCCGTGGGTATGACCACTACCCTGAAAACGATTTAGGCCGACCAAAGGTGTGTTAGTCCAACGAGCCAATCGTTTCCCAAGGTTTACACAACTAACAATCAATGCGAACACACTTCGCAGTAATTGGTTTGGAGACGAATAGAACAAGTGCTCAGATTTTAGGAAGAGGATGAATGAAGGCCAGAAAAACGAGAGCTATTTCGAAGCGTCTCTGCTGAACAATAAGGAGCAATATAAATAGGAGAAGAATCTAGCCGTTCCCCACGTAGCCACTCATCCACGTTCTGAACGTTGATGATTCTAGGAAAATTTTCAACTAGAATGGATAGGTTCTGAAAAATATACTGATATGATATCAGATAGAAGAACTGCTTCGAGTGAGTTCGGACTCCAGAAAAGAGAGAAAGATACAAGAGAGAAAAGTAGAACTAAACAATTTCATTCATAATCATCCTGCAAAATACAATCCTCTCTGCTATTTCTACTCTGCGATTACAGCTAGGGTTCCTACATTCTTGTCCCTCACGACATTGTAAATGGGCTGTCCTTGAATTGGGCCGGACTCATCCAATTTCTTGGGCTCATTTGACAATATTCCCTGGGCCTCTTTTTCTAGTTTAGAGAATGGAAGCTCATTCTCTGCAGCTGTAACATATACTTTTATAAAATATGCAACAGAAAAAGCGAAGTAAGTTTTTTAACTTTTATAAACGGAAATATAAATTACTTCCTACGTCTCATTGAAGAAGAAGATGATTTCACAGGGAAAAATACTTCAAAACTATATATGATGTATGTTATACTATTTAATATTAATTTTTTATGTGTTCGTATGCAATCCAGTTCGGTTAAATTTATCTATGGTTAATCTTGCCCTACTAATTTAATTTTAAATTCTTGGCTCCGTCCCTTGATGCATAACGTGTACAATTAAACAGCACAATTAAAACACGGTAATGAAAAAACAATGTCAAAAAAAAGTCTTGCAACAACTAATTAAATCGATCGCCGAGTGTATAAGGCCACGCGTGCTACTTCGGCGGCAGCGGCGTCGGGTTCCGGCAGTCGGGGCAGGTGGCGTGAATCCTCAGCCACACATCAATGCAGCTCCGGTGGAACACGTGGCAGCACTCCGGCATCACCCGCACCTCCTCGCCGCCCCTGTAGTCAGCCAGGCAGATGGTGCAGCTTGAGGCGGCGGCGGTGTCCTTGAGCTGGTGGAAGGTGAGGGCATCGCGTTGGATTACAACTTGTATGGGCGCTGCATCGCCGCCGGCACTGTCGTCGGCGGCGGCCGAGGGGGAAGCGTCGTCGTCGGCGGCCGAGGCGGAAGCTTCTTTGTCGGTTTCTGGTTTCGGCACGATCGGGCGGTCGCAGTAGCTGCAGCGGCTGCAGAGTAGCATGATGAAGATGAAGGCGAAGGCCCAGAGGCCCCAGGTGTCCCAGATGTATAAGAAGGCTGCGGCGGCGCCTCCGCTGTTATGGTTAGAGTGATGGCTGTCGGGTGAAATTGCGTTATCCGTATTCATTCACTTCTCTCTCTCCCTCTCTAGATCTCTCTCTAGAGATATATACACACATATAAGGCAGGCCGAAGGGAGATGGAAAAAGCCAAATCAAGTCGAATTAGGGTTGGTTTCTGTTTCCATTTAGGTTTAGGAGTCTAACTCCATTGTCTAATAGAGTGTTATATCATGTCCGGATGAAATCCTCTATCCCTACCGAAAAATTAGGCTGTGATTCAAAATTGTATTTTTTTTTTCCTTTTTATTTACTCTATTTTTTTATTTTTTTTTATTTTTTTATTGTAATCTGATGTAATCTAAATTAGTTTTATTTCTACACTAACTCACTAGTGGCAATTATTGTTTATCAAAAAATAATTCAATATTTTTAATTCATGAAATGAAATTAAATAGTAGTACTATTCAATGCTTTCTTATATAACTAGAGGAGATTACGTGCGATTCAGGTATAATCTTGTTGGATAAGATTCACATATAATCTTGTTGGATATGTAATGACTATTTTTAACGTTATTAGTATATTGTAAATATCAATAGACTTAAAGATAAATTAAAAAATAATTAAAGTTGAATATAAATTCAAATATATCTGAAATTAATATTCTAATAATAATATTAATGTTCTAATGATTTATTTTAATTGTAAGGGCAAGATAGGCAAATCAAAATTTGCAAACAATACACTTTTTATAATATAAATACAAATAAATAATAAGTATTGATATAGATAGATAGATATAGATATAGTACGTATTATTTACAAAAGACGTAACGCCGATAAAATTTTAAAAAATTATGATAAATTTATATCATAAAAATAACCCTACTAAATTTTTAAGCTTATACAATAGAAGTAAAACCCTAACTAATGAAAAAGTATGGACAGTTTCACAATAATTAACTGCAAAAATTATTGAAAGGCAAGAGGAGGAGGTTGTGCCACTGCAACAGGCGGCGCCGGCAGCGTCGAGTGGCGGCAGAGGGGACACGTGGAATGAATCCTCAGCCACGGATCAATGCAGCTCCGGTGGAATACGTGGCGGCACTCCGGTAGCAGCCGCACCGCTGCGCCGTCCGTGTACTCACCAAGGCAGACAGCGCAGCAGTCGGAGGCAGCAGCAGCGGCGGCGAGGCAGTTTCGTTGGATGACGACCTGGTCGCCTCGTTGGATGACGACCTGGACCTGGAGCTGGACAGATGCGCCGCCGTGGTCTTGGCGGAGGGCAGAGGGGAATTCCAACCGCGAACGCCGCCAGCTAAGATATATGGAATCGGCTATGATGATGAGAATTCCGACGAGGGCGATTAGTATACCCACGATAAAGACGCTGCCGGGTACTAAGTCGGGTGAAAAGGAAGAAGTTGGGTTGTTCATTATATTAGTCGGCCGAAGTTTAGGGCCGATTTTTTTAGACTTTGAAAAGTAACGTGCATGGATTTTATAGATTTTTAAAATTCATAGACTCTATGCAGAGTTTGACTAGAATTTGTGTAGAGTTTAACTGATTATATTTATCGATTTAGATGGATTTTAATGGATTTCTAGTATTGTATAATTTTTATTCTTTTATCAATTTGCATAGATTTTTCACAGACTCTGATGCTAAAGTATTGGAACTGTTTTTTTTAATTAATAAATGTATATGGGACACACTTGTAAATATAAATAAAATTATCTAAATTATTAGAAAATTACCAAATAACATTATAAAAAAATCTACCAAAATTGTTTGCATATGTGTATAGGGCAGTATTAAAATTTATCTATGTCATCCTCCAAAACAACAATCATATTTTCAAAAAAGTCTATTATTATCTAAAAAAGTCTATTTGATTTAGGATATTCGCCACAGTTTAGATTTGCTGACGCGCCTTACTGCTGCAACCAGTTTCCGTCGCCGATCCGCAGCCGCTATCATCTGTGGCGGAATTCTTTATTTCTGTTGCGGAATTTTCTACAAGGAAAAGACTGTTTACTTGTAGTGGATGCTTCATTTTACTCCCTCCGTCTCTTCAATATGGAGATAAATTTCTTTTTTGTCAGTTATTCAATATGGAGATAAATTTCATTTTTTGTCAGTTAAATTGGTATAGAATATTATCTAAAACGGTAAAATTTTAACCCTTTAAAACTAACTCACACTTCTTTATCAGCTACTACTATCGTTATTGTCTTATATAATTCATGTACCAAAAAAAATGTATTAATATATTAATGTGACAGAAAAAGTATTTATTTGTTTGTCTCAATTACATTTTTATATGGCATCTTTTACTTTTCCGAGAGACGATTATATATATATATATAAAATAGGATTATCGTAAAAAATAAAAAATGATACATTTTATGCATATAATTATAATGCATGATGCACATAATTATAATGCACAATGCATTATAATGCATTATCTATACAATCATAATGCATTTTAGTAAAATCATAATGCACCAGTTAATCTACACCGTAGATCACACAGATCAATGGTCCAGATCATTTCTCATTTCTTACAGAACCTGTCTTTTGTATGTGATCTCTCCGCTATATATATATATATATATATATATATAGGGGTGAGATCCTGTACAAAATAGGATTATCGTAAAAAATAAAAAATGATGCATTTTATGCATATAATTATAATGCATGATGCACATAATTATAATGCACAGTGCATTATAATGCATTATCTATACAATCATAATGCATTTTAGTAAAATCATAATGCACAAGTTAATCTACACCGTAGATCACACAGATCAATGGTCCAGATCATTTCTCATTTCTTACAGAACCTGTCTTTTGTATGTGATCTCTCCGCTATATATATATATATATATATATATATATATATATATATTTTAACTCGCAGTGATCATACCTTTTCATATAATACACGATGTAAGGAACTTCAATATTGACAACTATTCACATTCCTACAATCCTTTGTCATCAAATTCAACGAAGGAGTTCATGTCGTGTTTTTATAAATGAAGTGTTCTCCAATTACGGAAGTGTATCGTTATTAATATCGTCGTTAACTCATGTTTTTATAAATGAAGTGTTCTCCAATTACGGAAGTGTATCGTTATTAATATCGTCGTTAACTCATGTGACGACGGATTTCTTAGGTATATATTGTTTATGTGTTAATATGTACTCCCTCCGTCTCGCCAAAGACGTTACATTTTATTTTGTCAATTTCTGGCACGTTTTTCCACGCTTCTTGATGAAGTGTTTTAAAATAGATTTTTGAAGATTTTTTTCTTTTGCGGGATAATACAACTATCATAGTATCCCGTATAAGAAATAATTCTTCAAAAATCTATTTTAAAACGCATCATCAAGAAGCGTGAAAAAACGTGCTAGAAATTGACAAAAATAAATGTAACGTCTTTGACGGGACGGAGGTAGTATATGTATGTCAAAAGATTTTAAACACAATGATTGATTGATGAAGTACATAGTAAAAAAAGTGAATCTACGACCGAACATTTTTCTAGTACGAATTTATGTGCGGATGGTAACCTCTGTCCCGAGTTCTGTATCTCAATCGTGTCACAAATCTTAATTTCTAGTATTAGTTAACTATTAGTATATATATATTTTAAGGTTGCATTCTCTTTGTTGTGAAAGAAAAGAAGATAAAAGAGAAAATCACTCAAATCTTCCTTATTTCTCACCTTTTCTATTTTTTTAATTCCCCTTTATTTGCACTACAATGGAAAGAAAATATTATCTATTCAATTTAATGTTATAAATATTTTCTCCAATTTAATAAAAATTAAGATTTAGAACACAATTGGGACACAAAATTTTGAACAAAGGATCCCCAGTGATTTACGTGTGCTATTTGTTCATCAAAACAAAAAAGATGTATACATACTACTAATATTCCAACCACTACATAATTAAAAAAAAAAACAAATTAAATTGAAAAGAATGATGGTTTCGCAATAATAAGCTACAAAAATAATTGGCGGGCTCCTGGAGGAAGCCGTGCCGCTGCTACCGGCGGCGCCGGCAGCGTCGAGTGGCGGCAGATGGGGCACGTGGAATGCTTCCTCAGCCACAGATCAATGCAGGTCCGGTGGAAGACGTGGCGGCACGCCGGCAGCTGCCGCACCGCTACGCCGGCTGTGTACTCCCCCAGGCACACAGCGCAGCAGTCGGCGGCGGCGCCGCCATTGGTTTGGGAAAAGGTGGTGGCGGCAGGGGCAGCAGTGGCGTCGACGCCTTCTGGTTGGATGACGACCTGCAGGACCTGGACAGATGCGCCGCCGCCGTGGTCTTGGCGGAGGACAGAGGGGGAACCCGACCACGACCGCGACCACCACCACCGCAGACACGATAAGCAACACAGCATGAATAGTAAGACGACTATGAGGAAGGCGGTGGTGATGATGCCATATGCAACAAAATCTGAAACCTTGTCTAAAAACCCGTTGTTCATTGTATTAGTCGAGTCGGGTTTAGTTTTTCTCGACAGAGATAACGTCTTTAGGGCTCTAACGGAGTTTCTCTCTTTTATATATACACATATGGTTACTTAACTACTTAACTTGATTCCTAATAGATATAGGCTTTGTTTTTGTTTCTAACTTCTATTGTTATAGGATTATTACCCCTTATTTTCATGAGGCTTTATTATTATTTATATGTTTATTCTATTATATTTTAGTGAGAGATGACTGTCACGTATTAAAAATTAAAAATGTTTCCTTAATTAATAATTAATAATTGAAGATTTTTTTTTCACTTTTTTATTATGTACAAAATATTTATTTTGGAGGGTTTTCTTTTACATGTGACAATCGTGCTAATTATGTATATATAATTCGATTAATTAAAATAGGGGCTGGTTGTTTCATCAATTTGGTGTTAATTATATGTCTTCACTTTTAAAGAGAAACGCTTTGTTAATTTATATATGTATAAAATGTAATTTATATATGTATAAAATTTTCGATAGTGCGGTATATATAAGGTTGAATGACAAAGAATATAAAGATACTAATGCATGATTTGTGGTAACATAAAATATCCAAAAATATAAAGTGCAAAAGTTTACTCTTTCGAAAGTTAAGACGTATTAAAAAAAAAAATTGTAAATCCCTTAAGGCAGGGAGGGGGTTCTATTAATTATTATCATTAGACTCGATTGAAGTACTTTCACTGTTTATTCAGGGTTGTTACGTTTTGTTTTACGATTATAAGTGTAATCAAACTGAACAGTAAAACAGAGGGAGCATATATATGACGGTGAATAAAAATCGAATTTTTTGTTATTTTTTATCTTTAATTTGGTAGATTGAATTTTGAGTTAATTTTCACTAATCGCCCCATTTTTTATACTTGTGTGGCCTAAGATAAATTAATAGGTTTTGACGGAAAATATGGCTACCATGATTTGATTAGTATATGATCCAATTAATCTCTATATATATATATATTGTATTTTTATTTTTTAAAAAAAAGAATTTGTGTAAGTATATATGTAATATTGTCCAATTAAATATAAGGTTAGTCTCGCCCAATTAATTTTAAATTTCTAGCTCCGTCCCAGTCGGTGCATAATCTATACTGACCAACATCCATAAGCAACACAATTAAAACACAATAATAAAAAACAATAAGTCACAAAAGAATTACTTCTAACTGAAAAATAAAAACCAAAAGAAAAAAAGAGAGTCTCTCAACAACTAATTAGCTACCAATTAAGTTTAACCGATCGGCGGCGCGTGCTACTGCATCGGCGGCGGCGACAGCAGCGTCGGGTTCCAGCAGGCGGGGCAGGTGGCGTGAGTCCTCAGCAACGGATCAATGCAGCTCCGGTGGAACACGTGGCAGCACTCCGGCATCATCCGCACCGCCTTGCCGCCCTCGAAGTCGGCCAGGCAGATGGTGCAGGTAGAGGCGGCGGCGGCGTCCTTGAGCTGGTGGAAGGTGCAGAGGGGGAGGGGGAATTGCCGCACCGGCTCGCGTTGGATTACAGTTTGTATGAGCTCTACATCGCCGGCGGCGGCGGAGGGGGAATCGCCGTCGGTTTCCGTCTTCGGCACTTTCGGGCGGCTGCAGCTGGCGACGACGAGGATGAGGCCAAGGAAGGCAATGACGAAGATGACTACGTAGCTGCCTTCGCTGAGTTGGGGAGCTTGATCGTAGTCGGGTGAAATTGCGTTATCCATATTAATAATGGAGCTTCTCTCTAGATCTCTCTTTCTCCTCTCTCTCTCATATATATATATATATGAGAATAGAGAGGGAAAAGCCAAATCAAGTCGAATTAGGGTTGGTTTCTGTTTCTATTAGCTTTAGGAGTCAAACTCCTTCGTGTGATGTATATCGTCTTCGGATGAGATTTTCTGTCCTGATAGAAGTATATATACGTATGTGATAGAGGACCCCATTCCCTGTGAAACAAAATTGAATGTAATTGTAATTTGTTGCAATACAAATTGGGATAAGGTGCAAAAATGTCGTTTGAACTTTACTTTTAGGTGCAAATATACCCTTAAAGTATGTTTAGGTGCATCAATATTCAAATTCTCAAGTTAATGATGCAAATATACCCGTCAATGGAGTTTTTTTAGTTAATATGTTAAATTCAATTTGCTTTCTTCTTTTGTTTCATTTAACTTTTACTTTCCGTTTTTTTCAAATGTTAATAATTGACACTAATCAATACAAATGAAATTTTAATATTATTTATTTTAATTTTTTTATTATATTTTTAAAATAATATCACACATCATAATAACAAATATTGAAATTAATTAAAAAAAAACTAGATTTGAATTTAATTAGTATCCATATTTTAATTAATAAAAATCAAATTAAGTGTTAAAAATAATTATAAACCCTAATTGTGCATGTAATTCTAAAAACTAAAATATTTATATGAATTTGAGTTTTTCAAAAAGAAAATGCATGATATTAATTAAACTTTTTATATATGATATACGATTCGAAGACCAATTAAAGTTGGAACGAAGGGTCCAACGTTGGAATTTCTAGGTTCGTATAGAAATTAAATTGAACACTACTTTTAAGGAGAGAGAGTTAATTGTGGCCACATATTTTTTGTCATTTTTAGAAAGTGAACTAATATATGAGACAGACCGAAAATGAAAAGCTAACTAATATAATGGGATGGAGGTAGTATATTGTGTTCGGATGAAATCCTCTGTACCTATCAAAATACTAGGTTGTGATTCAAAACTGTATTTTTTTTTTTCCTTTTTATATATATATTTACTCTATTTTTTTTTATTGTAATCTGATGCAATCTAAATTAGTTTTATTTCTACACTATCTCACTAGTGGCAATTATTGTTTATCAAAAAATAATTCAATATTTTTAATTAATGAAATGAAATTAAAAATAGTAGTACTATTCAATGCTTCCTTATATACTATAGTATTATATTTACAAAAGACGTGACGTCGATATAATATCAAAAAATTATGATAAATTTATACCGTAAAAATAACCCAATACTAAAAAAATTGAACTTATACAATACAAGTAAAACCCTAACTAATGAAAAGAATAGATAGTTTCGCAACAATTAACTGCAAAAATTATTGAAAGGCAAGAGGAGGAGGCTGTGCCACTGCTAGAGGCGGCGCCGGCAGCGTCGAGTGGCGGCAGAGGGGACACGTGGAATGAATCCTCAGCCACGGATCAATGCAGCTCCGGTGGAATATGTGGCGGCACTCCGGTAGCAGCCGCACCACTGCGCCGTCCGTGTACTCACCCAGGCAGACAGCGCAGCAGTCGGAGGCGGCGGCGGCGAGGCCGTTTCGTTGGATGACGACCAGCTGGACCTGGACAGATGCGCCGCCGTTGTCTTGGCGGAGGGCAGAGGGGGATTCCAACCGCGAACGCCGCCAGCTAAGATATATGGAATCGGCTATGATGATGAGAATTCCGACGAGGGCGATTAGTATACCCACGATAAAGACGCTGCCGGGTACTACGTCGGGTGAAAAAAAAGAAGTTGGGTGAGTTCATGGCCGCGTATTTAATTGAGATTTTGTTGGACTTTTTAGACTTTGAAAATTACGTGGATTTTATAGATTTTTAAAATTCATAGACTTTATACAGAGTTTGACTAGACTTTGTACAGAGTTTAGCTGGCTATATTTATTAATTTAGATGGATTTTCATGAATTGCTATATTGTGGAATTTTTTTTTATCAATTTACATAGATTTTCATAGACTCCGATGCTGAAGTGTTTGAAACTATTTATTTAAATAAAGAAATGTATATGGGAAACACTTTTAAGTATAAATAAAATTATCTAAATTATTAGAAAATTACTTCCTCTGTCCCGCGATTCTTGCCACGTTTTCCTTTTTGGGACGTCCCAGGATTCTTACCACGTTTCCTTTTTAGGAAATAATTAGGGTGTTAAGTGTGCAATTAGTTAATTCCCTTATTACAATTAACACTAATAATTTATTTTAATTAAAAAAAAAAAAAAAAAAAAAAAAACTGAATCATTAACTCCATTATACTTCCCCACCCACTCACATTTATTCCACCAATAATTTTTTGGTGGAAAAATCGATTTCAACTCTAACTCTAATTTGTCTCACTTCTCCTCTCACTCTCACTTGTGTTCATCCACCAAAAACCCTAATTTCACCCCCTCCCCCCCCTCACTCTCTGCGATCTGCCATGGAACGTACTCCCTCGCATCCGCCGGCATGGAGAACGACCCGCAACCGTAACCCCCCCGCCGATAGTTCACGGCGAGGCCGCCGCCGTGGTCCTAATCGGCGCAAATCCAATGCCTTCTTCCCTCTTGGACGCCGCCACTGCCCAGAGCCGCCGCCGCTGCTTTCGGGAGACTCTTCAACGCCGCCGCCGGCCTACCGTGGAGGCGATGAAGAGTCTCCCGAAAGCAGCGGCCCAGAGATGTTCCTTCGTCCCCAATCCCGTTTGAAGATGAAGCCGGCCGGCAGGCCTTCCCGGTTCCTTCGACCTGAATCCCCTTTACAGATGAAGTCTGTAAAGGGGATTCGGGTCAGGAGGAGGTTGAAGACCACTGATGAATGGGCCGCTTGTAATGAATTGTTGATGAATTGTTGTTGATGGATTCGACCCCGGCCCAATCCCCTTTTAGATCTGTGTATTTTAATTGTTGATGAATTGTTGATGGGTTCTTCTCTCTAATGATTTGGTGATGATGGCAGGTGATGAATTGGTGTTCTGATGCATTTGGGGGTTCTGCTCTCTGTTTTGTTGATGAATTGATGTTCTGTCCTCTTGATGAATTGGTGTTCTGATGAATTGATGAATTGATGAATTGATGTTCTAAATTGCTGATGAATTGATGAATTGATGTTGATCTTGGGAAATACTCTCTATATTGTATGTTTCGTCTGTTTTCTTGTTTAGTCATTCAACTAAATTATGTCTTGTGGTAATCGCTTATAGATGCATTTGGTTCAGAAGTTGTAATGTTTATGTATTTGGATCTCTGTCTTGCCTAAAGATCTGAGGTAAACCATCTCTTTGGGAATTGAATGTTTTCCTGAATCAATTCCCTCTCACTCTCTGTTTTTTTCTCTCTGGTTTAGGGTTTTGTTGCTGAAAAATGGAGTAGGAAGAAGAGACAGTGTAGATTTAAAGAGTTGTTGAGTGTGTATTTTTTCAGATTTGAATTAGGCGCCCATTTCACCAAGTGTAATTTGCCTCTTAAATTTTGGATGATGGGATTGCTTAGTTCTTAAACATGTGCACAATTTGTTTTTTTTTTATGAATAAAAGCTTTTGTTACTAATTTTAAATGCAATTTAATTTCTGATGCATGTAACATTTCTAATTTGTCTAACTGGTTTGAAGGGAAAAAAAAAAAAAAAAACTTTATTTAATTAATTTGTTAATTAAATGCAGCAGTTCTTTATTTTAAAAATAATTTCTGGAAATAAAAAATTTATTTACAGATTATAAATTGGATTAAATACCCCTAAACAAAAATACATTAAACTACACTCAATACCTAACCCATCCACTTAAAACACTAATTACTCCCGTCTTAATTCTCGCGCCAGAAAGAAATGGGGCGAGAATCCTGGAACGGAGGAAGTATCAAATAACATTATAAAAAAAATATATATCAAAATTGTTTGAATATGTCTATAGGATAGTATCAAATTTATAAAAATTATTTCATCTCCAAAACAACAATCATACTTTCAAAAAAGTCTAATAATATCTAAAAAAGTCTATTTGATTTAGGATGTTTCATTTTACTCCCTCGATCTCTTCAATATGGAGATGAACATCATTTTTTGTCAGTCACATTGGTAGGAATATTATTTAAAATGGTATAATTTAACCCTTTAAAACTAACTCACACTTCTTTATCAATTACTACTATCTTGTCTTATATAATTCATGTACCGAAAAAAAAGTTATTCATATAGCAATGTGACAAAGAGAGTATTTATTTATTTCCCTCTATTAGTTTTCCGAGAGACGATCAATAAGTACAAACTCCTGGTTTTGGATATTTTTTCTTTTACACGCGGTGATCATACCTTTTTGTATAATACACAATTAATGTAACACGGAACTTCAATATTGACCGGGTTGATTGACAACTATTCACATTCCTAGAATCCTTTGTCACTAAATTCAACGAAAGAGTTCGGGTCGTTAGTTTATAAATGAAGTGTTCTTCAATTACAGACGTGTATCGTTATTAATACCGTCGTTAACTCATGTAACGACGGATTTCTTAGATATATTGTTGATGTGTTAATATGCATATGTATGTCAAAAGATTTTAAACATAGTGATTGTTAATATGTATATGTCTATATGTTAAAAGATTTTAAATGCAATGATTGACCGATGAATTGTATATAGTAAAAAAAAGTGGATTTATGACCTAACACTTTTGTAGTATGAATTTATGCGTGGATGGTATCCTCTGTCCTAAATTATGTGTCCGAATCGTTCTCCAAATCTTAATTTCTACTATATTAGTTAAATATTATATTTAAAAAATAAAAATTGCAATATGTAAAAAATTATAATAGACATCGATCTATGGGGAATAACTAGATTTGTGATAGTAATATACCCTAATTTTGAAAATTTCAAGCATTTTATAGCAAATAAAAGTGAAATTAAATGTCAATAAATAATTATATACCCTAAGTTGGATTATTGAACCCTAGAAATAATTATAAAATTAAAATAAATTATTATAAATTTAAAAAAAAAAAATGTATATGTAGTATAACACTAATAAAAAATTGAGATTTAAAACATGGTTGGGACACTGAAATTTCGAACGGAGGATCCTTAGTGATGTACGTGTGCTATTTGTTCATCAAAAACAAAAAAGATGTATACATACTACCAATATTCCAACCACTACATAATTAAAAAAAACAAATTAAATTGAAAAGAATGATGGTTTCGCAATAATAAGCTACAAAAATTATTGGTGGGCTACTGGAGGAGGCCGAGCCGCTGCTACCGGCGGCGCCGGCAGCGTCGAGTGGCGGCAGATGGGACACGTGGAATGCTTCCTCAGCCACAGATCAATGCAGGTCCGGTGGAAGACGTGGCGGCACGCCGGCAGCTGCCGCACCGCTAGGCCGTGTGTGTACTCCCCCAGGCACACAGCGCAGCAGTCGGCGGCGGTGGCGGCAGGGGCAGCAGTGGCAGCGACGCCGTCTCGTTGGATGACGACCTGGACCTGGCAGACAGATGCGCCTCCGCCGTGGTCTTGGCGGAGGACAGAGGGGGAATCCGACGGCGACCGCGACCACCGCCGCAGACACGATAAGTAACACAGCATGAATAGTAAGACGACTATGAGGAAGACGTAGGCGATCATGAAATATACAAGAAAATCTAAAAATTCGTCTAAAAACCCGTTGCTCATTAATGTATTAGTCGAGTCGGGGTTTAGTTTTTCTCGACAGAGATAACGTCTTTAGGGCTCTAATGGAGTTTCTCTCTTTTATATATACACATATGGTTAATTAACTACTTAACTTGATTCCTAATAGTAATAGATATATGATTTGTTTTGGTTTCTAACTTCTATTGTTATAGGATTATTACCCCTATCTTTCATGAGGCTTTATTATTATTTATATTTTTATTCGTTCTATTGTATTTTAATGAGATATTTAATTAATAATAATAATTGGAGATATTTTTTCTCTTTTTTATTTTGTACAAAATATTTATTTTGGAGGTTTTTCTTTTACATGTGACGATCGTGCTTATGTATATATAATTCGATTAATTAAAATAGGGGCTGGTTGTTTCATCAATTTGGTGTTAATTATATATCTTCACTTTTAAAGAAAAACACTTTGTTAATTTATATATATGTATAAAATGTTCGATAGTATGGAATACATGAGGTTGAATGATAATGAATATAAAGATATACTAATGCATGATTTGTGGTAACATAAAATATCCAAAAATATAAAGTGCAAAAGTTTCCTCTTTCGAAAATTAAGACGTATTAAAAATAAAATTTGTTAATAAAATCTGCGTCTCCCGTAAGTTGGAAAAGAGCACACGAAACACGGCGTTGATCCTCACAAGCTATATGATTAAAAATTCGTTCTAAGGCTCTAAGCCATACGTCTGCTTCCAACGGATCACCCTGGCCATCAAAAGTTGGTGGCTTATAGCGTCTAAATTGCTCAACTATCTGACCAACGTCTTCTTGTTGGGGATTGTGGTCTTGCACTGGTTGTCTTCTAGGAGGCATTCTGCGTACGTATGTTAAGTTAAAGTGAGAAATCGAGAAAGTGAATGACCAGTAAGGTGACGTTTTATACTTAACAAAAACAAGTTACCATAAGATACCTCGATGAGAGTACTTTTCGTAGACATATATATATTTCATTTATTCTAATGTTTGTGGAAATTTTTTGTCAATAATGATTCACTCTTTCTTAATTTAAGAGAGTGTGTTTTTTTTTTTAAGGATTACATATCTTGTATGAGTTAGGAATGAATTTTAAGGCATCAAATGTAGCTTCAAGTCATGCGTCAAGTTCAGGCGGTCAATGTTCTACTAATAGCGATTGTGATTCTCTCTATCTTGGAGGGAACTAAGACAAGTGAAGACTTCTAATAAGATTGCTAAGTAGTATCATCTATGTTCAAATCCACCTAGGTTCATAAGTAATGGAAGGTAAAATAGTTGAGACGAGAAGTTCGCATAAGCAAACAAATAGGGTCTCATAAGGTAGACTTGAAACTATAACAATCAAGAAATTTAAATTCATAAATACTTTCATACCTGGAGGAAGTAGGCGTGACATGGCGTGGACATGGAGAGTGAATAATTAGGAATAGTGAGAAACAAAAATACTCACTGTAAAGATAGCACAGGCCTACAAAAGGTAGACCTGCTCTGATACCACTTGTAACATCCCGACTCAAGAAGGATAAGGATGCTGCCAAAAGCAAAGAAAAGGAAAGAGGAAATGGAAAAGAAGGATAGAATATGAAGAATAATTTATTCTTAGAAACCGAACCGAAGAGCATTCAAAGCGTACGAGTTTACTTAGTTTACTAGTCAACCTCCAATAAGATAAGAGTTTGTTGGTCCCGTGAAAGAGTAATTGGTGTAGGGGGGGGGGGGGGGGGGGGGGGGGAATACACCAATAACCAACCGTTTTTGACTTTTATAAAATCAGGTCGATTGTCAAGGTCGATCCTTATCAGAGACAGGTTGATCTATCAAGCTCGTTTGGGAACAAGCTTGATTTATCAAACTGTGCTTATGCGGAAGTTGGTGGAGGTTGATTTACTCTTTGAAAAATCTAAGGTCGATACTGAAATGCAGGTTGATGCTTGATATGCAGGTTGATGCTCGTCAGTTTGATAATAAAATGAAAGAGCGATAAGTAAAGAGAGAGAGAGAGAGAGAGAGAGAGAGAGAGAGAGAGAGAGAGACCGCGATATAGCGTGGTTCGGAGAAACCCTCCTACGTCCACGTCAGGTCGACTCGACCTGAGAATCCCTTTACCTTTGGATTCAACCTCTCTCTTATTTATACTGACTGAGTATCAGTTCTAAATACACTCT
Organism: Thymus mandschuricus; assembly: GCA_029379335.1. NCBI lineage: Eukaryota > Viridiplantae > Streptophyta > Magnoliopsida > Lamiales > Lamiaceae > Thymus > Thymus mandschuricus. Next base: position 24,495,263 of record CM057071.1, on the reverse strand, counting down.
AACTTGAATATATCTAGACACGAGTTTTGGGTCGTGACCCTTACAACCTTTCGTACTGAAAATGTACAAACAACCTTACTCGAAACTACAGAGCTTGACACACTCTATAATGACGAAGAACACTAAACAATCTTTCTAACTTCGAACTAGTAGGAGAAGAAGTTGTTTGAATTAACGGCAAGCAGCAGTGAACGCTTCGTCGTTGTTGGCTTTTTATCGGAGTAGAAAATCTCTCTTCGTCAAGTGTTTGGGAAACTAATAGAATTTCAAACACTTGAATGGATATGAACTTGAGAGAGATTTTGGCATAGATTTTGCGTTGATAGCTTGAGTTTCCCGTACTTGAATCCGATAATGGCTGAAGTATTTATAGGCAGTTTTGAAAAACTAGCCGTTGGAGTCAGGCTGACGTGGCACTAGCCGTTGGAGGCTGACTCACTTCTAGCCGTTGGGAAAGTTCGTCCTTGCTGGCACACCACGTGGCAAGGATCAGGTCGTGTTGCTCCATGAAGGCGGGGCATCGACCTTGATGAGATAATCCAGCACTTGAAATCTTCTAAGACAATGCAGGCTGGAAGCTTGATAAGGAAGGTCGATAGACAGGCAGATATGCCAGCTCGATCCGAATGAGGCAGGTCGATAAACGACCTTTCTCTTACAGGGTGGATCGAATTGCATTTAAACTATAGAGATCATCGACCTGCACTAACAGGTAGCAGGTCGATCTATCGGCCTTAACCCTAAACAAGTAAAATATGCCTAAGTGTGGTTTCGATAAACATCATCAAAATCAAACTGCAAGGGGTTCCCATCAATTTCCCCCTTTTTGATGATGTCGAAACCATACACTTTACAAATAATTCCTAAGATATAAAATAATGAAAGATCGATTAACCATTAAGGTTGATAAGGAATTATATGAAAGGCAGATAATAACATAATTAAATTAAAGCAGTAAAGGCAGATTGCCTGGACAAAGAGATATTGTCGCAGGTCGTAAAAGATGATTTTTTGCTTCATTCAGCTCGATAGCGTACTTACATCAGGACTTTACAAATCGTGCTACGAACTTAAATGAATACCAAAAACATACAAAATCATCTAACTACCTCTTCTGCTGGGCACGGGCTGCCACACGCTCTTCCTGGATCTGCTCCCTCGACTTCGCCTTCATACTTGCGTAAATTCCATCCCTGATGTGGCAATAGGCGGGATCGGAATTCGAGACGTTCACGTTCAGGCCGATGGCGGTCAGTGCGATGTATCGGTCGATTCGGGAATAATCAAGGTAGCCCGAATCGCCAATAAGCAGGGGCGTGAAATATTGCTTGTCTGGAGTCCTTAAGATCGCACCGGCCTCTGCAGCCTTCTTTCGCAGTTCACCAACGAAGTCTTGGTGAGGAAATTTGAGCATGTAGGCTGCATATGCGTCATCGGCATCTTCAGGAAGGGAGGGGTCATTGATCCAGTAATGGAGGAGGATGAAGCAGCTGTTGAGCTCCCGCAGCAGGGCGTTTTGATTTTCATTTAGCCACTCGACGGCCTGCTGCTGGACTCCAGCTTCCAAAATAAGTTCGGAGGCCGACTCGCTGACCCAGTCCGATTCGGCCTTCTTCCTCGCTTCAGCAGCTCGGCGCTCCGCATTAAAGCGCTTCTGCTCGACGGGTTTCATGGCCTGCTCCGGCGTCGCACCGGCCAGATGCATGGCGGATATTAGCTCGGCCTCTTTTGCCAATCGAGCTTTGGCGGCGGCGGCCTCGGCAGCAGCGGCAGCTGCTATGGGATCGGCCTGGGAGGCGACGGCCTTAGAAGCGGACTTGGAGGCAGCGGCCTGGGAGGCGGCGTTCCTTGGCGGCGGAGGCGGAGGAGGAGGAGGAGCCACGGAAGATGAAGGAGTTTTGGATTTGGAGGTCCTCTTCTTCCTGGCGGCAGCGGCTGCGGCTCTTTCTTCTTCCCCCTTTTCGACATCATCAGAAAGGGTCCTGATGAGGGAAAGAAGTGAAGCGTCCTCCTCCTGCAGCTTGCCAACGGCCTCTCGCAGCTGCTGGTGCCCATTCAACAGGCTGGTGAGAGTATCCAGGATGCCGTTTATTTGTGTGTTGGAGGCCGATGCCGAATTGGTGATGGATGTAGTCAGGTCGGTCACACGGTGATCGACCTTGGCCACGTCCTCCAACACATCCCCGATCAGGTCGCGGGACGCCATGTTGAGAGCCTCGAGCTGGGTCGGCAGAAGTTTGTCGGTGTATTCCTTCAAATTATCGACAGCAAACTTCGTCACCCGCTCCCTGGAAGCATCATCGGCCTGGGTCCTGGCTTCCTTCAATATATCGACCCGGACCTCCGCGATGGCTTGCTTGATCTGCTCCGGCACGCTGATGGCGAGGGACTCGAGCTTGGCAGAGAGTGTATTGAGCTCGGCCTCAACATCAACCTTTGAGAGTTGGGGAGATTGAGCAGCATCCGCAGCGGTCAGAGCTTGATCACCACCTTCATTCCTTGGTGGCGATTGCTCCGGAGTTTGAATCGCGTCAAACTCATCTCCAATATCGGCGGCGGAGTTGTAGAGGGCACGAGAGTGAGTGTAGAGGGGGCGAAGGTCGATACCTAGAATCTTGGCCTCGACCTTCATGCGCCGTAGCACAAGAGTTTGAAAATTTGAGGCCGCATCCTCCACACTGAAGAAGCCGAACTCTCCCTCTAGCGCCAACTCCTCGATCTTCAGCTCCTCGAGGGTGGTGACCTGCAGCAAGGCCTCGAAAACATAGTAGTAACTCGACTTACAAACCAGATAAAACTGGAGGCGAGTAGCAAGGTCGAGGGACTTGGGGAGTTGAGCAATCCCCAGCATCAGGTCGATCACCTTCAGCCTGGCCTCTGCCTTCATGGAGGCCACCTGGGAGTGAGCAGCAGACACGAGCTGCTCGGAGAATGGCTGGATCGGCAGCACGACGTCTTCCTCCACGGGCACATGCCGAAAAAGGGGAAGACTGGGAATCTTCTGCCGTGAGGTCCTGGATTTCCACGGAGCCAGCACGTTGGACTTCGGGGGACCTCACAGGAGAGGAAACGACAACGTCCTGCGGGGAAGATGCAGGGCGATGCTGTGAGGTCGATGGCTCCATGGCGGAACGGACTGGAGACGGAGTCCGTTCAGCTGAATGAGAGGGCGATGGAGAGGGCGATGGCTCCCTGCGAGGTGCAGATTCCTCGAACTCCACGGGAAGAATCCGGTGAAACGGCCTGACCGGATCAGTGGAGGCCGATTGCGTCCTCCGTGGAGGAGTCTTCTTCACAGGAGGAGTCTTCTTGGCAGGGCGAGAGGGAACCAGCTCGACATCGGCCTTTCGCTTCTTTTGAATGGGTCGAGCTGGAATCCTCCATCCAACCTTGGATTCGCCGGTCTTGGTGAGGTGCGCCCTTACATGGTCAGGCGACCCATAGAAAATCTGCGGCGCCACCCCAATCGCCATCTCCATTTGGTGGAGATCTTTTGGAATAAATAGGTGGGGGAAGGTCGGCTCATTAGACCATTTCCTATTTTTGAAAAAGGAAATGACAATGCAGGTCGCCTTCATCCCAAGGCGAATCGGCCTTTTCTCATTGTGGAGATGCACGTCCACCACGGCCTCTCCCTCCATCTCGCAAACGATCTGCCTGGCCTCATCCCAGAGCAGGGAGACCAGCAATTTGGCCCAACTAATAGGCAGGTCGAGGATCACGGCCGCCATTATCTGAAACTTCAATGGGGTGACCTGGTCGTGATTCCCAATGTGCCCTAGGAAGAACTTCTGCACGAAGTCCATCAAGATGCGGTATTTGGGACGGAGCTCGTTCCTCTTGAAGGATATTGACACGTACTGCCTTTGCTCAATAAGGACACGGTCTGCAACCTGCTGCAACTGGTCTCGAGAGATTTCTGAGAGCTGCATCGTCCCTCCCTCCCCAATACCGAAGGCAGCCTTCACGGCGTCAAGAATGTTGATGGTGTGAACGGCATTCTGGGTTCCGAGGGAGACAGTGTGGGTGGAAACGGAATCGCCCTCATTCCAGTTGTAGAAGAAGGCACTCACAATCTTGGTGAGTTGCTTCGCCGGCCGGGTGGAGATAATTTGGTGGTACGGAAAGCAGGTCTCCACCAGAGCGAACATGGAATTTAGATCGCGAAAACCGAAGTTTTCACGCACCATATAGGGCTCGAATTTGATGCGAGCCTTCAAGTACTCTTCGATCTCTGCCCACTGCATTTCCTTGCGGCCGGATGTAGATTTTCCTGCCATTGATGTCGATTTTTCTGCCATTGTAAGAAACAAATTAGTAAAATAAAGAGAAACTTGACAGAAAATGAAAGCAAGAACGGCGAAACGGTACAAACCACGGCTTGTGATTTGGTGTAGAGCGTGAAAAATTTAGAGAGTAAAATTAGGGAGTGAAAAATTAGGGTTGCAGATATGATGAAGAAGGTAACGTTTCAAAAGAAATCAACGTGACATATATAGAAATTTTGAACGGTTGAGATCGTTCGAATTTGAAAGGGTTAAAGTTTTCCCTCTCACCCACGTCCACACGATTAAAGCGCGTGGAATGTGAAACGGTTCACATCCGCGCGTGAGAAAGAGAAACGTGCGTATATATGTGCTTTTTCAGAAAGGTGGCAGGGAATTAAATGCAACATTGGTCAATGTGTCAATATTTGACACTTGACTAGATGTGTTGCAACAATAGCAATCATTATACCCTTTTTGCTTAAAATCTGCAATAGAACAGAGCCTTAACTAATGTAACACATTGAGAAATAAATATTAATAATTGAAAGAATTCAATGCGTATTAAAGAAGTTAAAGGACAAAAGGGTGATACTGCCCTTTTGATTCTCCCTTTGGTTCCCCCTTCGTTAATGCGGGGTTACATTCAGGTTGATATCGAACTTGTAATATCGGCCTGGTGGCAGATATCGGCCTGTAAAGTGAACGGCCTGTATTTGTGAGAACGGCCTGAACTTAGCAGAACGGCCTGAACTTGTGAGAACGGCCTAATGGTAGATATCGGCCTTTGTTCCCCCTCAAATGATGGATCACTGAATTAAGTGTTCCCCCTCAATTTGAGGAATCCAAGTCGATCTGTTGATTTAGATGACGACCTGTTGATTGGGGAACGGTCTGTCATTTAACTATCGGCCTGTCGAATGGATGTCGGCCTGTTTGAGAGAAACGGCCTGATGATCCGCTAACGGCTTGTTGACTTGTGAACGGCCTGTTGAGGGAAACGGCCTGTTCAAATGGTGACGGCCTGTTAAGAGTAACGGCCCGTTGAGTCACGATCGGCCTGTTGAGTCAAGAACGTCCTGATGACTCAACATTTAATAACCCTAACTTTCCACACAGCATTTTGAATCTTTCTTCGGCCAGTGGTTTGGTTAGGATATCAGCCCGTTGAATATCAGTGTGTATCTTCTCAATAACCACGTTCTTCTTTTCCACGTGATCACGAATAAAGTGATGTCGAATATCCACGTGTTTGCATCTTGAATGAAGAACCGGGTTTTGAGTAATGGCGATAGCACTCGAGCTGTCGCAGAATATAGGCACTTCACTGACTTCAACTTCATAATCTTTGAGTTGTTGTTTGATCCACAAGATTTGTGCACAACTCCCTGCGGCCATGTACTCGGCCTCTGTGGTGGAGGTGACTACTGAAGTTTGTTTCTTTGAAAACCAAGATATCAGCTTGTTTCCGAGAAAGTGGCAGGTAGCCGAGGTAGATTTCCTATCGAGCTTGCACCCTGCATGATCAGAATCTGAATAACCTGTAAGCTGCAAATTATCATCACAAGGATACCAAAGACCTAAGTTTGTGGTTCCTTTGATGTATCGAAGAATTTTCTTTGCTGCTTCCAAGTGTGATTCCTTCGGATTAGCTTGAAATCGAGCACACACTCCAACTGCAAAAGTGATATCAGGTCGACTCGCAGTTAGATAAAGTAAAGAACCAATAATACCCCTGTATTGTGTTATGTTGGCAAGTTTTCCTTCGGGATCCGGGTCGATCTTCCCACCAGAGAGCATTGGTATTTGGATGGGCTTGCTGTCTTTGACACCAAACTTATCCACCAGCTCGTGTGCGTACTTTGTTTGGCTAATGAAGATTCCTTCATCGGACTGCTTGACCTGTAACCCTAGAAAGAAATTCATTTCCCCCATCATAGACATTTTGTATTTGTCCGTCATGAGGTTACCAAATTTTTCGCACAAAATGGGATATTTAGATCCAAAAATAATATCATCAACATAAATTTGTACTAAGAGGATATGTTCATTCACTTTGATAGTGAATAGAGTTTTGTCGACTGAACCACGCTTGAATCCTGATTCAATGAGGAAGGATGATAGCGTCTCATACCAAGCTCGAGGAGCTTGCTTAAGTCCATATACGGCCTTGTGCAGTTTGTAGACTTTGCTTGAATCACCCTCCTCGAATCCAGAAGGTTGTTCCACATAGACTTCCTCTTCGAGAACGCCATTGAGGAACGCACTTTTAACATCCATCTGGTAGACTTTGAATCGTTGATGAGCGGCATAAGCTAGAAACAGCCTTATAGCTTCTAGTCTTGCGACGGGGGCAAACGTCTCATCATAATCGATTCCTTCTTGTTGACAGTAACCCTTCGCTACCAATCGGGCTTTATTTCTGACAACTTCTCCAGATTCATCTCTCTTGTTTTTGTAAACCCATTTGACTCCAATGACGCCCTGATGATAAGGACGATCAACTAGAGACCATACTTCATTTCTCTTGAATTCATTGAGTTCTTCTTGCATGGCTTGAATCCAGTCAGCATCACGAAGAGCTTCAATGGCATCTTTGGGTAAAAACTTGTTCACTAATATTTTTACTACCGCAAGTGTACGGGTGTAATTATAGATAGGGAAGCAAGGTCGTATTCCACGAGGACTGATTAACCTAACTAGTACTAGTCTAATTTCCTATCCTCTATCTAGACGAATAATTCGTTGGATTTTGTTTTACTAAACTAATTAAAGGCGAAATAATAAACATAAATGACAAGGTACAAGAGAATCAAATGCGAGAAGGATTATTCTAGAGCTTCGGTTTCGATAAACGAACGAATTCAATTAAATCAAAATCAATCAATCACATAGAGGACTCGACTATTACTAGAACAACCACACAATAAGCTTAAACCTACTTTCGTAGCGCCTAAACCGTAGATTTCATGCAAGAATCGTTGTGTCCAACTGATAACTAACACATGAAACTCCTAAAGGTTCAAAAGGTTATAAGCTCTCATACAAATCTCAAGATCTCTCGACTTTATTGAAGTGTGTGTCCTATGTTCCCTATTCGAGCGTTAATTCTCATCTTTCGCCTATCGAATCAACACAATAAATCATGCAAAGTTGGTAGCTAATCAAATAAGCAAGCACTAAACTCAAGAACATACGAAGCAATAGAAGGCCGTGATCGATTGATAAAAACTAATTCGAATCTGCAATATTCATCTACTCCCTAACTCTAGAATAAAAGAGAGTTTAGCCAAGCATAATGAGGACAACAATCTCAAAATTCAAGATACACATAATCGAAAATAAACGAAAACCGTAGAAGGAACTAGGATTCCGAGTGTCTCCGATTTTAATGGCTTGATCTTCTTCTCCCGTTCTTCTTCTCCAATGTCATTTTTTGATTTTCGTCGAGTGCCCGATTTGAAAAATATGAGATATAAGCCACCAGAATCCTTCTTCTCTCTCCCTCTTTTATACTCTTCACGCGATCTTTCCGTTATTAAATCTTAAAAGCCAATCCCTAACGACCGCATTCTACACGTCTCTTTCCATACGAAGAGAGACGCGGTGGAGAGTGCGGGCAAGCGCGGCTGTGTGCTTGAGCGCATGAAGACGCGCGGAAATAGGCCTCCTGGGCGCGGACCTGTGGCAGAGAAGACGCGGCGGCGTCATTAATGGAAAAGGCAGAGACGCGGCTGCTGGGAGATGGGAACGCGGCTGCATGTCATGCAGCGTGAGAAATTGTTGGCCAACATGCCAACTTTGACTTTTGGGCTGTTGGGCTATGCTTTGGGCCCAAAAAGTGAGTTCAAGGCCCATGGCCAACAATCCATTATTTAATTTCCCTTTTTCTCCGATTTCCCCTGCAAAACTCAACACAACTACGATCAAGTGTAATATCCCCGAATATAAGAAATGTAGATAAAAAGTATCAAACTCGATCATGATAACGACACTAAAGCGTAATTATAAGCTCTCAAAATACGTAGAAAATCCGTGTTTATCAACCCCCCAAACTTGAGTGAATGTTTGTCCTCAAACACAAAAACGAAGCAAAGAGATCAATCAACAATAAACATGGATTAGCAAAGTGACAATGAATTTTGGCCTCAGAAAAATTTTATAGAACCAAAATCATCACAAACAAATCACCTCAATCATTGATTAGCACATCATGATCATATCTCAACAATCTAACCTCTTCGAAACTTGGATCCTCACGGCATAGGAGTACATGTGAGTGAACTCTCAACTCTCAAGTGTACATAGATAGGTAAATTTTTCACTCAATTCAAGGCATGCACAATGTCTACCATAGGCTTGCAATTCATCTTACCTCTCCATTGCTCAATGTGTGCTTATAATAAAGATCAAAAAGGACTTTGATTAAGGTTGTAATGTAGGCTCTTTGGTAGGTAGGAAATATTTGGCTAAGTGAGTAAAATCCCAAAATAATGAATCTTAATTCCCACAAACACTAAACACTCAAGCCAGTAGCTAATAAAGCTTCATTCCCAACCATTCATCTATTCTAACCCATCCTCATCACTCAACCATCTTAGTACTCCTTCTCTACTCACTTATGCTCTTTATTCAACAACTCTTTTTTTTTTTTTTTTTTCTCTTTTTATTGAGACTGTCTCTCTCTCTTTTTTTTTTTTTTTTTTCTAATAGAGCTTATGTGAGCAAAAAGATCCATCCAATTCCATCATCTCCCTTATTCTTTCAACTTTCTCAATACAAACCAACAAAACCCTACACAATATCCCCATCCCAATGTTTATCAAAGAAAAAGGTCTCAAAGGCTCAAGGGGGTTAAACTAGGATTATGTATCATTTGGACAAGAAAAAGGGAAGGAATGTGGCTAAGAAAGATGGCCTTAGATCATCTCTAAATTATTGAGCACACTAATGCAACCTCGAGGAAGATAGAAAAGCAAGTTCTAGAGACAAATATGCATGCTTGAACAATCACACACAAGAAAGAAAATACGACTATAATCAAGTGATAGTCAAGGCTCAAAACTCACAACAAAGGCAAATATGTGATCCAAGCTTCTTAGAGGTCAAACAATCAAAACCAATCAATCATGCTAATCAACTCATGAAGTAATTCCAAGTGAAAGATTTTTAATAAACTCAACTTTAAGAAATCATCATAGGCCTCATCGTCACAAGTACTAGCCATGCTTATCATCAATTAAAAACAAAAACACACACACACAAAAAAAAAAAAAAAAGACTCTACTAACTAATATAAGACACTAAACATGCAAGACTCAAATAAAATAACTAGAAAGCAATAAAAATCGAAATACTTTTCCACACTTCGCCATCCCCCCAAACTTATTGTTTTTAATAAGAAAAATAATAAGTTTGAAAGAAGAAGAGGTGGAAGAGTATTTCGTACTAACCCGGAATTTCACATGCCCTTCTCTTTTTCTTCTTATAATTCTTCAAGTGGCCATGCAAATGTTTCGGGGTAGCTCCATTCTCTTCATTCCCTTTCCCGAAAAGGTGTGCCTCTTGATCTGAAATTTTCTGCACACTTTCTAAAGTATACTCATCAAAATAATTAGAGCATAAATAAAAAGAGAATTTTGAAGAAGAGAAAGAAGTAGAAATGCAAGCCTCGGTAGGAGTTTTGGGCGGCTCCATAGAACTTTTTACGGTGTAAGAATCACACACATCAAGCCCTTTGCACTCTTCTACCGATTTGACTTCCTCTTCCTCAGAATACTTCGACGGCTTGTAGATGGAGAAAGTGCAATTCTCATCATTTACCTTCAAGGTAAGCTCTCCTCTTGCAACATCAATGAGTGCTTGGCTCGTAGCCAAAAATGGTCTCCCAAGAATCAAGGGCATATTTCGGTCTTCCTCCATATCGAGAACAATAAAATCAGCGGGAAAGATGAAATCATTAACCTTGATAAGAACATCTTCAACTATGCCTTGAGGATACCGAACGATCCGCCATTTGAAGAGCTATGGTGGTAGGCTTCACCTCTCCAATTTTAAGCTTCCTAAAAACTGAAAGAGGCATGAGATTGACACTCGCACCCAAATCACATAGCGCTCTTCCGACTTTCATCCCCCCAATCTCACAAGCAATTGTGAAACTACCCGGATCTTTGGACTTAACGGGCAACTTCCGTTGTAAGATAGCACTACACTCTTCATTCAAGTTCACTGTCTCAAAGTCTCCCCACTTCTTCTTCTTTGAAATCACATCTTTGAGGAACTTGGCATACTTGGGCATTTGTTGTAGAGCTTCTACCAACGGAATGTTGATTTGGACCTTCCGAAAGATGTCCAAAAATCTGGAAAATTGCTCATCCCCCATCTTCTTTTGATGCCTTTGAGGAAAAGGCATAGGAACATGCAAAGGTGGTGGTAGGGGTTTGGGCATTTTTCCTTCCTTCTTCTCCTTCATGGCCGGTGTGAGCTCTTCTTTTTCCTCTTGAATCTTTACACTTTCGGGCTCGTGCTCCGGCATCTTCGGTCCCTCATATGTGGTGCCACTCCTCAACATGATGGCTTTGCATTGCTCCTTGGGATTCACCACTGTGTTGCTTGGAAATTGCCCCGGATTGTGCTGATTGCTCAAAGAGTTTGCAATCTGGCTTACTTGCTTTTCGATCATCTTTACTTGTGTCTCCACCGCTGACATCCTTGTATCCGAACTCGAGATGAACCTCATGAGTATGTCCTCCAAATTCGGCTTCTTTTGCTCGTTGATCACTCCATTGGATGTTGAAAATCCGAGTGGTGGTTGAAGAGCGTTGTTCGGATTTCCATATGAGAGATTCGGATGGGAAGGAGGTGCTTGATATCCTTGGTATCCACCTTGATTTGAACGACCCCCTTGATATCCTCCTTGAGGCTGAAACCCCCGATTGTTGACCCAATTTGCCTCCTCGAATTGAATCTCTTCAACTGTTGGGCTGCTTCGGGTTTGCATCATGGTCTCGAACTTGCTAGACAAAGTTGCAATCTGATTTGTGAGTGCAACAAGAGGGTCTTTGTTCTCAGCCATAGCTACTTTCCTCAGATTGTTCCTCTCTGTTGGCCACTGGTAGCTTGTGGATGTCATGTTCTCAATTATATCGATAGCCTCATCCCCCCCCCCCCCCCCCCCCTTGCATAACAATGCTCCTCCAGCAGCAGCATCCATCAGTCTTCGTAATTCCCCATTGCAAGCATTGTAGAAGATCATAATGCGGGTACCTAAGTCGAAGCCATGGTTTGGACATTTTCTGATCGTTTCCTTGAACCTCTCCCAAGCTTCATAGAGACTCTCTCCTTCATATTGTTGGAAGTGTGTGATCTCCATCTTCAACTTAAACATGAGGCCCGGAGGTTGGAACTTGAACAAGAACTTGTGAGCTAGATCTTCCCAAGTAACGTCTCCTCCCAACTCTATGGATTGGAACCACTGTTTCGCCTTATCTCTCAAAGAGAATGGAAAGAGGCGAATTTTAATAGCATCCTCGGGTGCTCCATTGATCTTAACTGTGGCACAGAGATCCAAAAACTGACTGAGATGGGCATTCGGGTCCTCCAAAGGACCTCCTCCATACTGATTCTGTTGGACCATTGATATCAGGCCCGTCTTCAACTCGAAGTTGTTTGCCTCAATGGCTGGTCCGGGAATTCCCCCATGAGCTATCACATTCTGAAACTGAGCCTGAATAGGAGCTGGTTGAATGTTTGCTCGTTCTTGAGCTTCCCTCAAAATCCTTAACTGCTCCCTGAGTTGATTGAACTCCTCCTGAGTTGCCATTTTCCTCTTGTTCCTCTTTGCGTTGTTCCGACGACAGGTGGCTTCTATCTCCGGATCTACAAGATCTAAAGTGATGCCTGAAGACCTCGTGCGCATTCACCTATACACCAACAAAGAGAGCAATTAGACAACTCAAACGAATAAAATTGAAAATAAAATATAGAAAATAAAATGTCTAAATTAGTATCAAAGAAATCTAACTAATGTCACTAGAATGAAAATCAGTCCCCGGCAACGGCGCCAAAAACTTGTTCACTAATATTTTTACTACCGCAAGTGTACGGGTGTAATTATAGATAGGGAAGCAAGGTCGTATTCCACGAGGACTGATTAACCTAACGAGTACTAGTCTAATTTCCTATCCTCTATCTAGACGAATAATTCGTTGGATTTTGTTTTACTAAACTAATTAAAGGCGAAATAATAAACATAAATGACAAGGTACAAGAGAATCAAATGCGAGAAGGATTATTCTAGAGCTTCGGTTTCGATGAACGAACGAATTCAATTAAATCAAAATCAATCAATCACATAGAGGACTCGACTATTACTAGAACAACCACACAATAAGCTTAAACCTACTTTCGTAGCGCCTAAACCGTAGATTTCATGCAAGAATCGTTGTGTCCAACTGATAACTAACACATGAAACTCCTAAAGGTTCAAAAGGTTATAAGCTCTCACACAAATCTCAAGATCTCTCGACTTTATTGAAGTGTGTGTCCTATGTTCCCTATTCGAGCGTTAATTCTCATCTTTCGCCTATCGAATCAACACAATAAATCATGCAAAGTTGGTAGCTAATCAAATAAGCAAGCACTAAACTCAAGAACATACGAAGCAATAGAAGGCCGTGATCGATTGATAAAAACTAATTCGAATCTGCAATATTCATCTACTCCCTAACTCTAGAATAAAAGAGAGTTTAGCCAAGCATAATGAGGACAACAATCTCAAGATTCAAGATACACATAATCGAAAATAAACGAAAACCGTAGAAGGAACTAGGATTCCGAGTGTCTCCGATTTTAATGGCTTGATCTTCTTCTCCCGTTCTTCTTCTCCAATGTCGTTTTTTGATTTTCGTCGAGTGCCCGATTTGAAAAATATGAGATATAAGCCGCCAGAATCCTTCTTCTATCTCCCTCTTTTATACTCTTCACGCGATCTTTCCGTTATTAAATCTTAAAAGCCAATCCCTAACGACCGCATTCTACACATCTCTTTCCATACGAAGAGAGACGCGGTGGAGAGTGCGGGCAAGCGCGGCTGTGTGCTTGAGCGCGTGAAGACGCGCGGAGATAGGCCTCCTGGGCGCGGACCTGTGGCGGAGAAGACGCGGCGGCGTCATTAATGGAAAAGGCGGAGACGCGGCTGCTGGGAGATGGGAATGCGGCTGCATGTCATGCAGCGTGAGAAATTGTTGGCCAACATGCCAACTTTGACTTTTGGGCTGTTGGGCTATGCTTTGGGCCCAAAAAGTGAGTTCAAGGCCCATGGCCCACAATCCATTATTTAATTTCCTTTTTTCTCCGATTTCCCCTGCAAAACTCAACACAACTACGATCAAGTGTAATATCCCCGAATATAAGAAATGTAGATAAAAAGTATCAAACTCGATCATGATAACGACACTAAAGCGTAATTATAAGCTCTCAAAATACGTAGAAAATCCGTGTTTATCAGTTCAATGCGAGAGAGATAGCAGCTTAGAAGTGCACTTTCACCAATCGTTCTTCTTGTCAGCACTCCTTGGTTTGGGTTCCCAACAATGAGCTCCTTTGGATGATCATCGATCCATCGTCTGCGTCGTGATCTTTCTTCATTTGAAATGATTGGATCGGGCTCATTAATCGGTTCGTCAAACTCCGGGTGAGTTGAAGGTTGATCAGTGGGAACATGTTGTTGCTCGGGCTGTTGATCAGCCTGCTGATCGGGCTGGATGTTGAGCTGTTCCATTGTGCTATCGAGCTGCTCGATTTGAGATGTAAGGTCGTTAATAGCATCAGTCTGGGAGACTGAGAATGGGGGATCAGCCTGGTTATTTTCGGCTGATGTATTACAGTTAGATGTAGGAACATCACTTGCATCATTTCCCCTTTGCTGTGTGACCTTCGGATCAGATTGATCATCTTCCTCTAGATCATTTGGGGTCCATACTAGCAGGTCGTCGATGGGGGAGTTAGACGGCCTGTTAGTAGCGGACTGATCTGAACCTGTACTTAACTCTCTGTACAGACAAGCAGATTCATCAAACACAACATGAGGTGTTACCTCCACAACTAGGGTTTTCTTATTAAAGACTCTATAAGCTTTGCTAACCTCCGAGTATCCTAAAAATACTCCTGGATCGGCCTTGCTATCAAAAGTTTTTAATTGAGATTTCCCGTTGTTATGAATGTAACACAAGCACCCAAAAGCTTTAAAATACTTTAACCTGGGGACCTTGTTGTTCCACAGCTCGTATGGAGCCTTTCCATGTCGGGTAGTGATGATCGATCTTTTTTGGGTATAGCAGGCAGTGTTAACGGTCTCTGCCCAAAACTTCTTTGGAAGGTTGGTTTCATCCAACATGGTACGAGCTGCTTCCTTCAGCGACCTGTTACGGCGTTCCACTACGCCGTTTTGTTGAGGTGTACGAGCTGCTGAGGTTTGATGATGAATTCCACTCTTTGTGCAATATTCTTCGATCATTCCATTGATAAATTCGGTGCCTCGATCAGATCGAATGGAGATGATGGATTTCTCCTTTTGATTGCACAGCTGGCTCAGCAACGCGGGTAGCTTCTCCAGAGTCTCCTTCTTTTTGTACATGAAAATAACCCACGTAAATCTAGAATAATCATCTATAATAACGAGAGCATATTTTCTACCGTTTATACTCAAGGGAGTGACTGGACCAAAGAGGTCGAGATGGAGAAGCTCAAGAATTCGATTTGAAGCTTGTGCCGTCACACTTGGAAAGGATGATCTTGTTTGCTTTCCAGCTTGACAGGCTTTGCAGATGTGATCACGGTCGAAGACTTGATCTGGCAGGTCGTTCACCAGTTTGTTGCGTGCGAGCTTGTTGATGGCCTTGAAGTTCAAATGACTCAATCTCTTGTGCCATAGCCAGCTTGTCTCGGAATCAGCCTTTGTGATCAGGCAGGTCTCTATCCAATCATTCCATTGAACTATATAGAGTCTATCCTGCAAAATTCCGGTAAGAAGTATTTCTCCTTCCTCATTTTTCACGAGACATTTGTTAGCAGTGAATTCTACTCGTTTACCACTCGAGCAGAATTGCGACACAGAGAATAGGTTATGATTAAGACCTTCAACATACGAGACGTTAGAAATAGTTGTTTTACCAACTTTTAGATCGCCCTGGCCTCTTGCGAGTCCCTTTGAATTTCCTCCAAAGGTTACAAGTGGCCTGTCTCGTTCTTGATAGTTTGATAGTAGCGTTTTGTCACACGTCATGTGCTTTGAGCATCCACTATCAATGATCCATACAGCTCCACGAGCTGCTTGGCTCCTTCTTTGAGCCTTCCCAACCTGCAATTAGTTAAACATAGCAACCCATTTGAGATTGGGTGCTACATCGGTTGCGGGAACGACCTTTGGGACCCAGATTTGTTTCGCCGGTCTGCTTTTATCCGAGGCTGAGGACGAGGCAGTGGCGGTCTTGGGCTTGGGAGCCTTGGATTTCTTTGAGCGAGGGTGACGAGGCTGATAATACTGCTCTTCATAAAGACCAGGTTGATACTGCCAGTCTTGAAAGTTCGACTGTTGAGGATAGTGGCAGTGACAACCTTGATGAGCAGGAAAGAAGAACTGAGGGTGATACGGCCTTTGATAGTACTGGCCTTGGTATCGCCCTGGATTAACAGCCTGCTTTTGATGGGAGAGGGCAGGTCGACGATGTTGGGCAGGTCGACTCTCTTTCTTTTGAGGAACAGGCTGTTCTTTCTTGTGTTGCTTTAAAAGGATGGCTTGGGGCTGTCGAACTGGATTCTTCAGCTTGATCATCTTATCTGGAAGAGCTTGATGAGCTTTCCGAACACTCTTTGATTTTGACTGCGCCTTCACGAATTTGATCTCGCAGTCTTTGTTCTTGCTTTCCTTGGATTTTCCATTAAATCCAATACCAGAGTGATTGCGCGGATTGCGTTGCATGGATTGGACTTCTTCCAATTTCTTTCCGCTTTTCTTCAACTGACTCAAAGTGAGTTGAAGTTTTTCTTCCTTTTTCACGAGGAGTTCGTGTCTAATAACCAAGTCAGCCAATTTTGATGTAAGGCTGTGTATTTCGGCATCTTTGATCTTGAGGGTCTCGTCCTTCTCGAGCGCCCTGGTATCGAACTTCTTGACCCAGAAAGTCAATTCTTCAACTTTTGACTTTAGGGTTTCGATCTCCCTTTCTTTTTCCTCATCATAGGGAGAGAATCTTTCTTCTAATGCTAGCTTGTATTTTTCATTTTTGTTCATCAGCTCATGTCTTCAACGACCTCTTTGAGTGTTTCCACGAGGTCGGCATAGTCATCGAGCTGTTTCTTGATTTCTTCCCAAGACACAGCCTCGGATAGGTCTTCACCTTCTTCTGCACATTCATCGTCAGAAAAAGAAAGTGAAATGGGTTGAGGATCTACCTTTGAAGATCCCTCGTTTTGTTGGTGCTCACCAAAGAAACATTCTTCATCATCACTTTCGTCGAAAGAGATGTATCCCTCGTCATCACTTGACGAGCTGTCTGAGAGATGAGCTTCCTTTGATTCTTCAGCAAGCATGGCAGCTCGTTGATCTTTGAGCTTCTTATCGCGCTTTGCACGGAGCTCGTCTCTCTCGGCCTTTGTCAGATCCGGGCAATCGGTCTTGTAGTGACCCGGCCTGCCACAACCAAAACATCCACCCTCGGGTGTGTTAGAAGAATTGAAGGTTGAGGGTTTACCTTCTCCCTTTTTGTCAGGGCGGTCGTGGTTGCGGTTCGAGAAGTTTCGCTTGTTGTCACGATAGAATTTCTTGTATTTGACAACCTTTCCTAGGAGTTTCTCATTTCTCCTAGCAGCTAGAGCATAGTCGAGAGTCATCTTCTCGAACTTTTTGACGATGGATTCGTCAATCGAATATGGGGTAGCAGCAGAGGCTGAGTCGGCCTTGAAAGCTACCTCCTTGTCATTCTTTTCATCAGCCTTCTTGCTGGTGGAAGGCTGTGCTGATCCATGGATTCGGATCATCTCATATTCATTTCTGACAAGGATGTCGAAAAGATGTTCGGTGGTGAGGAAGTTGAAGTCCGAACGGGCTGGATGCATGGCTGCATATACGTGCCAATTTGCAGGTAGGGCACGCATCACTTTTAGATTCTTCTTGCGCTGCGTATATTTGTGAGGATTGATTGCAGCGACTTCGAGAATGATTTCTGTGAAGCGAATTTTCATTGCTTCTATGGTTTCTCCAGAAACCATCTTGAAGTCATCGAACTTGCTGCACGCCATGGACAGCTTGTTCTCCTTCATCTCCTCTGAACCCAGGCTGATGGACCGGAGGGTGTCCCACATCTCTTTGGCTGTTTCAAGATTTCGAATCTTGGCAAGGTAGACGCCCTTCACGGTGCTAGAGATGAGTCCCTTTGCGTAGTCATCGAGGCTGGCCTCCTTCCTTTCCTCGGTTGTGTAGTCGCGAGGATTTTTGAGGACTTTTTCGTATGTGGCCTCCCCGGGGGATATTCCATCCACGATGATCTTCGCTGCATAAATGGGGGAGGGCCATTTTCGATAATATCCCACATAAGGACGTGATGTGCCTTGAGACACATCTTGATTCGGAAGCTCCAGTCTTCATAGCCTTGGATGGAGAAATCTTCACAAACCCTGAGAAGAGAAGCCTCCATAGCAAATAGTATGAAATGATATGAATGAAAAGATTTTTCTAAAGGATCGGTTCAAAATGACCAAAAGTTTGAAAGAAAACTTTTAATATGCAAAGCAGCGGTCAAAAGAACCACTGCTCTGATACCACTTGTTGGTCCCGTGAAAGAGTAATTGGTGTATGGGGGGGGGGGGGGAATACACCAATAACCAACCGTTTTTTACTTTTATAAAATCAGGTCGATTGTCAAGGTCGATCCTTATCAGAGACAGGTTGATCTATCAAGCTCGTTTGGGAACAAGCTTGATTTATCAAATTGTGCTTATGCGGAAGTTGGTGGAGGTTGATTTACTCTTTGAA
The DNA here is from genome assembly GCA_029379335.1 of Thymus mandschuricus. Lineage (NCBI taxonomy): Eukaryota > Viridiplantae > Streptophyta > Magnoliopsida > Lamiales > Lamiaceae > Thymus > Thymus mandschuricus. Next base: position 24,476,966 of record CM057071.1, on the reverse strand, counting down.
AAATCTAAGTTCGATACTGAAATGCAGGTTGATGCTTGATATGCAGGTTGATGCTCGTCAGTTTGATAATAAAATGAAAGAGCGATAAGTAAAGAGAGAGAGAGAGAGAGACACCGCGATATAGCGTGGTTCGGAGAAACCCTCCTACGTCCACGTCAGGTCGACTCGACCTGAGAATCCCTTTACCTTTGGATTCAACCTCTCTCTTATTTAACTGACTGAGTATCAGTTCTAAATACACTCTAACTTGAATATATCTAGACACGAGTTTTGGGTCGTGACCCTTACAACCTTTCGTACTGAAAATGTACAAACAACCTTACTCGAAACTACAGAGCTTGACACACTCTATAATGACGAAGAACACTAAACAATCTTTCTAACTTCGAACTAGTCGGAGAAGAAGTTGTTTGAATTAACGGCAAGCAGCAGTGAACGCTTCGTCGTCGTTGGCTTTTTATCGGAGTAGAAAATCTCTCTTCGTCAAGTGTTTGGGAAACTAATGGAATTTCGAACACTTGAATGGATATGAACTTGAGAGAGATTTTGGCATAGATTTTGCGTTGATAGCTTGAGTTTCCCGTATTTGAATCCGATAATGGCTGAAGTATTTATAGGCAGTTTTAAAAAACTAGCCGTTGGAGTTAGGCTGACGTGGCACTAGCCGTTGGAGGCTGACTCACTTCTAGCCGTTGGGAAAGTTCGTCCTTGCTGGCACACCACGTGGCAAGGATCAGGTCGTGTTGCTCCATGAAGGCGGGGCATCGACCTTGATGAGATAATCCAGCACTTGAAATCTTCTAAGACAATGCAGGCTGGAAGCTTGATAAGGAAGGTCGATAGACAGGCAGATATGCCAGCTCGATCCGAATGAGGCAGGTCGGTAAACGACCTTTCTCTTACAGGGTGGATCGAACTTGCATTTAAACTATAGAGATCATCGACCTGCACTAACAGGTAGCAGGTCGATCTATCGGCCTTAACCCTAAACAAGTAAAATATGCCTAAGTGTGGTTTCGATAAACATCATCAAAATCGAACTGCAAGGGGTTCCCAACAGAGTTGAATAGTCAAATTGAATTTAGTAATAGTATCCAGAACTATGGCATAGTCAAACATTTAATATTTGTCCGAATAATTCACATTAAACGGAGAACGGCCACCTCGACCGTCGGAGTCAAAAGAACTTACATTTCCATATAATATTCACAAAGTATTCAGCAGAAGCATTTAAGTAGTAATATTCTGACCAATATATACATAGTTTGACCCGAATAGACAAAAGAACAAAAGATGGGTCAACTAAAGAGTCTTGTGAGTCCACGTCACCGCCCTACCTCACTCCATACCTGTAAAATAGTTTGAAAATATATGGGGGTGAGTGCCAAAGACACTCCGTGGGCAATATATACATATATACTTTCGTCCAGAGTATTTACAATATTTGTATCATATGAAAATAGTTGACGTCAATATAGTTTCATGCGCTCATATATAACATTGTGTGGAGACAGACTCTATGTGGCCACATAAACTGTATATTGTAACATTGTAGGAATTCCATATGCAAGTCATGTCAATCCACGTGAGCAGTATATAATATCTTGAATCATAGACGAAAGCTTTTGTAAAAATAGTAATAGGTTTTGGAAAATAACCCACCTTGTAGTTGCCGTAACCAATAGCGATGCTGTATGGTAACTCTAGTGTGGATTTCCTGGAGATTTATCTACAATAGAGGATCTAAACTTAGTGTTATAGATAAGATTCTTTAAAACTATACTACATAAAAATAGATATGCTCTTGAGCTCTTTGGTTTATTCCTATGAATCAGTTAAGACCTTAAAGTAGTAAAGTTAATTCCTCTTCATATGCATGGATATCCCCTGGTGCAGCAGCCAAAGTATCAACCAATTTAGGCTAACTTGTTATTTGAAGGTAGAAGACGACAACTTATGGCCAAGTTGGAACAAAAGTCTAACAGATGATATTATTGAAGTTTTGTTGCTATTTAAATTAATTAACTAGATATAGCCTAATTACTCTTTTATAAAAGCTAACCATTAGTTCATTATGAGACTCAACACCTTATTATATCAGTAAGCTTTTATCACCTCAATACTTCTCCCCTTTCTCAACTTATGCAGTAGCTTCCAAAGCAACAGAGCACACCTTAGCTCACCTAGAATTGTTTATTTCTTCTTTCACCCTTTCGTATTCTTTACTTCCTTACTTCATGACAACTACGGCAACCACTCTCGGATGCCCGAAACCATAACATAAGTTCACCTAAATCGAAACGTAAATTGTTATCATCCGTTAGAGCAGCAACGATGCTGCCCGTCGCCATCGCCGACTCTTCTACATTCGATTGCCCTAATTCATCCTAGATTTTCCAGTTTATTAATACTATAATTATTATGCAGCCTTCATGGAGATATATGGATATATTTCACTCCACACAAGAATTAGCAGAAGGCTTTAATTAATGGAATAAGAACATGCCAATTTTGTTTAAAATTCCTAATCTTATGGGTTTAGAAATCGTGAATCTTTTGCATAAAGAGTTGAATTCATGCTTAATCAAAATATCGAAAGAAAGATGGAATTATATCAACGATAGCAACTTACTTGACAAAAAGAGAAGGCGAGAATCGTTGTTTCACCGAAGGAAAGATGCAGAATAGGAGGAGAAAGGTTTGATGGCGGATTAGGGATTAATTTGAATGGGAGTTCATATATGTGTGTGGTTATCTTGGGAAATTGATGAATCATCAAATATGGTGTTGAAGGAAAAGTCGACAGCAAGGCTTGGGATTGACAACAAGGCAAATGGATTCTTTATTCATTTGTTAATACATAATTTAAAGAATTCCCTACAGCTATTTCTCATATGGTGGGCTAGCAAATTGAAAACCTTGCAGCAAAATAAGAAATAATTATTTCATAAATTAAGACATTTCCTTATCTTTGGGCTAAATATAATTTAAGAAAGTTACGGCCCACTAAAACTATTGGGCCCAATAAAGTTTGGGGTGTTACAAGAATACACACACATAGAGAGCAATATATACTCACTCCATAACACCACTTAGAACACCACAGAGATCCAACCAAAACACAGAAAACCAGCTGATCAAAAAGGCTTCACCAGAAATCCAAGCATCAGTAGCTAATGCCTATTTACTATTACAGACCAAAAACTGAATATCCACTCCATCAACAATAACGAGATCCAAATTGTTTCACCACCAGAATAGAATAATAACAATCATATCGAATCATCAGAGCAATCATCAGAGCAGCAAGACAAACAAAAACATAAAACCAACCTATACTCCCCCTTGAATGCAGACATGAAATGCCAAGCTAAGGTTGTTCTGCTTCAATCTCTTCATCATCAGCCTCATCTTCATCTGCACCAACCGCAGCATCAGGAGCAGGAGCAGCAGCAGCTCCCCCTTGCGGTGTGCCACCAGCCAGGATAAGCAGATCCTCAATCTCCTTCTTCTTCTTCAACAGCATTCGAATCTGCTCACAAGTCATTTCATATTCCAAGGAGATAGCTTGGAACATGAGCTTAGATACAACTGGCTCATAATGGGGAGGAGCAGGGCCAAAAGGCAGCTGAATATCTTCAGTATTCTCATCATGAGGCATCGAGGAAGAAGATGCCTTCTCTGCCTTCGTGCTGAAAGGAGGAGACTCAGCCTCTACACCGGTCTGAGCCTAGTGAACCTCATGTAAGGAGCAGCTGGAGCCTTAGCACCTTCAGGAATTTCAAACTCCACTAATTTGCAAATGTAGGCATACAAGAATCGAGGGAAGCAAATAGCTTTATTTGCAGAGATCACCTTCTCAGCATGCTCTGCGAGAGCATCAAACACCAACCTTCTAAAGGACACTGGAAGTCCTTGTCCAACCTTATACAGCAGAGTTGCCAAGGAGAGATTCACATAAGTCTTGTGGGTCGTAGGCACCCAATTCCTGTTGGCAATGTAGTACAGGGCCTTGTACTTGGGAGCAAGAGCCGAGGCTCTAAGCCTTTTATCCTTCACTGGCCACTTAGCATCTTTGTCATCCAGCAGAGTGGCAGCAATCAAATTTGCATCAATGGGCTCAAGGCTTTCTCTCACGACTTCGCCACATACGAATGCATCAATCAAAGGGGGAGACAGATTGAAAAACTTCCCCCTAACAAAACCTCGATGATAATAATCAGGGGATGAAATATCGAACATCGACAAACTCAAATTGGAGTAGAACTCCATGATCACATCTTTCACCCAACAGAATTCCACTGCCAAAGTAGTTAACAATTTGGCCTCAAAGATGCAGTCAAACACCCCTGCCCTACGCAAATCAAACTCTCTGGCAGGCTTATCCACTATAATCAACTTCTCAGAGTTGATATCCCAAAACTTTGCATAGAAAGCATCACGGAAAATAGGCATAAACTTATACGTACCCAGCAGGCAGAGGCGGAGCTTCTGTACCTTTCGAAGATGAGGGAGGAACAGCATCTTCTTCATCTGAATCACTGGGAATAGGAACCTCGGCATCAGACTCCGAGTCCAACTCAATCACAGGCTTCTTGCCCTTTTCTTTGATAGACTTCTTCTTGTCTGGAACAGACGCGGGAAAAGAAGCCTTTCTCTTCCAATTTGAAGCAGACCCAGAAGCACTGAGAGGAGCACGCACTTGAGAGCGTGTCCGACGGGCGACGCCACCAGGAGGCGGCGGAGGAGGGGATGATCTGACCTTCCTCGGAGGCGATTTGTTCTTCCTCGCCACTTGCTTAATCTTCTTTCGACGCTGAGGGGGCTCGACCGAAGATGCAGAGACAGAAACCCTAGGGGTGGTTTCTGTCGAAGGAGGAGGAACGATCTCATCAGCAAATAGAGGCTGGAGAGGTTCCTGAGTGACCGCATCCCTGGGCGGGGATGGAGGAACGGAATCACGGAGAGGAGATGGTGGAGCAGGCTCCTCGACTAACCCAGCGCCGTACCACGGCAACAGAGGAGTTCTGGGTGCCGGTTGGGCTGCTGCGAACAACAAAGACAAATCGATTCCCTCTGAAATCTTGAAGGAAACCATGGAAGCAGCAAGAATACTACAGAGATCTGGCGGAGAACCGAGAGATAATCGGAGAGAGACGAAAAGTTCCGGCGGAGGAATTTAGGAAATAAAGGAACCCTAGCACAATTGAGAAGCAGAGAAGATAAACTCTGCTATAAGCAAGCGCCGGTTCGAATTCCAAAGAGCAACAGTAATAGCAAAAGGGCGCGCAGAAAAATAGCCCCTTATTTCAACTGACAGAAACTCCACGTCAGATAAGAACTCAAGGAATAACACCAAACATAACACAACCCATCACACCAAGAAATCAAACCATAGAAGAAATCAAATAAACATAATCTGAGTAGCTCAGATTATACACATCCCGAGTGACTTTTGTAGAACCTCAAACCTTTCTCCATCTAAAGGTTTGGTAAAAATATCCGCCACTTGCACTCGAGTAGAAACATGCTGAAGAGATAAAGTCTTGTTTTCAAAAAGATCTCTAATAAAATGGTGTCTGATCTCTATGTGTTTGGCCCTTGAATGGCTGACTGGATTTTTGGAAAGATTGATAGCTCCAATATTGTCACAGAACAAGACATACTCTTTCTCATCAATCCCATAATCATACAGCATGTTGGTCATCCAGATCAGCTGAGTGCATGCACTCCCAGCTGCTATATATTCAGCTTCCGTAGAGGATAGAGAGACACAATTCTGTTTCTTGCTATGCCACGAGATTAGATTATCTCCCAAGAAAAAGTATCCTCCAGTAGTACTCTTCCGATCATTCGGATTTCCAGCCCAATCTGCATCACTGTATCCTGTAAGCTTCAGAGAACTTCCCTTTCCAAACCATATGCCAATCTTGCACGTTCCTTTGACATACTTTATAATGTTCTTCACAGCCTTGTGGTGACTCTCCTTAGGGTTTGATTGAAATCGCGAGCAGACCCCAACACTGTAAGCAATACCTGGTCGACTGGCTGTTCGGTACAGATAGGGCTGCAAACGAGCCGAACCTGATCGAGTACTGGTCTGCTCGGGTTCGGCTCGTTTAGTATTTTACAGGTTCGGGTTCGGGTTCGAGTTCGATTCGAGCTTTAAATTTGGGCTCGAGCTCGGCTCGAGTTAAAAATTTTGAGTTCGAATTCGGCTCGAGTTCGGCTCGTGTTCGGTTCGAATTTGAGCTCGAATTTTGCTCGTGAAAAGCTCGAGTTCGGACTCGTTTAAAAAAGCTATGATTTAAGCATATTTTATTAAAATTCCATTTTTTTAACCTATGATTTTTTATACATAAATGCTAAAGCTCGTTTAAAGGCTCGATTAGAGATTCGATTAAGAGTTCGTGATACAGGCTCGCGAACATGCTCGATTAATATACGAGCCGAACATGTTCGCGAGCAAAACGAGTCGAATACCTTACTGCTCGAGTTCGGCTCGTTAAGTTAACCGAGCTCGAATTTAGGCTCGAGTTCGGCTCGTTTGTTAACGAATTCGAGCTCGAACGAGCTTTTACCGAATCGAGCACCGAGTAAGTCCCGAGTAGCTCGGCTCGTTTGCAGCCCTAGGTACAGAAGACTACCAATCATACTTCTGTACACTGTTTGTTCCACCGGTTTGCATTCTCCTTCTTGAGTCAGTTTGACTGATGTACCCATTGGTGTCCTCTTTGCCTTAGAACTCTCCATGCCAAACTTTTCACCAGATTTTCAGCATACTTCTCCTGACTCACGAAGATGCCATCTTCACATTGCTTGACTTGAAGCCCCAAAAAGAACTTCAGTTCACCAAACATACTCATCTTGAATTCAGAAGTCATCAATTTCACAAATTCATTCACAAGAGCCTCTGATTTAGAACCGAAGACAAGATCATCAACATATACTTGAACAATAAATATGTAACCTTCTTGTTGCTTAACAAACAATGTCTTGTCAGCACTACCTCGAACATATCCCTTCTTAAGGAGAAACTCAGCCAACGTGTTGTACCAAGCTCTGGGAGCTTGCTTCAATCCGTTTAGAGCCTTGTTCAATCTGTACACATACTCTGGGTGCTCGGGGTCTTCAAAACCCTTTGGTTGCTTGACATATACCTCCTCTTCTAAATTTCCATTCAGAAAAGCACTTTTGACGTCCATCTGGTATAGCTTGAAACCCAAGCTACTAGCCATCCCCATTAAAAATCTTACGGATTCCAATCTGGTAACTGGAGCAAAAGTCTCCCCGTAGTCAATGCCTTCCTCCTGAGAGTATCCCTGAGCAACCAATCTAGCCTTGTTACGAGTAATGTTCCCTTGCTCATCTGTCTTATTCTTGAATATCCACTTCGTCCCAATCACATTAGCACCTTTGGGAAGAGAAGTGAGATACCATACATTGCAGCGTTGAAATTCCAAGAGTTCTTCCTGCATGGCAGCTATCCAGTTTTCATCCTGGAATGCGTCATTGACGTTCTTGGGCTCAATTTTTGAGACAAAACACACCGTTGCTATGTGAGAAACCAACTTTTTGAAGTCTATCTCTCTCTTCCTGGTCTGTATCCCATCATTAATATGCCCAATCACATCTGAAGCTGAGTGATTCTTATGGACTCTTGTTTCGGCAATGTCCGAAGTACCAGTTGGAGTACTATCTTGAGTACCTTCCAGAGTCATTTCTTCTACTTTGACATCCTTCTCCTTACTAAGACTCTGAGAACTCTCTGCAGCACTGGTGATCAGGATCTCTTCTTCAGTATTTACATTGCCTTCCACAGAATCATCAAAAGTAACATTGATTGACTCAATAACAGAGCTTTGATTCTTCAGGTACACTTTGTAAGCACAACTGTTTCTGGAGTAGCCTACAAAGGCTCCCTCTATACCCTTGTCATCAAGTTTCTTCCTTTGCACTCTGTCATTCATCACAAAGCAGTGTGAGCCAAAAATGTGAAGATGTTTCACATTTGGCTTCCTTCCTCGCCAAATCTCATATGCAGTAACCTCAGTTTGTGGTCTGAGGTACACTCTATTGCAAATGTAACAAACCGTCTGAAATGCTTCAGCCCAGAGTCTAAGGGCAATCTCTTTAGCCTTCATCATTGTTCTGGCAGTACTCTGCAAGGTCCTGTTTTTCCTTTCAACCACACCATTCTGTGTAGGTGTGATAGGAGCTGAGAATTCATGTCTGATTCCTTTGGATTGGCAGAACTCCATGAACTCTTGATTCTCAAACTCACGCCCATGATCAATTCTGATGGCCTTGAGTTTGCTCTCCTTCTCTACTTCCAATCTTAGGCACAAAACTCTGAACGCCTCGAAAGTATCAGATTTTTCTCTTAAGAATTCAACCCATGTGCATCTGGAGAAATCATCCACGCAAACTAGAATGTATTTCTTTCCATCTAAACTTTCAACTTGCATAGGTCCCATCAAATCCATATGCATTAGGTCAAGAACTTTGGCTGTGGTGATTCGGAGTACTCTCTTGTGTACCTCTTGAGTCTGTTTCCCTTGTTGACACGGTCCACAAAAATCAACATCACCAAATCTGATCTTAGGAATCTCTTCAATAGCATTCAGTTGAATGAGCCTCAGAATATTCCTGTAGTGAGTATGCCCAAGCTTCTGATGCCAGATTTCACTCATCTTAGAAGCGACCCTGTAACTTGTAATCTTTGGAGTAAAAATGTAGCAATTATCAGCCTATCTGTTTGCCTCCAGAAACTTATCTGTTCCTTTGTTGATGACACAGCTATCTTTTCCAAAGCTTACACTCATTCCTTCATCACACAGTTGACTGATACTAACAAGATTTGCCCTCAAGCCTTCAACATAGAGGACCCCATCTAGAACTGGCATGCCAGGTACATTCAGCGTACCTATTCCTCGAATTCTGCCTTTTCCACCATCACCAAACACAACAGATTCATTAGAGCAACTTTGCACATTGACTAGAAGGTTCATGTTACCCGTCATGTGTTGTGAACACCCACTGTCGATGTACCAAGAATTTCCCACTCTGGAACTGTTACTAGTATGAACAACATAAGCCCTATACCCCTGGCCTTGATTTCTTCTGTTCTGATATTTGATCATCTCTTGTCTCTTATCACCAAGGTAGAACCGACATCTTGGTCTAATGTGACCAAGTCTACGACAATAATGGCAAAGAGGAATAAAAACATCAGAATCAGGATTATGTTCAGGTACCTTGTGATGTTCCTGTTTGGGTACCTCATCTGGAGCTTCTTGCTCTCCAGGCTTCTGCTCAACATTTACTGCGGCTTCAGTTGGTTTAGGCCTCCATTCCTCACGCCTAACAGATCTTCCACTGAATTGAGCTTCAACATGATTATTGGATCGGTTCCATCCCTCAAATCTTCTCTCTGTCTTTCTCCAGTCTTGCCTTTGAGCTCCTTGTTGATATTGGTATTCAACCTGTTGATAGTTACTTCTGTTGAACCCAAGACCCTCTTTATCTGCAGCTCTCTTTCCTTGCCTGAGAATTTCATCAAGCTTCTCGGTACTGGAATTCATCATCCTTATTAGCTTCTGAATCTGACACAGTTCTCCATCAGTATCCTTTCTTCCATCCTCACAGATTCTGAGCTTTTCTTGAAGAGATTCAACCTCGGATCTTAGAGCATTTCTTTCTCTTTCCAGATCCTTGACCTGCTCAGTAAGACTCTGATTCAAGATCAGCGCCTTCTTACATGCATCCATCAACTCATCATAGTCCTCCTGATCATCTTCTTCTTCCTCCACGTCTTTAACTTTAAATGGATCTTGATCATCAACAACAGACACGAGCCTTGGACCATTTACTGTAGCAACATGTGCAGTATGAGATGCATCCTGTCCTTCCTCAAACTCAGTATCGGTGACATCATCATCACTGTGTGTAGCTTGGAACGCCTTATTGCTGACTTTCTGATACTTGAAGGTATTGGCACATTCGCTCTTGATGTGACCAAAACCATCACATTCATGGCACTGTGGTCCCCTGTCTCCATTTTCTTTCTTCTCTGAAGTGTTCGGTCCTCTGTTCTGAGTACCGCTTTGATTTTCGGTCCGACGAAATCTGGAGTTCCCTTCTCCATTTCCTTTCCTGAAAAATTTCTTCCCAAACCTCTTTGAGATATACGCAATGCACTCAGCCATATCTTCGGCAGTTAATTCCTCTTCAGATTGGCTAGTAGATGAAGCCTTGAACGCCACAGACTTCTTCTTTTCACAAGAATTCACTCGCATGCCCATCTCGAATGTCCTCAAGGAACCAATAAGTTCATTTGGTGATAGCTCATCAACAACCTTTGCTTCCTCGATAGCTGTAACCTTGTAGTCAAATCTCTCAGGAAGAGATCTCAGGATTTTCCTCACAATTTTGGCTTCTGTGAGTTTTTCTCCCAATGAGAAAAATTCATTTGATAGACTCAGGAACTTAGCATAAAATTCTGAAATGCTTTCACTCTCGTCCATTCTGAGAAACTCAAATTGCGAAGTAAGTTGTTGAAGCCTCTGATTCTTCACCCGTTTGTTGCCTTCATAAGTGATCTCCAAGATATCCCATGCTTCTTTGGCAGATTTGCACGTGGAGATAATGGCGAAGACTTCAACACTCACACATGTGTGAATAGCGTTGATAGCTTTCTGATTCATGCCAAACAGCTTTAGCTCCTCTTCCGACCATTTCGTTCTAGGTTTCTCTGAGTCGTCTTCATCTTTTGGAGCACTCCAACCATTTTCCACTGCAGTCCATGCAGCTTCGTCAATGGATCTGATGAACGAAGCCATTCTGATCTTCCAATACCCATAACTTGTGCCATCAAACAACGGTGGTCTAACCATAGAACCACCTTCCCTGATAGTACTCATCGCAAGCACCACCAATGAACCAACGGATTATACAGATATCCCAGGATCTAACACCGCACCTCGATGACCTGCTCTGGTGCCAATTGAAATTGTATAATCCCTACTTTGGTAGGTAAATGTAACTCAACACGTAACACAGAAAGTAACACAGTTGAGAACACAAGTTGGTAACCCAGTTCGGTGATAAACACACCTACGTCTGGGGGAAGCTATTCCAAGAAACAATTCACTATGATGAGTATAAGGGATACAAGACTCGTGAACGTCATCAATACCGAACGTTCTCTCCTCACCCGACTCTACTCCTCACCAATGAATCCTCGGTAAACCCTCACTAGTCTACCCAAAACACTTTTCACATAATTGAAAAGGTTAAGCCCGACCTTGAACGTGGGAACGTTCAAAGTATTACAATCACTCACCAATAAACTAACTACCCCAACAATTGATGAATGAAAAGAACAACACCACTCTCGAACGCACGAAGAAGACGAGTTCTCAATAATGTATCAAGACGCGCAGCGGCACCGAAGAGATCTTCGTCCTTATATACATCTCATGCAAAACCCTAAAGATAATTAAGGCATATCTCAAAAGATATCCTTAATAGGGTAAATAGAATCTTCATGCATATCTTCTCATTAATAAAATAATAAGGACCGAATCCTTATTCCATGCGAACTCCAAATCAGCGAACAAATCCTTTGCATACATAAATCTTGCCATATATAAACTACCCATGCAATCCATGCAGCAACAAAAAGTAAAATAAAGATTGACATTCAAAAATATTTTTGTTAAATTCACAATATTTAATAATTTATTTAATTTTTTCTTATACAAGTATGTGCTAAAATAATAATTATTTTTATATTTATACGATGTCAATTTTATTTTTTATAAACTTAATGGCCCGGTGGGCTAGCCCGAAACCCGGTGGGTTAGGGTTAGGGTCAAAAAATAATAGCCCGAAAGAAAAAAAAGCCCGATTAACCCGATCCGAAAAGCCCGCAACCCGATAGGGCTAGCCCGAAACCCGGTAGGTAACATAAAATATGCAAAATTTTAAAGTGCAAAAGTTTACTCTTTTTGAGAGTTAGACTCATAAAAAATAAAATTTGTTAATCCCTTAAGATAGGGAGGGGTTTTTATTATTACCCTTAGACTCGATTGAATTAATGTTATTGAAATTTCATATCCCTACTGAATACTCCCTCCGTTTACTCAGGTATGGTACATTTTATTTCACGATACAGGGAAAATCAAAGTAAACAGTAAAACAGAAAAGCAAATCACAGTGAATCAAAATCGAATTTTTTTATTTAATATTTATCTTTAATTTGGTAAAACGTAGTATAATTGACTTTTGAGTTAATTATCACTTATCGCCTCATTTTTTTTTATATATATTTGTGGCCTAAGATAATTAATAGGTTTTGACGGAAATATGGCTACGATGATTTGGTAATATTAAATTACACTACGTATATATGTTATATTCTGTACTTTTTTTAATGTAAATATATATGTAATTTTATCCGATTAAATATAAATATGATTAATTTTACTCAACTAATTTTAAATTTCTAGCTCCTTCCCAATCGGGTGTATAATATAAAATCAATAGGTCACAAAAGAATTACTCCCTCCGTCCTCCATTTAGTGACGGAGGGAGTATGGGCACGGGTTTTTTCGCATTTTATAGTATAATAATAAATTAATGTGTTAAAGTGTTAAAGTGGAATAATTGTGGGTCCATTTGAATTGTTTAATAGTATTAAAATGTTAAAATAATAAAAAGTAGATGTATAAAGTGTTAAAGTGTTAAAGTGATTGTGGGGTCTACGTCCAAAAACGGAAAATGTCAGTAAATGGAGGACGTCCAAATATAGTATTAACGTCACTAAATGGAGGACGGAGGGAGTACTTCTAACTGAAGGAAAAAAAAATGTCTGTCAACAACTAATTAGCTACCAATTAAGTTTAATCTATCGGCGAGTGGAGAAGGCCGCGCGTGCTACTGCATCGGCGGCGGGTTCCGGCAGGCGGGGCAGGTGGCGTGAATCCTCAGCCACGAATCAATGCAGCTCCGGTGGAACACGTGGCAGCACTCCTGCATTACCCGAACCGCCTCGCCGCCCATGTAGTCGGCCAGGCAGATATGGTGCAGGTAGAGGCGGCGGCGGCGTCCTTGAGCTGGTGGAAGGTGCAGAGGGGGAGGGCATCGCGTTGGATTACAATTTGTATAGGCGCTGCATCTCCGTCGGCGGAGGGAGAAGCGTCGTCGTCGATTTCTGGTTTCGGCACGATCGGCCGGCGCCGGCCGCAGAAGCAGCAGATTAGGATGAAGAAGGAGAAGATGACGGCCAAGTACAAGAAGAAGGCTATGGCGGCGCCTTCGATGTTATGGTAAGAGTGATGGCGTCGTCGATTTAGGGTTTCCCCTTTGATAAGAGTCTTCAACTCTTATCCTCCCAACGAACGAGGAGTTCGCCAGAAACGAAGGAGGCAGTCGCGGGCTCTCCCTGACGATCACGCCGAATGCAAGAAACGGGAAAAAATTAACGCGAAGAAAGGAGAAAATAGGGTTTATATTTCCTTGATGATGAAATACATAACCTAATTCCTCTATTTACACTAGACCCTGGTTGATTCGACTCGTACGATTCGGGAAAGAATCAACAAGAAAACCCGAAAAGGAGCATATCTCGGCTCGACTCGACTAAACTATTATTGGGCTCGGCCCGATTTCAAAATAACGGAATAAAATAAAATAAAATTACGTGCTAACGATAAGCCACGAATCCCTCAAATTTCTTGGGCTCCCTCGTAATCCTTCTCGGCCTCTCACTTCGTCCATCTTCTCCCTCACTCTCCTTCACGACCTCTGTAGTATACTCCTCAGCCGAGTCTTCCCCTTCCCCAGCCGAGTCTTCCTCTTCCACCTCTTCTATCTCTTCCATCTCATGCACATGCGTTGCATTAGGTTTAGGGTTCGTATCAAACCCCCCCCCCCCCCCCCCCCCCCCCCCCTCTCGTTACGATTATCATTGTCCTCAAGGAAGAGAAAAGGAAACCGACGTTCCAACACTTCTATCGGCTCCCACGACGGCGAAACACCACCATCATCGTCCCACTCAACGAGACCCTCGTCCAACATCACCCCATGACGACGAACACTACGTCGCGCGACTAAGGCCGTTGGCCGAGCTACAGCGCGGCCCCGAGCGAAGAATGTAGGGAAAGGAGGTAAATTCTCCTAACAAGTCTCAACAAACGGACGGAGAAGACTCACATGGAAGACATCGTGAATCCGACTCGCCTCCGGCAACTTCAAACGATAAGCCACCGCTCCAATCCTCTCACAAATCTCAAACGGACCATAGAAGCGGCGCGCAAGCTTCGGGGATAGAGGTTTTGCCACGGAGTGCTGCCTATATAATTGGAGTTTAAGCAAAACTCGATCACCCACATTGTATTCAACCTCCCGACGTCCCCGGTTCGCCACTTCGCGCATGCATTGCTGCGCCCGTTCCAAATTCCGCCTAAGCCAAACAAGCAACTCACCCCGCTGCTTGATCACCTCCGAAACTGCTGGTGGACATGAAGCCGACGGTCGGGGCGCCAACAAAGACGGGGGATCCCTACCATACAAGGCCTGAAACGGGGACATACCAAGCCCTTCGTGATAGAAGCAATTTAGAGCTAGCTTCGCCCATGGCAAGAAGTTTGTCCATTTCATGGGATTATCCGCCACAAACCGCCCGTAGATACTGCTCAAGGCCCCTATTTCGCACCTCCGTCTGCCCATCTGACTGGGGTGATAGGCCGTTGTAAAATGAAATTTCGTACCACTCAACTTCAGCAAGTTCTCCCAAACTTCGTTTAAGAACACTAAGTCCCTATCGAAACCAAGCTCCCCGGAAATCCATGGTGTTTAACCACCGTCTCCACGAATGCATTTGCCACTCTCCACGCATCAAAACGAGTAGGCAACGGCGCAAAATGTGCATACTAAGACAGCCTATCCACCACCACCATAATCGCCATAAACCCCTTCGACTGAGGAAGGCCCGTAATGAAGTCCATTGTGACGCCCGTCCACACTTGCGATGGAATAGGGAGAGGTTGAAGCAACCCTGCTGGTTTTTGCATGGAGTATTTTGTAGTCTGGCAATCATAACACGCCATCACAAAGTGCTTCACCTCCTTGCGCATATGAGGCCAATAAAATGACTCCGCGAGACGGCGAAAAGTTCTGTCAACTCCCGGGTGCCCAGCCGACGGCGTGGAATGATATTCATACAAGATAGATGCCTTAGTAGGGGATGTAGATGCTACCACAATACGACGTCCCCGAAAAATCATCCCATCTCGAACATAAAAATCCTTGGGTCCCTTGCCTTCCTCGATCGCCGTTCGCAGCTCCCGGAGCTCGGCAATCGTCCCGACTTCCGCCCGCAATATCTCCATAATGTCCGGGATTGGCTGGGACACCGCCACAAAGAGAGCCGCAGCCTCTATAGCCTCGGCCGACTCTTCGTCCCGACGCGAGAGGGCATCAGTGACCTTATTAGTCGCCCTCGGTTTGTACTCTATCGTAAATCTGAAGCCCATCAACTTACGAGCGTAGAGCTGCTGATCCGGTGTTTGAATGACTTGCTGCAATAGCTCACGAAGACTCTTCTGGTCCGTCCGAATGATAAACTCGTGCCCAAGTAAATACTGCCTCTATTTTTGGACGGCCTCCACTATCGCATAAAGCTCCTTATGATAAGTAGAAGTCACCCGACGACGAGGCCCGAGCTTTTTACTGAAGAAGGCCAACGGGTGCCTATCTTGCAATAGGACAGCCCCTATACCCGAACCCGACGTGTCCGTCTCCACGATAAACTGCTTCGAAAAATCCGGCAAGGATAATACCGGGGCCGAGGACATCGCCTTCTTCAAGGCGACGAAGCTGGAGTCGGCCTCTGTAGTCCATTCGAACGCGTCTTTCTTCAATAAATCCGTGAGTGGGGCCGCTATAAATGCATACCCGGCGATGAAGAGCCGATAATACCCCGTAAGCCCTAGGAATCCCCTCAACTGCTTCACTGTTTTTGGTTGAGGCCATGCCACCATTGCCTCAATATTCGCAGGATCGGCTTTCAAAGATCCCTCCTTGATAACATGTCCCAAGTAATCCACCCGAGAGCTACAAAAAGAACACTTGGACAATTTGATAAAGAAGCTATGGCGGTGGAGGATCCCCAATACTTCCGTAAGGTGCTCAGCATGACTATCCAATGTAGGACTGTAGATAAGTATATCTTCAAAAAACACGATCACGAAACGCCGCAAGAGGGGCCGAAAGATGTCGTTCATGGCCGCTTGGAAGGTGGATGGAGCATTCGTCAGACCAAACGGCATAACCAAGAACTCAAAATGGCCGTCGTGAGTCCTAAACGCCGTCTTGAATACATCCTCATCATGCATCCGTATCTGGTGATAACCCGAGCGCAAATCGAGCTTTGTAAAGAACCGGGCAGCCCCTAACTCATCAAATAACTCCTCCGCGGTGGGAATCGAGAAATGATCGGGCACGGTCACCGAGTTCAAAGCTCTGTAATCGATACAGAATCGAAATGAACCATCATTCTTTCTGATCAGCAGCACGGGGGAGGAAAAAGGCACTACAACTGTGGCGAATAACTCCCATATCAAGCATCTCCTTAACCTGACGTTCAATCTCTGCTTTCTGAAAATATGGGTACCGATATGGCCAGACGTTCACCGGTTTCGTGTGAGGTAGAAGGTGAATGCGGTGGTCGAAAGGGCGCTTCGGTGGTAATTCCGATGGAACCGCAAACAATGATTCGTGCTGAGCTAATACATCCCGAACCAAAGGCGGCACGTCCGAAGGAAAAATGAGGGGCGGCTGTCGGCCTCATCCACGCGGCCGTCAATGGCCATAATCTCGAACAAGGAAGGAGAGTCCGTACGGAGCAAATAGGACTCGAATTTTCGTGTCGAAACTTGACGCGGAATGCGTGGGGAAACCTTCAAGCAAACCGAACAATCACCACGAACAAACTCGATTGTTCCCTTGTCGTAATCACTAACGACACGATGAAGTGGCCGCAACCATGCCATCCCCAAGATAATATCCGGACCATGCACTTGCAAAATATATAGATCAACAGAGAACAAATGCCCTTGAATATATAAGGCTGCCTTTTCGCTCATAAATGAACAAACAAGGGATTGTCCATTCCCCATATAAACCCTAAAAGGCCGAATAGGCTTCAAATCGAGGTTGCATTTCTCCGCTATCTTAGGGTGAACGAAGTTGTGGGTACTCCCGGTATCCACCAAAATAAAGACCTCTGTATTGCTCAACGAGCCCTACAACTCCATAGACGAGGCATTCGGATGGCCATCCAAACTGTAGAGATGAGACAAATCCTACGTCACCACTTCCGGCTCATCCCCGTCCACTCCCGAAGCTAAAACGTCCTCATCATCTTCATCGACGCCCGTGTAGGCTAGCACCGGCGTTTTGCACATATGCCCGACACTCCACTTATCTGGGCAATACCAACAAAGCCCCTTACTTGTTCTGTCTTTCTTCTCAGTCGACGATAATCGAACAATCGGAAGGCGAGACATTTCCCTATTTCGAACCGAACTCGGCCCCGACGATAATTGCTTGGGAGGCTCAGTCGTGACCGGTGCTGAGGCTGGCGGGGACGGGACTCCACGGCCTTGCCACGGCTTACGAGAGACGAACGGGACCCGATCTGAAGCACTCTCAAATTCAGCTGCTAAGGACATCACCGCAGCTATGGACGAGGGGTGTTGGAGTCAGACATGGTGGCGAGTAGGCTGACGGAGGCCCTCCAAATACATAGGAATCAAAGTCGACTTCGGAACTCCCTGGACTTGATTCAACAATCTCTCAAAATCTCTGTTGTATTTCGCTACGGACCCCGTTTGCGTCAACTTAGAAAGCAACTCAATGTAGTTAACAAATTAATGCGGGTCGAAGCGGCGCCGAACGTCATCCAGAAACTGTGGCCACGACGCGCACAGGTTGTTTGCTCGATATGAGAACACCCAATCCGACGCCGGTGGAGAAAACAACATCACAACATAATGTAAGTGATGTTCCATACGCCACATAATATGATCAAAAAAATATTGAACGCGCGTTACCCACCCTTGAGCATCCGATCCATTGAACGTTGGTGGATCTATCTTGAAGTGACGTGAAGGGTCTGGTGTGGTAGGAACGGACTGTCCCCTCGGATTGGGACCATCCCATGCCGAAGGTTGCTGCCTAGTATCACCCGTCCTCAACGGAGGTCTGTCCCAAGCCGTAAACGGCGGCGGCTCAAAAGGCCGAGAATGAGGCCCAGGATATTGCCCCGTGTTCCCATGGCGGGTAAGTTCGGCAGGAGGCCACGTGAAGCCGTACGACGAAGGCGGCGGCGGGGGAGGAAACGTTGACGTTCCTGCTGCTGTCGATATGCCCTCCGGCGGCCAAGATGGTAATTGCCACCCCGGCGTCTGCCAAATAACGGATCTAAATCCGACCGCGACTGATGTGTGATCTCCGGCTTCGACACGACGGTGTCGAGCTTCGCCTCCAATCTCTGCAAGACGGAGATCAAAGTATCCATTGGCAACGTCTCCAGAGAAGACGTCGATGTAGGCGGCCGCATCTCCGCGAAAGTAAACGGCGGCCGGCTGCCAAAATTAGGGTTTGGCGATCTGTAATATGTCATCCCACACGAACGCGAAGTTCACAGCAATGAAAGCACCAATTTGATAAGAGTCTTCAACTCTTATCCTCCCAACGAACGAGGAGTTCGCCGGAAACGAAGAAGGCAGTTGCGGGCTCTCCCCGACGATCACGCCGAATGCAAGAAACGGGAAAAAATTAACGCGAAGAAAGGAGAAAATAGGGTTTATATTTCCTTGATGATGAAATACATAACCTAATTCCTCTATTTATACTAGACCCTGGTTGATTCGACTCGTACGATTCGGCAAAGAATCAACAAGAAAACCCAAAAAGGAGCATATCTCGGCTCGACTCGACTAAACTATTATTGGGCTCGGCCCGATTACAAAATAACAGAATAAAATAAAATAAAATTTCGTGCTAACGATAAGCCACGAATCCCTCAAATTTCTTGGGCTCTCTCGTAATCCTTCTCGGCCTCTCACTTCGTCCATCTTCTCCCTCACTCTCCTTCACGACCTCTGTAGTATCAAACTCCTCAGCCGAGTCTTCCCCTTCCCCAGTCGAGTCTTCCTCTTCCACCTCTTATATCTCTTCCATCTCATGCACATGCGTTGCATTAGGTTTAGGGTTCGTATCACCCTTCCATTAGGTTTAGCCTTTGGGAGCCACATTGTCGTCGTCGTCAAATAGTGGTGGCCGGTGACGACGGCAATGGCACCGACGGAGCACGGTTCGGATGTAAATCCATCACCCTTTAATAAAATTGGTAAGGGCTTTCATGTGTAACATTTGTTCATAAAAATAAAAGGAGAGTATGTACTAAATACAATTCACACAGTCATAATCGCATTCAAATTGGCTCGAACCCTAAATAATTCTACCAAAAAAATCAAACCCTAAATAACGAAAAGAATGATAGATTTCGCAATAATAATCTACAAAAAATTATTGATCGGCAACCGGAGGAGGCTGTGCAATAGCAACCGTGGAGTGGCGGCAGAGGGGGCACGTGGAATGAATCCTCAGCCACAGATCAATGCAGCTCCGGTGGAATACATGGCCGCACTCTGGCAGCTGCCTGATCACCGCTGCACCGCCGTCTGTGTATTCACCCAGGCAAACAGCGCAGCAGTCGGAGTTGGGGATTACGGCCTGGACCTGGACAGATGCGCCGCCGTGGTCTTGGCGGAGGACAGAGGCGGGAGAATCCGACGACCGCGAAAGCAAGCAGTCACGTACGAGATCGATGACGATCACTCCGATCACGATGAAGAAGAGGATTGCTAAAGGGCGGGTGTTTTCGAATGAGCAGCGGAACGAAGGACAAGAAGAAGTTGTGTTGTTCATTATATTAGGGTTTTTTAATATAATGGAGTCTCTCTCTTTCTTCTCTTATACATATGGCCAGTGTTCTAAAAGACGCCGCCTAGGTCCGCCTAGGCGGCGCCTAGGCGCTAGTCAGTACCTCGCCGTCCGACTAATAAGTAATCCGCCTAGGCTCTATGCGATACCCAACGAGCCGCTCTTGTAGCTTAATCAATAGTCTTTATGTGTTAATTAATTTATGTTTAGGCAAACTATGTTACTCTATGTATGATTTTGGATTTATAATTATGAAACTAACATATCAATTGTCATAGTATGTGTTTTATTATAAATTTGGCAACAATATTGTAAGAATAGTAAAAATAAGCATTATAGTTCGAATCCGCCTAGGCACTACCCTCCACCGTTCGACTAGCGCCTAGCGCTTTTTAGAACATTGCATATGGCTAATTAAATCGATTCCTTATTTTATTATTAGGAGTCGATCCAAGAGATTTACTCCCTTCCCTTCGTCCCTTTAAAAATGTTCGCTTTTTTATTATATGTAAAATATAAAATATATATCGTAACATCTATAACGGAATAGAGTATACGATCCGTCCCAACATTCCCTTGGACTCCTGGCCGTCAAAGATATTTCAACATTGTGTTGATTTAGCTAGGGCTTTTATCTTCTGATAAATAATGTTAGTAACGAGGCAATTCGGATTTTTCATGACACGACATTTTAATTTTTTATGACACGACATTTAAATTTAATGTTTGTTTAAAAAAAAAGTGATTTTCAATTAAGTAATCATATAATAATTCCTCTACATTGTATCAAATAATAAAAACCTAAACTCTCACAACAATAAGCTACAAAAGCTATAGAGTAGCGACCCGAGCGGGCTGCGCCGCCGCCGGCAGCGACACTGCCTCGCCGTCTCGGAAATCGCCCAAGACATACGATTGTTCGCAGCCGGAGGCGGAGTCTTTTACCGTTATATCGCCGGCGTCGAGTGGCGGCAGAGGGGGCACGTGGAATGGATCGCAAGCCACCGATCAATGCAGTTGCGGTGGAACACGTGGCGGCACGCCGGCAGCAGCCGGAGAACCTCGCCGTATTCGTAGTCGCCCAGGCAGATGGCGCAGGGGTCGGAGGAGGCGGCGGCGCGGAGGCGGTCGCGTTGGATGACAACCTGGACCTGGGTAGATGCGCCGCCGTGATCTTGAGCGGAGGAGGCGGCGGCGGCGCGGAGGCGGTCGCGTTGGATGACAACCTGAACCTGCGTAGATGCGCCGCCGTGATCTTGAGCGGAGGAGCGGCGGCCGGGAGAATCCGACGCCAAACCCAAGCATAACCGGGTGAGGGTAGACTCCAAGCCCAAGCATTTAATTATGAGGGCGCCGATGAAGAGGACGACGGAGGGGGAGAACCATATGATGGGGACGATGACGGAGGGGGAGGATGATGAAGTTGTTGTCACGTTATTCATTAGTATATTAATCGGAGAACAAAGTTGTACTAGGGTTAATAATTTTAGGGCTTTAATGGAGCTCCCTCTCTCTCTTATATATATTTGTCCGTTTAGTATATGAGATATGTCAAGATAAAGAAATTTATTCGGGCTTATCTTATGTTTGGTAGCCAAAATATCTTATTAATGGGCCCGGGATAACAGGGTGAGGTCCGGGATAAAAAGACTACAATTTATCCACTACAATTTCTCTATTTCTTATGTATCACACATTTCCCCATGATAATTTTATCCTAACAAACCTTATCTCATCTTATTTACCAAACAAAGCCTTATGTGTTTGTTTTAATTGGACAGAGATAGAGAAAGGGGTAATATGGTCAATTGGATTCAACATTTATTATTGTTAACGAAACTTAATGTACTCAAATTTGTGTTTCCATCGTGTATTCAAGTTAAAAAAACTATACATATTTTTGATAGTTAAAGAGATTATTGAACTTGCAGCAATTGAAAATATTGGAAAGAACCTACATAGTTTTAAATTAGGTACACAATCGGAACACAAGATGGGGACAGAAGATTCCATTCGTAATCACAGATGATATCTTCTGACCTCAAACTTGTGTTCTATAATGCACGGATTCTTCAAATAATATCATATTGCAGTATCGGATACGCGTAGGATACGGGTGCGGGTGCGATTCGCGTGGGATACGCACCGGATACGCCACGCGGTGAATCCTGCAAAAAAAAAAAAGAAAAAAAAAAAGATACGCGAATCGGGTGCGTCCACCTCGAGAATCCGGTGCGTTCAGGGTTATTTTTGTAATAATTTTATTTTTTTGGGTTTTTTTAGAATTATTTTTATATACAACGCCTAAAATTTAAACAATTAATATAACTATTGTAATATTTAAATTTTGCGGTTTAATCGAAGATTTCATTTTAAGGGATATTTACAATATACATTTCTATTTATACTTTTTAGTTTTATAAATAAGTGTCATATATATCATAAAATATAAATATATACACGTATTCTTCACGAATCGTATCCTAACTTTTTTAAAAATCCGTATCCCCGTATCCGAATCGTATCGCCCCCGCACCCGTATCCCCGCACCCATGCAACATAGCTTGTGTTCCAATATTATGTATCCAAATCAAAATTACATAGTTTTTTTAATATATTTTTAAGTGCAATAAATTTAAGAATCTCTTAAACTTTCAAAACTAAAAAGTTTTGACTTTGATACACGATTGTAACACAAGTTTAAAATACTGAGGAGCTCACCCATAATAATCCACCGTTATCGTATTTATTTATTGTTCTTGGGATTATATTTTGGTTAATTTATGAAACCAATTGGTAGGATTGTTCGCGGTTTGGCTTGGTGCGGGTTATTAAAACCAAACGAACCTTAAAATGCGGTTTTTTCATTTTATAGAACTAAATCAAACCATTTTACTATGAAAACCGAACCAAACCAAACCATATTATAACGGTTCGGTACGGTTTGGTTTACGGTTTGCAATCGTAGGGAAAAATTAAATATTCATTAACTAAAATTATAGTATCAATATTATTCTCTAACATAAAGTCGAGATAAAATAAAATAACATTGCACTTATGTTTGATTGAAGCTTAGTAATCATATGACGTATATTTCTTGGTATATAAATTACATGAAATCAAATTTTTCAATACTAGTTCATCGTCTCTCTTCTTCAAATTTAAAATATTTATTTTGTATAAGTCGCCGTCGTTCTGTAAATAAAATGAAGAAGAGAATACTCAAAGTTGTTATTATTATTATTATTATTATTATTATTATTATTATTATTATTATTATTATTATTATTATTATTATTATTATTATTATTATTATTATTACGGTTTTACGGTTTGGTTTGGGTAATTTATTTTCAAAAACCAAACCTAAACCGAAAACCATATTAAAAAAAAAAATTAAACCCAAACCAAAATTTTCAAACCATAAACCAAACCAAACCGCACAAATACAGTTTGATCCGGTTTGATTTACGATTTAAACCAAACTGTGAACACCTCTACCAATTGGGGAGTCTTGATCTATTATAACATTCACCTTTGGGCTTTCGCCAATTCAATAGCGAGTGGGTTCCTCTATTCCAAATTTGACGTTTCAATTATATCTTTATTTTTAATATTTGTATATTAGTTTTTTATTTTTTTATAAATATGTATGTTTTTTTTACAAACATAACGAATTATAATTAGGGACATAATACATAATAGCCATTATAGATAATTATAAAAGATAAATTATAGCCATCAACTTAAAAATTATGAATTCTAGTCAATTTTTCTAATCAAGTGATAAAAATACCCTTAATTATAAATTAATAAATGAGAAAAAACTGCAAACGCTTCTTTATCGGAATGTTATCTCATCTCTCTTTCGTCTCTCTTCTAACCATTTTTCTTCTCATCACTACACTATAGTCCGGCCACTCAACCGTCGTCGGAGATTCAAGCCTGCCGTTTTCAATCGAGCCTATTCGATCATGTTGTGTCATGACATTCGTCAGAATTTGTACCCACTTTTGTTGAAACACAATATTCTTCCCCTTTATTGTCGTCTACCGAAGATTCAATTGCCCAAAGCTGTCAAACACGATGAGAGAACATGGGCAGTGAGCAATACATCGTGCTCGATCGAGATCTTATCAAAGCTCGATCGAGCCTAATATTTGAATTGTATAACGACTCGATCGAGAACACATGCATGGTGGCTCGATCGAGATCATCAAGGCTCGATTGAGTCTATAGTTCCCGATCGAGCCCAATTTGTAGAAGAATATAGTTTTGCAATTGAGCTCGATCGAGCCTTATTGTGTCGAACACGAATGGGCTCAATCGAGCCTTTTTAGTCTGTTTACGCTAGCTCGATCGAGCATATTCGAATATGAATAAATTATTTCCTTAATCAACAACAGTTGAAGCTTTTTTTTTTTTTTAATTATGAACAAAAATTATTTATTTTAGAGGTTTTTCTTTTTACACATGGCAATCGTACATAACACGGAAATGCAATATTAATTATCAGGTTGACTGACAACCATTCATGGACTTACTAAAAATTTGTCGTTAAATTCAACGACGGAATTCCGGTTGTTAGTTTATCAATGATGGGTTATCCAACTACACAAGTATATATCGTCGTTAATTGTATCTCGTCAACGCATATAACGACAGATTCCTTAGATGTATATGATTATTGAAATATCCATTGTTATTTCGCGCTTCTACTTACTTTAATCTGATTCGATTTATTCTAACATTCACTTGGACTCTCTTTGTTGGGAAATTAAGGGAGAAGTATACTCCTTCGTTCAATTTCATTAGTCATGTTTGTTGCTATTTGGTATGTTCCACTTCAGTAGTCATGTTTCCTAAAATGGAAAGAATTATCTCATACTTTTTCATGTAAACCACTTACTTTTCACTTTTAACATTGGTGCTAAAGCTTAAAAAAGAAGACTAATGTAATGAAACAGATGGATGGAGTGGAGTAATTAATATATAATGACACCAAAAGTGTAATTAAACCTATAAGGTAATATGAATAGTGGACTATACTGCAATTTATGATTATTAATTTACAGAAAAATTTATATTCAAAATCTGATAGTCAATTATCCGTGTATGAATGGGACGGGGAGTAGTTTTTCAATTATTTGAAAATTGTTTCGGAAAAAAACTACCAATAATATCGGTATTTTAAATGCTCCTAAAAATTACCAATTTCTTTATTAATTTGGTAAATAGAATTTAATATTTCATCTCCATAAACAAAACAAAATTTATGTGCGACTGTTTCATTTCATTCATCAAACAATTAAAAAAAATAATTTATAAAAAATGGAAAACGATCCAGCAATTATACGCTACAATAATAATTATTGATTGGCATGGAGTAGGCTGTGCTTCTGCTAGCGGCGGCGGCGGCGGAGGCGGAGGCGGAGGCGGCTCCTTCTTCAGCGGCGAGTTCCGGCAGATGGGACACGTGGGATGGATCATTAGCCACGGATCAATGCAGCTCCTGTGGAACACGTGGCCGCACTCCGGCAGCAGCCGCACGGCCTCGCTGTCCTTGTAGTCGCCGAGGCAGACGGCGCAGCCGCCGGCGGCGCCCTTGTGGGGCTTGAGCTGGGCGTAGGTGTAGAGGGGGAAGGTGGAGATGACGGCAGCGTCGAGGCCGCCGCGTTGGATGACGATGTGGATGGAACCGAGGTCGTCTTCGTCGACGGCGGAGGATCTGCGTAGGCGGCAGCGGTGGGCGGAGGCGGTGAGGACCTGATACGCATCAATCTTCGACTATGCATGACGAGGGATTGGAGACGGATGTGAGTGATGAGGAATTGCATGAGGAGGAAGCCTTGGACGTGAGTGAGGAAGAGGCCGACGTCCAAGGCTCGGATGGGCGGCCCAAGCGTGCGACGAGGAGGCCCGCCAAGTTCGATGATTTCGTTCGTTAATTGGGTTCGGCCCAATTATTTATTTATCGAGTCTATTTTATTTTGTAAATCTTTTCGGGTTTTCTTGTTGATTCTTTCCCGAATCGTATGAGTCGAATCAACCAGGGTCCTTAGTCTATATATAGAGGAATTAGGGTTCTTTTATGATTAAGCAATATATGAAACCCTATTTTTTCTTACGTCTTTTTCATATTTGTTCTTGCAAATTCGACGTGATCGACGGGGAAAGCCTGCGACTGTCGTGTAGATTAATTCGTTCGGGTGTTCTTGTTCGTAGCGATTGAGATAGGGACGTTCGTTCCTATCAAGTGGTGCTTCCATTGAGCTCTTCCTCGCCGTGCCAAGCCATGAATCCTAATCGTTCGTCGAACTCTACCTGGCCGCCGCTGTCGAAGCCGCTGGGTTCTTCGGGTTCTTCGTCGTCAGTTAATCCCCCACCGCCGTCCGACCAGATTCCGATGGACTCTCTACTCCGGGTGCTTCAACGGTTAGAGGCCAAACTGGACGCCTCGGAGCCACGCTCGGCACCGCCGTCCGAGTTACCATGGGAGGGGCGCTCGCCACCGTGGCCTTCGGGAAACTCCACCACGATGTCGACGTCGGTGACGCTGCCATCCACACAGCCGCTCTCTTCGGCAGTTTGGCCGTCAATGGAGGAGAGCCGCCGTGGTGCTTCGGGACAGCAAGGGGGGTACGCATGGAGATCAACGTGGGATCCGCCCCTTGACCACCGATCCACCAATCCCGTCGTGAGCACTCCATCCACGTGGGATAAACCGGTGGTCAGCCGCGGGGAGCCCTACGGTCCACGTTCTTCTTGGGAGCAGCCTCAATCGCGAGGAGGTCCTCCCCACACTTCGTCCGAGCCGTCCCGCTTTATGCGTTTGGATCCTCCGATGTTTGATGGCTTGGACGCGCAATCATGGGTAACGAGAGTTCAATATTACTTTGATTATATTTCTTTACCTATCGAACATCGCTTACATTCGGTTATTATGTTGTTTTCTCCACCGGCGTCGGATTGGGTGTTCTCTTACCGAGATCACAACCCCCACGTCTCGTGGCCACAGTTCTTGGACGACGTTCGGAGATGCTTTGACCCCAATTATTTTGTGAACTACATTGAGCTTATGTCCAAGCTTTCGCAGACGGGGACGTTGACTGATTACAACAATGAATTCGAGAAATTGATGAATCGGACTCATGGTCTTACTGAAGCCACACTCCTACCAATGTATATTAGTGGCCTTCGGCAGCCGGCTCGTGGCCAGGTGCGTTTACACCATCCTCAGTCTGTAGCGGCAGCAATGGCAATTGCAGCTGAGTTCGAGACTTCTGTTGATCGAAGCGGCCAAGTTCCTAGGCGCCCGTGACAAGCGAGAGACTCTCGGCCAGTGCACGTGCAGTCCGGGTCTGATGGTTCTACTCTGGCGTCCTCGTCCACCGCCGTGAATCGTACGCGAGAGTTGTCTAAATTGCTGATCGTTCGTTTATCATCTGCCGAACGATCTGAGCGTAGTCGTCAGGGCCTCTGTTGGTATTGTCCGGAGAAGTGGGCAGTCGGGCATGCCTGCAAGAAACCGGTTTTGGCATTTATGGGAACAGACGAGCACCTTGCGGCATTGGATGAAGTGGATGAGCACGTGGAGGAGGCGCCCATGGAGCCTGAGGTCGTCACTATAGACCTTTCTCACCTCCTTAGCTTGGATGGCCGTCCGAGAGCGTCCTCTATTGAATTGCTAGGTCGTTTAGGGAGCTCGGAGGTGAATATATTGGTAGATACCGGGAGTACGCACAATTTTGTGCATCGTCGGATAGCAGAGCGTTGTCATCTCCTGTTGGTTCAAATTACGCCATTTCATGTGTATATGGGCAATGGCCAAGCTTTGAAATGTTCGCACAAGACGGTGGCTGTGGAGTTGAGTATACAAGATCACATATTTCACGTGGAGTTGTTTGTTTTGTCGCTGCATGGGCCGAGCATGGTGTTGGGAATGGATTGGTTGCAAGAGCTTCGCCGGGTTACAACGGATTATGAGAAGGGCACGTTGGAGTTCCACAGTGAGGGTCGTCAGATTTGTTTAAGCATCCCGCCTCGGCCGCCTCGCCAAGTATCAGCTAGGGCTTTCATGTCGCTTCTGAGTCACCGGGATATGGGGGCGTTGTTTGAATTAATAGAGGTTGAGGATTCCACTGTTTCGGCCACCACTGAGAGTTCCGAGGGGGCGGTGGTTTTTCCTCCCGACATTCCAGAGAATGTGCGCTCGGTGTTGGAGGGTTTTCCCTCTGTCTTTGCCATTCCCACCGGGTTGCCGCCAGCCCGCCGCTTTGATCACAAAATTCATTTGTTGCCAAATTCGAAACCAGTGAACGTTCGCCCCTACCGGTACCCGTACTTCCAGAAGAACGAGATTGAGAAACAGGTCAAGGAGATGCTAGAGTCGGGAATCATTCGTAGGAGCAACTGTGCATTCTCTTCTCCGGTTCTCTTGATACGGAAGAAGGATGGCTCATTTCGCTTTTGTATTGATTACAGAGCTCTGAATGGAGTGACGGTCCCGGATCACTTCCCTATCCCGACTTGCGATGAGCTTTTTGATGAATTGGGAGAAGCTCGGGTCTTCACGAAGTTGGACTTGCGTTCAGGTTATCATCAGATCAGGATGCACGATGAGGATGTATTTAAGACGGCCTTTCGCACTCACGACGGCCACTTCGAGTTTCTAGTTATGCCCTTCGGCTTAACTAACGCCCCGTCTACTTTCCAGGCCGCCATGAATGATATTTTTCGTCCCCTATTGCGGCAATTCGTGATTGTTTTCTTCGACGACATCCTGGTCTACAGCCCTTCGATTGAGAGCCACGCCAAGCATCTTGCGGAGGTCCTTGCGATCTTACAGGCGCATAAGTCTTTTTGTTGTTCATCGGTGGATTATTTGGGCCATATTATATCCGATGGCCTCTTGAAAGCGGACCCAACGAAGCTAGAGGCGATGGTTGCTTGGCCTAGGCCGAAATCGGTCAAACAGTTGCGTGGTTTTTTGGGCCTCACAGGGTACTACAGGCGCTTTATTTCGAATTATGCCATGATCGCGTCTCCATTGACAGATTTATTAAAGAAAGACTCGTTCGAGTGGTCGTTTGAGGCGTCCGAGAGTTCAGCATTGAAGGACGCCATGACATCAGCCCCGGTCCTTCGTCTACCGGATTTTTCGAAGACTTTTGTTGTCGAAACAGACGCTTCGGGCCATGGTATTGGGGCGGTTTTGATGCAAGACAACCATCCGCTTGCATTCTTTAGCAAGAAGCTGGGTCCAAGACGAAGGGTGACGTCTACTTATCATAAAGAGCTATACGCCATAGTGGAGGCCGTGCAGAAATGGGTCAGTATCTCTTGGGGCGAGAGTTTGTGATCCGAACAGACCAGAAAAGTTTGAAAGAGTTGTTGCAGCAGGTTATACAGACGCCTGATCAACAGTTATATGCTCGAAAACTAATGGGGTTCAAATTCAGAATTGAGTACAAGCTAGGAGCGGCTAATAAAGTCGCTGATGCTCTATCTCGTTGCGAGGAGGAACCCCGTAGTGAGGAGGTGGCGCCCGAGAAGGTCGAGGAGCTGTTTATGGCGGTGTCTCACCCGATGCCGGAGAGTCTTGAGTTGCTTCGGGTTGATGTGCGCTCCATTCCGGAGCTCTCGGCCCTAGCCGCGGCTGTTGAGTCGGGGACGGCTCCCCGGGGTTTTCATATGAGCGATGGGCTCCTATTTCTTGATCATAGGATCGTGGTGGCGTCTTCTTCGGAGTCGAAGACGGCGATTCTATATGAGCATCATTCGACTCCCGCGGCTGGCCATCCGGGCGTTGAACGCACATTTTGGAGATTATCTACATCCT
Source organism: Thymus mandschuricus (assembly GCA_029379335.1). Classification (NCBI taxonomy): domain Eukaryota; kingdom Viridiplantae; phylum Streptophyta; class Magnoliopsida; order Lamiales; family Lamiaceae; genus Thymus; species Thymus mandschuricus. The sequence goes on along the minus strand of CM057071.1, from coordinate 24,447,109 downwards.
TCTATTGGCCTAATATGAGGAAAGACGTCAAGAGCTTTGTGGCTGCATGTTTCGAATGCCAAACCACCAAATATTCGACGCAAAAGCCGGGTGGTCTTCTCCAACCTCTCCCGATTCCGTTTCAGGTATGGGAAGAGGTATCTATGGACTTTGTGACGGGTCTGCCGCAATCTAGAGGATTTACGGCGATTATGGTGGTTGTCGATCGTCTCTCGAAGTATGCTCACTTTGCTCCTCTTCCTCCAAATTTTGATGAATGGCGTGTGGCGAAGCTATTCGTAGAAACGGTGGTAAAGCATCACGGGTTCCCGGCAAAGCTCGTGTCGGATCGGGATTCTATTTTTCTTAGCGAAGTGTGGGAGCATTTGCTCAAGTTGAGTGGTTAAGCTAAATTTCACAACGGCTTATCACCCTCAATCTGACGGGCAAACCGAAGTGAAGAATCGAGGGCTTGAGCAATACTTGCGTGCGTTTGTTCGGAGCAGCCGGCGAAGTGGTCCAATCTCCTTCCGTGGGCTGAGCTTGCGTTGAATTGCTTTCACCACGAGGGCTTGGGTACTTCGCCATTTCGGGCGCTATACGGACGGGAGCCCCCGCCTCTAATTGCGGCTCAGCCGTCGCCTACGTGCCCTCCTTCGGTGGCTGATGTGATTCGTAGTCGAGGGGAGCTGTTGGTGTGGCTACGGAAAAATCTTGAACGCGCGCAGCAGCGAATGAAGGATTCGGCTAACAAACATCGTCGGGATGTTCAGTTTAGTGTGGGCGACAAGGTGCTGTTGAAGCTTCAGCTGTATAGGCAACATTCGGTGGCCAAACCGTTGTCCGCGAAATTGTCGCGTCGCTTCTATGGGCCATTTGAAGTGGTAGAACGCATTGGGGAGGTTGCATACCGGCTCCGGTTGCCCGAGGACAGCCGGATACATGACGTGTTCCATGTGAGCTTGCTACGGCCTTTCGTGGATGGGGGAGGTGTGAATCCGGCCGATTTCCCAACGTTTTTTGCTCGCGGGAAAGCGGTGGCTCGTCCCGTGCCTTTGGTGGAGTGTCGGAGCGTGCGCCGTGAAGGAGCTGTGGTGGATGAATGCTTATTAGAGTGGGATGATGATAATGGGGCAGTGCCGTCATGGGAGCCTCGGGAAGTAGTTAGTCGTTGCTTTCCTTCGTTACTCCTTGAGGACAAGGAGGTTGTTAAGGACGGGGGGGTTGATACGCATCAATCTTCGACTATGCATGACGAGGGATTGGAGACGGATGTGAGTGATGAGGAATTGCATGAGGAGGAAGCCTTGGACGTGAGTGAGGAAGAGGCTGATGTCCAAGGCTCGGATGGGCGGCCCAAGCGTGCGACGAGGAGGCCCGCCAAGTTCGATGATTTCGTTCGTTAATTGGGTTCGGCCCAATTATTTATTTATCGAGTCTATTTTATTTTGTAAATCTTTTCGGGTTTTCTTGTTGATTCTTTCCCGAATCGTATGAGTCGAATCAACCAGGGTCCTTAGTCTATATATAGAGGAATTAGGGTTCTTTTATGATTAAGCAATATATGAAACCCTATTTTTTCTTACGTCTTTTTCATATTTGTTCTTGCAAATTCGACGTGATAGACGGGGAAAGCCTGCGACTGTCGTGTAGATTAATTCGTTCGGGTGTTCTTGTTCGTAGCGATTGAGATAGGGACGTTCGTTCCTATCAGGACCTCCGTTTGTGCCTTGCACTTACTTGTAGGAGAAGTAGGTGATGACGAGGAACACGACGAGGACGGCAACGGAGATCATACGATACACTAAAACGTTCTCTTAAGTTTGTTGTGATAACTTTAACATTCCGATATAGAAAGCAAGCGATAGACACATTAAAAATGTGCAGGTGGATGGATGATTATTCATCTTCACATGGTATTTGCTTTATTTATATGAGTAGTAATTATTTTGGGGAGAAAAACTAATCATAAAATATTATTATCTACTTATAAAAGGTCAAAGTCTTTGTCTAGAAAAAATCGATTTATTCACTTTCATGCATCATGCATGCATGTTTTGAATTGTGATATATCGACTACATTTGAATTTTTTTTTTCTTTGTCCTTTTATTTATTTATTTTTTTTAAAAAATCATCTTCTATATATAATAACAATGCGGATTCGAAGCACCACGTTCATTCAAATGCTTACGTGGTGTCTCCTATGCTCTAAATTTGTTCTATATATCTTCTTGTCATATTTCCGTATACCATAATACCTTAGACTACCTCCATTTATTAGCTACACATGGTATGAACACATAAATTAAGAAAAAAAATGATATACGGTTGTAATTAATTCTAAGGATAAATAGTTATTTGTAGTCATGCATTTTTTGCCATTTTAGAAAATATATCTAATAGATTGGATGAACCAAAATGATAAATGTAGCTAATAAGTAGGATGAAGCTAGTATACGATTATAGCCAGGTAAATGAAATATAATCAAATCACATGTTTTTCTTGGGGTCGATAAAGATTTAATTTGAATATTTTAAACATAATTTTTGGAGTCGATAGGAAATGCATGTGCCTCCTTAAAGGCATAACGATAGCCGATTATCATATATTGTACATGTAGCTCTCCTCTATTTCAAGCATTTATCGACTAAACATCATAAAGTTCTATATACTATTAACTGCATTATTAGCTCTAACATAAAAAATCATTAAATTGAACAATTAAATAATCGAAAAGAAATTGATTAAAAATCATAAAATGTTTTATTTTATTGATTTATAAATTTAATTATTTCTATATAAGGAATTTTGTCATGGGTGAGAAACAAAAAAGAACCGAGAATTAAACTATGAAAATAAAATTTTCATAAAAATGCAAGGATCGTCGTAAGTGGTAATTAGTAACTAACAGATTTTGACAAACTCATAAAATTAATTCTTAAACACTTTTAAATAAAAACCGGTTTATCATGCAATTAGTAATATAAATTGCAATCTATGAATTTCTGAACTAACCAATGATATCATGAAGACTTTTAAGAGACGTTCAATCCAAAAGCCTACCCCACAAATTTAACTCAAAAATGGTAACCGTTAATCCTCCGTCCCAAAAGTGTTCGGCCCCTTAAATTATGAATACCAGAAAAATGAGTGATTTTACCATCGTTACCATTATTAATTGCATTGATACTTATAAGAAAACGGAGGAATCAGAGAATCATACTGATACTGCATAAAAGTTGGTACTTTTCCCAAATTCTTAAACCGTGTTAGTAGAAATACTCCCTCTGGCTCAAGATTCGTGAAACGTTTATTTTCAGCATTTGTGACAAGCGTTTTCGAGCGTCTTGACGACGAGTTTAAAATTATTTTTTTAAGGAATTTCTTCTTTTACGGGATACCTTAATACTTATAGTTACCCAAAAAAGAAAAAATTCCTTAAAAAGATATTTTGAAACTTATCATCAAGACGCTCAAAAACGCTTGCCAAAAATGTTGAAAAAAAAAACGTGTCACGAATTTTGAGCCAGAGGGAGTAATAAACAAACCTTGAATTTTGGAAGACCAACGGACGAGTGCTTCTTGATATATATGATGCATTGTATGAACCTTATTAATTGAAATTAATAAGGTTACCCATCTCCCTCAAATATAGAAATTGCTAGTCCATCACTACCGCTCGATATTCGTCGTATAGGAATTCAAAGAAAGGTGGGAGTTTTTTTTTTTTTTTTTTTTTTTGTGTTGATAGGAGGGGTGGCTGTCGGGGACAGGAAACCATGTTAACGAAGAGAGAGAACAAACTAACGGTTTGATATATAGAGATTTATAGATATAGCCTCTTCTGAATGGATGCGTCTCCTCGCATCAATTTCAAAATTAAAATAACCTTCTCAATAGATAGAAACTAAAAATCAAGATAACACTTACTTATCAAAATGACAAAATTGTCCTTCGTACTTCGTTTTTATATAATATATAGAAGCGATAAACATATCCCACGTGTTAACATTATTATTATTATTATTATTATTATTATTATTATTTTAATCTCCTCTCTCCTCTCTACGTACTTTTCATTTTTTCCCTCTTTTTTCAATTGGATCTCTCTCTCTCTCTCTCGCTCTCTCTCCCCTCCATTTTTTGGCTTGAGAATGTATGAAATATTAATACATTTCGTACACACCTTATTTTCTATTTTGGTACGTAGTTCAAATTTTGTACCGGGTACAAAAGCGTAGCCAATTTTAAATCATGGCATGAATGATACCAAAATCATGAGTAAAGATTTAAACATCATATCAAGTGTATACTATACATACGAATAAATGACATTTTATTTCGTATTCGGTTGAGTTATCAATTTTTATTTTATTTTGGTACGTAGCTTGTATTTCGTACATGATGAAACCACAATGAATAAATAAATATGATATGAATTACATGAAATACTCAATTTCGTACCAACATACAACACTTTTGATAAACCTAATTTATATTTTTCACGCAATATTTTATGCTTACAAATAATGGTACGATTTAACTAATTCCGTACTTGATGAGCCACAACTATGGTACGAAATCATAAATTTGTATCGAACAACCCTGACAAGTTACAAGTATATAGTGCCCACCAAATGTTGTCGTCCTAACGGAATATTACCAGAATCGAAGATCTGCAGCCGAAAATATGTGCCCTAAGAAGTTGTCGGAATCGCGTATGAAAGCCTACAATAGAATCATGATAACAATTACATGAAATAATCATTCTTTATCGAACAAGCGAAAAACTCTTGCAATTTCCTTTCCATATTGTTCACACTATACTGTAATTTATAAGAAATATGATACGATTTTACTCATTTCGTACCAGATCGACCAACGACTGGTACGGTTTTTGCTAGCTCGTACATAAAACATACCACAACTGAAACACAAACTATAAATGTTTGAACACCATAAATCAAGCAGAAATTTGTAAACACCCTTCAAACATGAAACCTAAATAAGACCACAAACCATTAATGCTTACACAAGCAAACACCATTATTTGCAATTTTCGTATCCATATTTTTATAAGAAAAATGGTACGATTTAAATAAATTCATACCGAATCAACCAACAAATAGTACAATTTTTACAAATTTCGTATATGTTGAGTCACTACCCCTCTAATTAAAAAAAGAAGTATTTGATACAATTTTACTAATCTCGTACCAAAACAACAAGGCACAAAGTCATAACCTAAAATCGATCCTAAACCAATTCAAACCAACTCTTAAGTGAAAATATGATACGAAATGAATTAATTCATACTAAAACAACACACAATTCAAAGCTTAAAATCAACTCTAAACAAATTCAAACCAACTTGTACCAAAATAACAAACAAGCCTAAATTCGGTACCACAATGCAGAATCAGTAAATTCGTACTAGTACTAATTCAACAAATGACAAATTTGAAGTCTAAATCAACCATTAAAGCAACAAACAAGCAACAAATAACAAATTTGAAGCCTAAATCAATCATTAAAGCAACAAACCACAAAAAATCGCAGATTCAAGCATTATTACTCATAAATTGCACAAAAATCACCTTTAAAAATCACAAAATTGTAGAAAATGAAGCCTACCTCGAAATCGGTAAAAGAATATCCGATTGGTATGCGTTCTTCTTCTTCTTCTTCTTCTTCTTCTTCTTCTTCTTCTTCTTCTTCTTCTTCTTCTTCTTCTTCTTCTTCTTCTTCTTCTTCTTCTTCACCTCTCTCCAGTGAGGTTTCCTTCGCGTTCCCTAAGTCGGCGGTATGGAATCTATTACAGATTTACGGGTGATGAAGGTGGAAGAAAGTTTCGGCAGGAGACCGAGGGATGCGAGGAGGTTCAGGCAATTGAGAGGAGGCGGTGGCTCTCGAATCTTGGAAAGACGGCGGCGCGAGGAGGTTCGCTGGAAGGACAACGTCGTGGCTGTCGAGTTTTAGAGAGAGAGAGAGAGAAAGAGAGATTGAGGGAGAAAAGGGAGGAGCGGCTATTGTTGGGGTGAGGAGAGAGGGAAGAAAGCCTAAAATAGGCTAGATGGATATTTTTGTCCAACTTTTAAAATAGTGGGTAGTTTTTATGTGTTTTAAATATAGTGGGTAAGTTTTATATTTACTATCTCATTTTTGGTAATATATTTTTTTTCCTCTTTATATGTTGTATAAAATGTTCCATAGTCTGGTATACATAAGGTTGAATGACAAAGAATATAAGGATACTAATGCATGATTTGTGGTAACATAAAATATCCAAAAAATATAAATCGCAAAAGTTTACTCTTTCGAAAGTTAAAGACGTATTAAAAATAAAATTTGTTAATCCCTAAAGGTAGGGAGGGGGTTCTATTATTATCATTAGACTCGATTGAAGTACTCCCTCTATTTAATCAGGTTTGGTACGTTTTGTTTTACGATTATAAGCGTAATCAAACTAAACAGTAAAACAGAGGGAGCATATTACGGTGAATAAAAATCGAAGTTTTCGTTATTTTTTATCTTTAATTTGGTAAATTGAATTTTGAGTTAACTATCATTAATCGCCCCATTTTTTATACTTGTGTGGCCTAAGATAAATTAATAGGTTTTGACGAAAATATGGCTAAGTTGATTTGGTTAGCATATGATCTAATCTATATATATATATATATATATATAAACTAATGTTAAGTTGGAACTTAGAAACCGTCCACATCTATATATTAAAACAAACTAATATGTTGAAATGGAGGAGTAAAACGTAATACGATTACAATAGTGGGAAAAAAATAATTGTATAAAATATAGTACAGATTATAGAATTGTACATTTAGGAACTAAGAATAAATACATTATCACAATTTCTATACAATTTTTAATATTATGTAAAGCACAATTTTTAATATATCGAAATAATTCTAAAAGAATCAAAATAGTAATTTATTTATGTCTAATAAATGTTAACATTAAATTCAGTAAGTTATGAGTAATTGATAAATTCTTTACATCGTTTCAAATAAATATGGTCCCCCATTTCAAAAAAAATATGGTCCCTTATTTATGAGTAATTGATAAGTTTTTATAATTAATTAATCTTCCCTCCCTTCAGATTTGTTTATAACATTTACATGTAATCCTAAGTGGCCCGAGATAACTCGATATTTGGAAGTTCGTGGGTTGAAGCCAGAAGACAGAACAGACATTATTTGTCGTGTTTTCAAAATGAAGTTGGATCAACTGATAAAAGATATTCGGCATAATAAAATATTTGGTACTGTTCGTACAGGTATATGCTGTAAATCTAATTAAAGTTTCTTAGTTATCGATTAACCATTTTATATATTTAAAATTTAATGTTATATGATTTATTTTGTTATATTCTTATAAGTAGTTTTGTATTATTCATATTGCAGCCATTTACACCATTGAATTCGAAAAGAGGTCTTCCACATGCACATATTCTTATATTTTTGTCACCTGGGAACAAGTTTCCGACCGGGGAAGATATTGATCGCATTATTTCAGCTGAAATACATGATCAGACAACGGAAGAGGCGTACTATAATTGTGTTCGTGAATTCATGATGCATGCACCATGCGGCACTGCTAGAAAAGATGCACCGTGCATGCATGAAGGTTAATGCACAAAGTATTTCCCAAAGAAGTTCATTGAAACCACCAGCATTGATGAAGACGATTATCATATCTATAAAAGAAGAGATAATGGACGCTCGATTCGGAAGAGTGGTGTCAACCTGGACAATGGATATGTTGTTCCACATATATGTGCTTATATCAATGTTGAGTGGTGCAACCAATTGTCATCCATAAAGTACTTATCTAAGTATGTAAATAAAGGAAACGATCGGGTAACGACAACATTCTGTCAAGGCAGTGAAGATGTTGCTCAAGGCAAAGTTGTGGATGAGGTGGATTTGTATTACGACTGTAGATATATTTCACAATGTGAAGCAGCGTGAAGGACATTCGGTTATGATATTCAATTTCAGCAACCACCTGTTGAGCGATTAGGCTTTCACTTACCTAATGAGCAGCCCGTAATATTCTCTAAGAATGCAACAATTGGCGATATTGTTAATCGACCCTCCACAGGCATAACATGTTCCTAGCTTGGTTTGAAGCTAATATAAAGTATCCAGAGGCAAGTGAGTTGACGTATTATGAATTTCCAACAAAGTTTGTATGTGTTGGTCCCGGTTTGTAAGAGGAAAAACACGTGGGGGGGGGGGGGGGGGGGGGGGGGGGGAGGGGGGGGGGGGTTATGTGTTTTTAAGTTTTTCAACTTCTTTTCCTCAAACTCAGAGTATTAAGTAAAGTGCTCGCTTGAACTACTATGACCTAGCCGAGAGCTAGATCGACAGTATTCGCAACTCTCTTGACCTAAGCTTAGAGCTTGACCAAGAGTGAGACTTTACTCTAAATGCGGAATTTCGGTGAGCTAAATTTTTCCTAAGTAATTGAAATCTCTTTTTGTGTTTGTTTAAATGCTTGTGCAATGGATAATCAAACAGTAAGCAAATAGAGAGATTAGGATTAGAGATACGACACAAAGATTTATAGTGGTTCGGAGATGAAACTCCTACATCCACTTATTGCACTAGGCAACTCATTCTCTTTACTCAAGAACTTGAAGATTACGGGCTCTTCAAAAGCCTATGTCAAGATCGAGCTTCACTCGCTTGGATCTGACGAAGACTGAGTGATTACGGGTTCACCACACAAGACCTAAAACTGGACTGGAATCTTCACTCGCTTCAGTCCGACGACAGGGAGATTACGGGTTCTCCTTACAACCTAGCTTCGATCGAGCTTCACAATCGATGAAAGTGTAAGCTTGGATCTAGACTCTATGATCGAGGTTTCTACAATCGATGAAAGTAGAACCTTGGATCGAATACAACCTTACGACGAACACACAAAACCTAAAACTTTGGGTTAGGGTTTTCTGTTTCGACAGAGACACACTATTGAAGAGTTCTTTACAACAAGTGCAAAGATGGCTAGAACTCTTCTTCAAAGCTGGGATTTTGAAATGGGCTTAGAATTCTGAGTGTGAAGGTTGCGAAGACGAGTTACGATGAAACTGGAACTCGGAGAACACTTGGAAACAAAGACTCGATGAAATGCTCAAAGGCTGGGAGTGTTTGTTTGCAGTAGGCGCTCAATGCTCAAGTAGTGTTCTACTTCTCTTCGTCTTCATCCTTCACTATTTATAGGCGGAGGTTTGGCCGAGATCCGTTGCTTGGTAGGTGACCTTGTCCCTCCTGCTCTCGACAGTACTTGCGCAGGTAGTGCTTTTGCAGGTGCGCCAGTTTTGTCACTTTGCCGAAAATGGCTAAGTTACAAACTTAACAGTAACTGGAGCGAGCCAGTACTGTTGTGGCGCCCTTGTCGGCCTTGCAGTCAACTCCGCTGCTCCTCTCCTCATTCGACACGTGGAGATCTCGCAATTAATGCGACGATCTTTAGTTGACTGGAGTTCAAAATAGGAGCGGGAATCGGGCTATCGTTTTCTGTTAGGTAGGAGCTCGCTTTGCTTTAGAAATGTAGCGTCCGCTTCAAATCGAGTCGCTTCAAGGTTATACTGTAGCGGTACTTGGAAAGTAAATTTCCCGAGTAGCTGCTTTAGTATTTGTTGACCCGCGTTGACTCGCTTTGGCTTTTTACTGTAGCGCTCGCTTCGCTTCGCTTTGGCAGACTTGCTTCGAATCTACTGTTGCGCTCGCTTCGCTTCGCTATTCATCAGCACGCTTCACTTTGGCTGGGTAGACTTGCTTCGATTGGAAAACACACTCAAGCGAGTGGCCTTCACTTGAATTTTCTGCAATCTAAAACCTAAGTGACTAAAGCAAAAACAAAGCCATCCTAACAGTATAGGCTTAGAAAAATTTCTAACCTATTTTCTACATCAAATTGGGTCGCTTGGGAATAGGACACTTAGGGGTTTTGGGATCAAATCAAAACATATTCACACTCACTTCAAAGTGTCCCATATGAGTTCCCCCTTAACATATTGTCCTTAACAATTCCCAACAGTATGGAAACATGATATTCGAGAGTGGAAACCCAGAAAGCAAGGATTTTCAATAGGGAGGATTTTCTACATACATCCTGGAAGTGGTGAGATATACTATTTCAGATTGCTTTTGAATATTGTACGTGGACCGACATGCTACGAAGATATAAGATGCGTACGTGGTGTACAATATTATTCATTTCGAATGCATGTTATGCATATGGTTTATTGGACGATGATAAAGAGTATATTGATGGTATAACAGAGGCAAGTCGGTGGGGTTCAGGACATTCGTTGAGACAATTGTTTGCGAATTTATTGTTTACCAAATCTATGAACAAACCGGAGACTGTTTGGGGAAATGCTGGAAATATCTTTCGAATGATATTCTGTACATGCAGCGGAAACGTCTACACCAACCAGGTACGTTTTCGATTGATGTGGTTTAAATCAATAATATATAAAATTTGTACATGAATGAAATTTCATCAAATGCAGATCTTCATTTGAAGAGCAGTTGAAAAGTTATGCATTTGCAGAGTTGGAAAAGTTACTCCGCAAAATTGGCCGTAGTCTTCATGATTTTAGTGAGATGCCATATCCCGATACCGAGTATTTAGTCCAGTCATGCAATACTTTGATAAATGATGAGATGCGATATAATCGATCAGATTTGGCAATAGAACATGCTTCATTAATGACACATCTGACGGAAGAACAACGTCATGTTTACGATAAGGTAATCTATAGCGTTTAGCGCAGATGGTGTTTTCTTAGTGTATGGATATGGTGGGACAGGAAAAACATTTGTTTGGAAGACATTATTTACGACGATTAGATCAAAAGGTGACATTGTATTAAATGTAGCCTCGAGTGGCATAACATCTTTATTGTTGCCAGGTGGAAGGACCGCACATTCTCGTTTCTCTATTCCCGTGGATCTAAACGAAGATTCAGTATGCAACATCAAACAAGGAACTCCATTGGCTGAACTGCTTATTCAAAGCAAGCTCATAATATGGGATGAGGCACCAATTATGCACAAACATTGTTTTGAAGCACTGGACAGAACATTGAGAGATTTAATGTTGTTCAAAAGTGTTTTAGGATCTCAATCTCCATTTGGAGGTAAAACAATTGTATTTGGGGGTAATTTCAGACAAATATTGCCCGTTAAACCGAAGGGAACCAGACAACAAGTCGTGAATGCAAGTATCAACTCTTCTTATATTTGGAAGGATGTGCAAGTTCTGAGATTGACAAAAAACATGAGGCTCCACACAGTGACTTCTGAAAGTGAGTCAACGGAATTACAAAAGTTCTCTGATTGGGTGGCAGCAATAGGAGATGGAATTCTTGGTGGAGCTAATGACAGACATGCAATTATTGATATCCCCGATGACATACTGTTAAAATTCTCCGGGGATCCAATTGAAGCAATTGTTAATGAAACATATCCATCATCGGTAGGCACGCTCGATGATTTGTCTTTTCTTCAAGATAGAGCGGTACTCGCACCGACCCTAGATGTAGTCGATTCGGAGAATCAGTATATGATTTCCATGAATAACATTGAGAGCAAAGAATATTTAAGTTCAGACAAACCATGCAAATCAGATGGGGTGCTCGATGTTATATGAGATATCAACACACTTGAATATTTAAATGATTTGAAATGTTCAAGAATGCTGAATCACAAGCTTAATCTAAAGGTTGGCACTCCAGTTATTTTGCTAAGAAATATCGACCATTCTATGAGTTTGTGCAATGGTACGCGCTTGATGGTCACGAGATTGGGCAATCATGTCTTAGAGGCTAAGATTTTAACTGGGGATAATTCTGGCCAAAAAGTGTTCATTCCGAGAATGACTTATACTTCATATGATCAGCGTATGCCATTTAAGTTTGAACGAAGAAAATACTTATTGTTTCGTATGCTATGACGATCAATAAAAGTTAAGGCCAATCCCTCTCACATGTTGGTCTTTTTCTTAAAAAACCAGTGTTTTCTCATGGCCAACTTTATGTTGCTGTTTCAAGGGCACGAAGTCGTAGTGGACTCAAGATATTGATATGCGACAAAGATAGCAACAACACAAGTACTACGAACGTAGTATATAAGGAAGTTTTTCATAATTTATGAATATAAGAATTCATATTTGAGATTTTATTTTATTTGGATATTTAAAAATATATTTGTTATATTACGTTTGATATTTGTTCTGTTTATAAAAAAAATTTTAAAAAAATTAAATCAATTGAATTATGACTTACGTACATATTAAGGAAATAATATGCATCAAAAAATTCATTATATTGAAATTAAAAATATATATATATATATACAAATGAATATAAATTTCATATTTTTAGAGATATTATGATCAAAACTTTATAATAAACACATTTAGTTAGCCCCGTGCATCGCACGAGTACATAACTAGTTTTTTTTAAACACCTTCGTCTCGTCATTTCATCTATAAATTAGTAGTACTAATTAATTACATATTTATCAACGCTAGCTGTTGTTTTTCGGGCCGAGCTACAAGCAGCCTCAAATATTTTTCAGAGCTACGAGCAATATTATACTCCATCCGTTCACGATTTTTAGATTTCATATATTACTTCACCCGTTTCAGTATACAATCATCTCGTTTGTTTACCGTACGAAACTTTAGGCGCAATGTGAAAAGTAAGAATTAATTCTTTCTATTTTAGAAAACATGACAATTCATGTGAAATGACTGTATTAGGAAAGTAAAATGATTTAAATGAGATGGAGGAAATACTAAGAGGGTGTTTGGCTAAGCTTATAAGCTACTTTAAGTTGCTTATAAGCGGTTGAGAGCTTATAAGCACTCTAAATGTGTTTGGCAAAATAAGCTCCCAAAATAAGCTCTAAGTGCTTATAAGCACTCCAAAAAATAAGCTCCTCCACCCCAACTTATTTTTTCAAAATTTGATTCTTTCATTGTATAACTTTATATTATTTTTATATTTCTATTATAAACACTTTCATTTGATTGTAGAAAATAATAAAATCCAAAAAAAAAAAAAAATTAATTTTTTTTAATTTTAATTTTCAGATTTTGATTTATTTAGAGCTTATAAGATCTTAAATCTAAGAGCTTATAAGCTCTTGAAACATCTTATAAGCATTTAGTGCTTATAAGCTCCTCAAAATAAGCTTAGCCAAACACCCCCTAAGTCGGGGAGGTACCTAATCTTTAGACTCTTTCCTTTTTTGGTAACATGCCCCACCTTTAGTACTTTATATTTTATCACTTTTAAATGCGATTAAAAATATTATATGAGCCTATAGCTATTTTACTTTAAGGTTGCGTTCTCTTTAATGCGAAAGAAAAATGAGAGAAAAGAGAAATTCACCCTATAAATCCCACCCTTTTCCTCACCTTTTCTCACATTTTCTATTTTTTCCCCTTCATTTGTACTACAATGGAGAGAAAATATTATCTCTTCAATTTGGTGTTGTAAATATTATCTCCAATTTAAGGAGTAAAATCCCCCCTCATTTATAAAATGTGAGAAAAGGTGAGAAAAGGGGTGGAATTTATAGAGTAATTTTCTCTTTTCTCTCCTTTTCTTTCTCATAAAAGAGAACGCAACCTACACTTTACCCACTTTAATATACTAAGAAAATATATATATCATCAAAATACAGTAGTCTCTGTACGAATTTTTCGGTCCAAAAATCATGAATAAACAGAGTAGATTATTGAAAACGTCTAGAATTGATCAATACTGCTTCTTTTCACTCTCAAAATTAAAAACAGAAATATAGATTTCATACATTAAAAAATTATTAGTTTTATAACTAGTACATAGCCTTAATATTAATTCAGATGAGCTCGTTGTATATATGCGCCTCTTCAGTCTGTTTTATTTTTCTTCAAATGGTCAATTGCTTCCTTTAGATGTGCGTGTGTTGATTTAGTGATAGAGTTGAGTATCAGGGTCAAAAGGTCCCTAACTTCAAATCCTTCGTGACACGACCTTTAAATTTACTGTTAAATGCTTTAAAAAAAACTTAATTAATTGCTAGCTGGATCAAGGTGCTTCTCAAATTGATGCAATTAATGTGAATAAAATATAAGAGCTAAGTGCTTATTTCTTCGACTAGACTAGTACCTCTCACCATGGTACGTACATGTTCTTATTCTTCTTCCATTACTTGCCGCATAAATTCATGGCTGATGTAGAGTCGAATAGATATACTCTTATGTATCTTTCAATATTTAATTCTAATGAAAACCTAATACATGTAATAAGTACATATATTTAATTTCGATGAAAACCTAATACATATATTTAGGGTTAAGTGTGGACCCAATTCCAATATACCCTCCAGCCCACTTCAATAGTTTTATTGATTTACGAATATGAAATTAAAATATTAAAAATGAAAAGTAAGGGGTCCACGTTAAAAGTATAGAGTTGATTTTTTTTTATTTTTTTTAGAAAACAGAATATTGAAGATGACAAGTTCATAATTATTTACTAATCTGGCTACAATTATTTCTACCGGAAATAGATGAAGATAAACTGATCATCCAAAAAGAAAAATAACTCACTATAAGCTAGACGGAGGGAGTACTATGGTAAAGTTGATGTTAAAATACTTCACCTAGCACATTCACACATAGTAGTGTGCTAGCACATTCACACATAGTAGTCTTCCGGCACTGATAATTAATTTGATATCACTCACATTCAACTTTTTAAGAGTCGGGTGTAGCATCGGCTTTACAGAGCACCACCCACTAACCATTGGCACAATCTTTTCCAAATATAACTCGTGTGTTGTGTGTGTGGTTTAGAAATAAAGGTTAATGCTTGAGAACAAAATGCCTCGTATTCAAATCTTCCATAATTTTTATGTAGGTTATTTAAAAAAAAGAAAAAGAAAAAATAC